>CAMTDV010000006.1:5130880-5730880 GCA_947069175.1 Scalesia atractyloides | reverse complement strand
CCAACAATGCCATTGTTAAGTCATCATTACATCATAAATCATTAATTTTAATATTATCTTTAATACATTTATATTAAGTTAAAAAGGAGGGTAATTTGAATTTAAAAGTTATAGGGATATGTAATATGCATTTAATGCACATCAGGAAACTTCATATCAACATCTCTTTTCTCTCTTCTCAATTATACAAACCTCCATCTCTTCTCACCTACAAAACTCTTGATCCCAATCTCTACTCAACAACACTCATCTTCTTCGTCTTCTCAACACATGGAGTCCGATTCAACCACCACCACCGCCATTGCCGAACAACACAACAATGATCATGGATGGCAGAAGGTCACCTACGTCAAGAAAAAACGCAAAAATCCGGCACCATTGAACTCCGTTTCCAACAGATCCGTAATCTTCAGCAACAATAACAATAGTAATGATAATAATGTGTTCAGTGTTATTGAGAAGAAATCGGAAGAACGACGGAAGGTTATCGAAGCTCAGAGATCATCAACGGCAGTTTATGATGATGATTTGCAAGTTAGATCGTTGAGATATTTGCCAAGTTTATAGCTCTAGGATGGAGTTATTGTTGATATTGTTGTAGATTAGTGTTGATATTGTTGGATGTGACGATGAGTGAATTGCTTCGATGTTTTTTATACAATTCCGTTTAATGATATGCTATGATTTATTTCATTATTAGTTGAAACTTGTTTGGAGTTTATAGCTCTAGGATGAATTTATTGTTGTGGTTGTAGATTATTGTTGATTGTTGGATGTGACAGTGAGTGAATTTCTTAGATGTTGTTTTCACAATTCAATTCATTTTTCTGCTATGATTTATTTCATTATTAGTTATATAATTTGTTGAACATTTGCACACATTTAGGAAATTGGGAATTTTCATGGATTTCGGAACACGTGTGTTTACTTTATTGTTGATTTAGAAATTATAGTTTAATTATGTTTACGTGACTCAATTTTGTGGTCTTTGGAAGGAATTGAAGCAAAAGTAGAGTTGATGATTTATTTACTGGAAAGCTAATGAAGATGTTGTATACATATCAGTGATCCATGGAGGCGCTATTGCTCAAAACACAAACAAGGCACGCTAGATGTTCGATGAAATTCCTAAGAGAAAAAGGTAATCACCCAGACATTTTGAAATCATACTGCAACGTTAGTTTTAAGAATTCATAGCAAATTAGAATAATTCATATCATGTTTATACTTATTTTCTTTCATATCACGTTTTCTATTTTCGATGGATCTGGCCTTTCAGGATTCGAAGTTGATTTCGGATTGAGTTGAATTTGAGTTTCTTCGATTAGGTTCCGAGGCGCTCATTAAAGTGTAAAATTAAGTCTCTTTGTATCAGTTTTGTTTTTGATAGGTTATAGAAATTTGTATTGATTTTAAATTACTTATCTATTCATAATATTATGTTACTTTACTTGACCAGGTAGCAAAGGATGAAGGGTTTGAGCTGCCATACAATTATGAAGAAGTTTCTCAAATAACCTCAATTCCCATTCTACCCTTTGACTATTAATTCCATGCTCTGGCATTGGAAGCCATGGTATGTGTAATGGAAGCTATTGACAATTATCCTATGTATTAAAAATATGTGATATGGTTAACTTATAAATTGACTGAAATTGCTTTGAGATTATGGAAAGATTTATAATGTTTTAGCTAATATCTAGGCCTCTGAATGCTCTGCTATATAAGACAGTGGTCTTGATTGTATACACAAAGTTGCTTTACCTGAAAATAAGGTTGACTACGCAAACGAGTGTCCATATAAACAAGCACTTAAAGATGATTAGTAAAACTATATTAGTCCATACAAAACAATAGATTGCATTTTTTTTATCTATTTTATTTTAATTTCCAGTTCTGCAAATGACAATGGAGGATGGCTTCAAGAACTCGACGGTAACGGCAGTTAGGGTGAAGAGGATGGCTTCAAGAATTGGTCTAATTTGTTATGTTACTAATTGTTCTATTTGGATGTTGATTAGGGACAGCTTCGGGTGTTCCGTAGAGAGTGCCGATGTCGGATAAAAAGACTCTTGAGTTGATCCTGGATAAGCTTCAATGTACAAGAAAACGCTGCAAGAAGGTAAAATCAAGAGCTTTTGTTCAATGTCCATTTGATAATAATACCGTAACGATTCGTAAATATATAATATTTTTATTATGAGTCTGATTCGTCCGTAACTCACGTCTGACTCCGTAACCAGTCGTAAAATATATAACATTTTTATTTTATCGCCCGAGTCGTCCGTAACGAGCGTCGTTCGTAACCGGCGTCGACTCTGTTCTCCACTATTGGACTTGCGTATATGAAGTTATGTTAAAAAGAGAACTTTCGAGACTAATCAAACAAATCGAACAAATGAACCAGGTAGTTTGTTATTTAATTATGGACTTACATTTTTTTATTCAATTGAAGTGCATTTGGGTTGTTTTTTTTTTACCTGTAACATGTCAAATGGGTTGAAAGTCCTCAAAAGTGTACTAAAATGCATTAAAAGCTTCTACTTTCTCAGGTTCTACCAAATTCCATAGACCTGTATGTTTTATATAAAGATTTAATTTCATTTGATCTCATGGTGGTGTTCCATCGTAGTGATTAATCAATAAAAACAAACCACTTTGTTCTGATTTTGAAAAACTTAAAGATTAGGCACCAGCAAACTATCGTCACCACAACATATTTAATTACTTATATTAGTTGAGTGGACTAAATTTATGGAACTTATAAGCTGATTGTGTAAACATCCTTTTCTGGTTAATTTCACCTTAATCAAGTTGATCTATGTCGCTATTCATCTTCAATTTACGGTTCGTGTACGATTTGAGGTTAGAGTGTCACCCACCGACAACTTTATGCCTTTTACAAGGTAATTACTTACATTAAACATGAGGTTATATCTTTAAAACATATTATCACGTAAATATATAATATTTTTATTTTACCGTCCCTAACGAGCATCATCTGTAACTTACGTCGACTCTGTAACGAGTCGTAAATGTATAATATATATTATTTTTATTTTGTCGTCAGAGTCCATACAACACAAAGGTAAGTTATCATATCGGACTATCATTTTATATTATTATTTTATAGTACAATTCTTTCATACATATAGTTTTATCTATAGTTTATGTTTAATCAAATATTATAATGATTTTTATTTTATCCGATAAAGAAGAAATCTGTGCTTTTACGTATCCGAGGATGAATCCGGAGTTGTTTCAAGCTGATAATTGGAGAAGATTATGCGACGTTTGTGAAGAAGATGAAAATGATAACAGGTATGATATTTTTTTATAGAAATGAATTTTAATTCATTCTATAGCTAATAATGTTGATCTACTGTGGCTTCTATGAAATCTTTATTTATACTACTGTGTTCACTAATAATGTTCAAGTTATTATTTTTTTTCAGTTTTTAGATAAAACATGTAGATTTTATTCCCTTCATTTGGAAAGCCATACGTGCAGGAGAGGATCGAATGACCTAGAGCTTCGTATTTAGCGTTAACTGGAATCATTCACCGTGACTTAAAGCCAGGTGAGTTGGAATAGTTGAAATCGTCGGTTGTAAGCGTTAACTGGTACCATTATGTAAACTGTTGAAATAGTCATGTTGTTTTTTATTATATATGATGAAGTTCATGTAAGTCGTAAATTGTAATAATTTACTTTATTTTGTATTCCAGAAAACTTGCTACTAACAACAGACCACAAGATTATACAAAGAAGAAACATTGGTTCCGGCGAAGAGGTAAGATCAAACTATTTTCAGTTTCATCTTATAGTGATACCTTTCTGGGAGTGTATTCTGCTTAGAACACTTAATGCTTTTTCAATGTAAATACAGTTTCATCTTATATAATATTTTTATTTTATCTTTCGACTCGTCCGTAACCAGCGTCGAGTCCGTAACGAGTCGTAAATATATAATATTTTTATTTGTTGTTTTATGAGTTTCATTTCTTTTAAGAAAGCAAATTAACCATGTTCAATTTTCCTCCGATCCTTATATTTGTTGTTTTATGAGTTTCATTTCTTTATCTACATATTTGATATGATCTCACTATCATCCCTTTCGTTTTCATCATGTTTCTTTATCTAATCAGGGCTTATCTTAGGGATGAATTGTTGTTGTTTAATGTAGATGTCTTGATCTATGTATCTGTTTAACACGTATGTTAAACGATAAGTTGAAGCATATCATAACCATTTTTATCATATTCCTTGTGTAGGATCATGTGGTGAAGGTTGTATTATGAGAAATGAAGATGAAGATTTATGGAACGCTATATCGCAACAATGGACGATCTTACATCAAGATATGTTTAAAGATTTACGATTATGGAATATAGAATAATGTGTGCTCGATTATTATTTATTTGTTAATTAAAAGATGTTCCCTTTTGTTTGTTATTTATATGTTTTTATTGCCTGAGATCTTATTTAGAATATGTTATTATTATTTGTATTATAGCTGGAAAAATTTTTGTTTAATAAAATGTATTATGTGAAATTTCTAAAAACCACCCGTGTTTGTGACTACTGTTAAGTATAAAATATGGTAAACATGCTTTTCTAAATACCACCCGTGTTGCACACGGGTTTACTACTAGTTATATATAATATAACGAGTTGAGTTATTCTATAAAGGATAACAAAAGTAAGAAATGTAAGAAGCCACCAGAGTGACAAGTGTCATAGGAGGATTCAAGTGAGAAGGGTAATTTTGTCTACAAGAGTAAATAATATCCACATGCAAGTCACATGTTATTTCCCCTCCAATTTTTAAACGTCCGTAACTTTTTTATACGTCATTTGTTTTTTAAATAAAATATACCATAAAATCAAACGTTTTTTATCTTTAATATAAGTACCATATTGTTAAATTTTTCAAAAAAAAAATAAAAAACCCAGTTGTGTATTACACAATGGACATGACGTAAAACACAATGTAAAGTAGATAAAAAACACAATCAATGATTACAGATAAAGACACAATACACAACAGACTAAAACACAATGACTATGACCTTGACGTATAACACAATAAGTATCAAACTAAATAAAAACACAATAGATGACATTAGATAAAAGACACAATGGAGAGCAGATAACAATGGAAAACAAACTAAAAACACAATACACAACAACCTAAAACACAATGACCATGACCTTGAGGTATAACACAATAGCCATAATGTATAACACAATAAGTATCAAACTAAATAAAAACACAATAGAAGACAACAGATAAAAGATAGAATTGATAACAACAGATAAAAGACACAATGGAGAGCAGATGAAGACACAATGGAAAACAAACTAAAAACACAATACACAACAAACTAAAACACAATGAACAAGAGATTAAAACACAATGGACAACATATTAAAACACAATGGATAACAGATTAAACACAATGACCTAAACGAATAACACAATTTATAGAAAATCCAGATATAACACCATCTTCATTGTGTCATATAAGTGTTATAGGTTCTCATAAAAACGCAATGGATAGAACCCAAATTAACATTGTGTTATAGGTTTTGATAATAACACATTGTATAGAAACCCTACTAAAACGTAATGACCAAGACCCAGTTAAAACCTGAACCTTTAACATATAAGTGTTGGTACACCTCATAGTCTTATTGTCACCCGGTTGGGGTTATCTTAGGCCATGCGTACCGGAGCCGTGGAGCGTCATGGAGGCTCCATCTCCATCATAGCGCCGGGGAACACCACCCCCTCGGTGCTATGGGTTGAAGTTTTCCAGCCCTGCAATGACCATAATGGGAAGTATTGGTTTCTCTCTCACACACAAATACATACATACATATAATTGTCACTTGACCCTCTCACTACACACTCAAGTTATATTACCCCTTTTTCTTACACATTTTACCATTTGTCACATAATCCACCATGGGGCTTGACCACTATATATGGTCTTATTATCACACCCTTATTCTCACCTCCTTTTTCAGTCTATCTCTCTCTGTATATCTATGCATATATTGAAAGAGATAGAAGGGAGGAACGTGTGAGTATTATCTACCTACTTTTTGCATCAAACTCTATTTGTAACGGATTACCTAATAATCAAATTAAAATTGAAAAAGTTATAGAAATTATATTATAAAAGAAATTAAAAGACACTAGAACCTCAAACATAAACATCTAAAAATGAACAAAACGTGAAAGTTTCTAATTATCCTAAGGTTAAAAAAATGTGTAACAAGTTATTGGTGGGTCCTTAACGAGTTCTTATAACAAATATAAGATAAAGTAAAACATCATCATCTATAATTCTGCTAGTTGTTAAATTTATTGCACATATGGGTCCAATGGAAAAAAAAACACGACGTTTCAGTTTTTACGACACGTATCATACGAAGCCAACCAACGATATAATTATTTTTCAATCCGACTCGTGGGTTTTATCTGGTTTTTTAAATAATCCTCACTAGCAATTATACACACAATCTACTTAAAATTAATAGTAAAGGCATATGTTTAGACTCACGTAGATGTTAAGTGTCAAAAAAATTGTTACATGGAAAATATTAAAAAATATGCTAGGACCCAACCGCGAAATAACACCATCCAACTAATTTGACATGACTTTGATTCACTTATTGTGACTTTTGACTATTGACCAATAACTCTTTAATACATTGTATTCGTACAGTTTGTTACCATTGATCTTTACTGTGATATCTTCACTTGATTAACTATTGTGTATTTAGTTCACAGAGATTCTTTAACAATTAATATATATATATATATATATAGGACAAGGATCCGTTAGGAACCACTTTTTATTGCGAGAACCAGGAGAACCAGTGTGAACACAAACAATAATACCTAAAAAAATCCAAAAAAAATTCGCTATATTTACGTAACAATAAAAAAATAAAAATAAATAAAAATTTTGATTACCAACTATCCATGCATATGTGCATTTTCGTCATTTCTTTGACAAATTCCGTAATACATTACAAACATTAGATAATTGTACTTTCATTTACACTACCATGTGTAACACACTAGCCGTTCAAAAAAAAATGTGTAACACACTACTTTTTGCGTTACCAATATTAGCAATGCACTTGTGCATCTTTATATATCAAAATGAAATAAGGTGTTTTGGTACACTAATTTGAATACATTTTCTCTTTCATCTATCATACCATCCATAATACACTACCATGCACATGTGCATTTTCATCATTTATTTGACAAATTCTGTAATACATTACAAACATTAGACAATTGTACTTTCATTTACATTACCAGGTGTAATACACTATTTTTTTTACGAAACCAGTATAAGAAATGCACATGTGCATCTATATGTATCAACATGAAATAAGGTGTTTTGGTACACTACTTTGAATACACTTTTTCTTTCATCTATCATACCATCCATAATACAATACCATTACCTCCTACCATCTATAATACAATACCAATACCAATATTTTCACTTTATTACATGTATATCAACACCGTTTATACCATCCAATCAACATATTACATTATAAAGTGACAACTATAATAAATTCATCAACCACTAGATATAACTAACCAAAAAACATATATATGAGCCTACTTCATCATTCAAAAGCACAAATTTTTTGTACCAAAACACCGTATATAATGGTTATACATAATGATTCACATGTGCATTTAATGTAAAATTGAGTGTATTATCGATGATATTATAAATTAAAGTGCAATTGTCTAGTAGTGATAACGTATTACTTAATTTGTCGAAGTTATAATACATATGCACATGTGCATGGATAACTGTTACTCGAAAAAAAAGTTTTTTTTTGTAACGAAATATAACGATTTTTATTAAAAAAATATTAAAAAAAATTTAGTGCTTTTTTGATTTTTTTTATATTTTATTTTGTAATAAAGGTGGTTCTCGCGGTTCTCACAATAAAGGTAGTTCTCGCATGAACCTTACCCTATACACACACACACACACACACACACACACACACACACACACACACACACACACACACAGAAAGGATAAAACGAAAACCCAAATTGAGTCGAGAAAACTTAAAAACCTTTGTAAAACCCCCATGTAACATTTTTATTTTTTTTATAGAAAATGTAACATATATATATTTGAACATTTTTTTAAAAGAAAAACAAAAAAGCGCCGAGAAGTTTATTTTTTTTAAAGGTTAAAAATTTCATGTTACATTATATATATGTCCAAAAATTTGTAACATACAAATTTTGAACATTAAAAAAATATAAGACGCTTTTTACATTTTTTATAATAATGTACATTTATGTTACATTTATGTTTTTCTTTAGAAAATATTAAAAATGTTACATAAGGTCTTCTTAAATCTCAACGCAAGTGGCTTTTCGTTTTATCTTTCACACACACACACATATATATAAATATATATATATTGAACGGCAAATTTGAATCATTGACATGGCACTGGAGTATCATTGTGTTATTAGCGGAACCACCCGATTATATTCATCTTCACTAGGCAATAATGACTATACACAAATTCAGAAAAAAATCCAATAAATCTAGAAAAAAGAACCCTTTGAAAATTGAACTCCAGACGTAATGATTTTTAAATTTTATTCTACCAACAAGATGGCATAGCCTATATTTATTAATTAACTTTGATTTTTGAAATTTCCAAAAGGTATCTTGAGAGTAACAAATGCAATTTCAGTTACCGAGTAAAAAAGTTTCTTTTTTCCTTTTCAATTTAAGTCATTAAATGTACTTTAAGAACAAATTAGATATATATTTTCTTATAGTTAAATAAATATATTATGTTATATATCAAATTAAATGCAACATTAACTTTAGGCTGTCTAGTTAGTTTAAATATTTTCTTTTTGTGAGATTTCATAGAAAAATTTACTTACTTTTCTCTCAAATTTCTAGCACCAATGTTTAAATAAGTTTTCACATATGTTTATTGATAATGAAGTCACTATGAGGTAATACTTTAAAACGTTTATAGATTTAGTTTATAATAAAATATGTCAAGTGGTTGTATATTAAAGAGCCACATGTGCTCAAATGTTTATAGTACTATAAGTACACAAACAAAATAATATATCATTGTTTTGGTGATAAAGTTTAAATAAAATAGAAAAAGCCAGAACTAATAATGTTAAATAATAATTATTAAAAATAATTAAATCTAACCTAAATAATGTATAAAACGTGTATAATGTTAAATAATAATTATTAAAAATAACTAAATCTAACCTAAACAATGTATAAAACGTGTGTGGTTTTAAATATTTAGAACTCAATAAAAACAGTTAAAACCACAAAATAACAATATAATGGTTATTAAAAAAACTCTAAAAAAACATTTCCAACGTTAAACATATTTTTGTTAAGTTTCAACAAAAATTACAAAAAAAGTACCTTTTGATGATTTAATAAAAATCCTAATGTAACATACTCCAATTAATCCCTTAATACTTTTATAAATTTTCGTCTCATATTTATAAGTTATTTACCAGAAAAATTTGATCAAAATGTTTGAGAGTCGCACCCCACATCAAAAATACCATATATCAAAATATAAGATTTATGTAAATGTATACCTTATATAATACATGTTTATATTTTGTTAAACGACAATTAAACTATCTTAAAAAAATACATAAAGTATTCTATAAGTACCAGCTTTATCTACAATGTATGCACTATTCAATTATATAAATTTGTGTATACATTATAAATTATACAACATTTATCCTTAAACACGTATAATACACATGTTTATAATCTAGTACTTTTTATACATTATTAACCGAAAAACACTAATACATGATCAACCTTACATACACATTATCAGCCAATACGGTAAAGGCACGTACTCTTTAAAGAGAAAATCCCAAATTTAAACAAGAGAAAATAGCGTAGAATAATTGACGTAAAAAAGTAACATTTGCCGTTAAAAAAACATTATCACAAAACTTCCAAACTTATAATACATTAAAAAAATATTATTGTTGGTCAAGAACCATTATTGTTGGCGGTTAAATAACAAAAATAAAGAAAAAATGAAAAAAAAAAAAACACACACACATGATTTGTAACTTATCTAGTCCACCGATTACTATGGGATAGACATCAAACCAAAGCCCAAAAAGGTGAATTTTTTCACTAAAATCTTCTTTGTAGTGTGATATGATATTATATAATTATATTCCCCTTTTTACACACACGTTTTTGGGTACACCTGCCTCCCATCCACTTGAATCAAAACAACAAAATCCCCCCCATTTCAACCACAATATTCATCGTCATTATTCTTACTTCAACACCCATTTTTCATCATCAATTTCTTCATTTCAAGTTTTCAACCATCTTTCATTCATAATCTGTTAAAAGCATTTGTGGGTCCTTCCTGAAATTAGTCAAAACATCCCCTAAATTTGACTACTTTTTTTTTTTATTTTTAACCTAATTTCTCTCAAATTTGCCGAATTTGAGGTTTTGGGTTAATGGGTATGATCAAGATTGGTTAAAGTTTGAATCTTGATTCTTGTAAAAATCTGGTGATTTGGTAAATTCTCCAAATTTTGCTGTGAATTTACTGAATTTGAGGTTTTAGGCATCTGGGTATGATCAAGATTGATTAAAGTTCTGATTTTGATTCTGGGTTTAATCAAGAAATTTGGTAAATTTTCTCTAATTTGCTGAGAATTACTGAATTGGAGGTTTTAGGCTTCTGGGTATGATCAAGATTGATTAAAGTTTCAATTTTTGTAAATTCTCCAAAATTTGCTGTGAATTTCTGAATTTGAGGTTTTAGGGTTTTGGTGTATGATCTAGTAATTTGGTAAATATCTCCAAAATTTACTGTGAATTACTGAATTTGAGGTTTTAGGCATCTGAGTATGATCAAGATCAGTTAAAGTTTCAATCTTGATTCTGGGATTGATCTGGTAAATTTTGTAAATTTACCAAAATTTGCTGAGAATATCTGAATTTGAGGTTTTAGCTTTATGGGTATGATCAAAATAGGTTAAAGTTCCAATTTTGGAATCTGGGTTCATCTAATAATTTGTCAAAACAAACATTTGTGTAAAATCTTGGATTCTTGGTGGATTTTGTCGATATGACGGTTAGGAAATCCGGTGTACAGATGGATTACTGGAGGGAGTATTTTCGGAGTGCGAATGCAAATATTTTCGAGATCATTGAAGGAGCGATTATGTTAGCCGCTTCGGATTGCCCTAAAGAGTTTAAAGTTAGGAGAGATAGTATTGCTCAGATTTTATTTTCTTGTAGATTGATCAAGTGTTCAGGTTGTGATAAAGAGGAGTTAGCTTTACCTGTAGATAATATTAATATTAGTCAAGATCATGATCATGATCATGATGATGGTGATGGTGATGGTGATGAGGGGGTTAGGTATAAGAGTAAGTTAGTAGATGTTGATAGGAATTGTAGTAAAGAGAGTAGCAAAGTGATTAATTGTTCTCGAAACGATGATAATGATGGTGATAATGATGATGATGATCAGCATAATCATCATGTAGATCATCAAGTAAGCAATTACAGTTATGGAGATGCCGAAGCTTTGACCGACGAAATCAAACAAGAATCGCAAACTTTCGGTGAGGTTATGAGGATTAAAGAGTTTGTTGATAACAGCCCTGATGAGGTATTACTTTGACTAAATTTATAATATTCAAGTTTTATATAGCAAAGTTGTGTGAATTACTTCAAGATTATCTGTTTAATTATTCTTTTTATTACAATTTTTTAGTAGTTAATGATAGTTCTTGTTTTGTGCTTTTGTTAGTCTGCTTCGGTTTTATGCAATTCGTTAAGGAAGCTTCAGTTGATGTCAATATCCGTCGAAACACTCAAGGTTTGTGTAT
Source organism: Scalesia atractyloides (assembly GCA_947069175.1). NCBI lineage: Eukaryota > Viridiplantae > Streptophyta > Magnoliopsida > Asterales > Asteraceae > Scalesia > Scalesia atractyloides. The sequence goes on along the minus strand of CAMTDV010000006.1, from coordinate 5,718,920 downwards.
TTACTTTAACCAAACCGATTACCAATCCGAGACTTGTTGACGTTATAATTCACTTAAGATCATCCGTTCACATACGTTTTCAGGCAACCGAAATCGGAAAATCTGTTAACGTTCTTCGTAAACATGCATCAAAAGACGTTCGTCAAATTGCAAGAACGCTAATCGAGTATGCATTTCTTGTCTATTAACTCAATAGTTGAACGTTCAATACAAAACCAGTTTTAAGTAGACAAGTGCGAGAACTGCATTAATATTGTTTCTGTATCGAACACCCTCATAACGCTAATCGAGTATGCATTTCTTGAAAATTCCGAAAGTTTGATCTCATATTGTGTATTTGTTAATTGTAGAGTGTGGAAAGATATGGTAGATGAATGGGTCAATGCTACTGCAAAGATGACCGGTAACTAAACTAGAATCTTTTGAGTTAATATTTCTTATTTTTCCGAAAGTTTACTGATTGTTAAAGAAACTTTGATGATTATGGCAGTTTCTGAAAATACCCCCGAGTCGGTCAATCCATCGGTTCTTGATGAAGAGGAAGGTTTACCTTCACCACCTTTAGACGATTTAGCGTTTTTGAACCCTCATTCAATATCATTGGAATTATCCGAGGTATGCGATACTTCGTCACAAAACATAATATAATTCGCTTTTGTTACATATTTGGGAACATTTGTTAACGGTTTTTATGTTTTCGTTGCGACTTTCAGAAGTTCTTTGATGACGTCGATGATTATGGAAGTGAGTTACATTCATACATTTATATAGCTTATACGTTTTACATGTAATAGTCGGTTTTATTAACTTCCTGTTTTGGATGTTGCTTTTTAGATCCTCGAAAAAATGAGAACCGTAATAACCAAAAGCCGCCGCCAGTCGAAAAGCATAACGTAACCAAATTGAAACAACAGAAACCGTTAACCGGAACAACCAAGGTCTCGAAACCACCTGTTGTTGGCTCGCCACTGGGGAGGCGTACGAATCCGAATATGGACCACAAGTTGCAAAACCCTGAAAACCCGACTCTTCCGAAGAGGCCGGTGGTTCCTCAACAATGCGTAAGTTACCCTAATGTATTACTATATTAGGGTTTGTTTGATACACCATTATGATACAGTGCTATGTGATTTAGAAGGGTGTTTGGGATTGGTTATTGAACAGTTTATATTAGGGCTGCAAACGAACCGAACAAAGTGTTCGTTTGTTAAGAAATATATGTGTTCGCTGTTTTTCGAAATATGCGATTAATAAGCGGTTGGAATAAACTTCAAACCGCTCTATCAAAATAGCTTATTTCACTCGTAAATAATCAGATAAGCAGTTTGAATATGCAATCCCGAACATAAAACAAACTATTTTTAGTAATAAAACGTAACAAGCGGATAAAAATTTACGTTAACTAACTATTCTTTTAATGCATGCGTGACCGTAAACAGAAACCGATGTCTTTAGATGGGGAAACCGAACAAGACAAGCTTGAAGCCACGAAGCGGAAACTTCAAGAACGCTATCAACAAGCCGAAAACGGTTCGTAAAACAGTTCTTGATGCTTAAGTTGGTTTTAGGTAACGGGTTAAAACGCGCTTAGGTCAAACATATAACTTTTCATACTAGTTAGGCAAAGTTGACCCATAAACATCTTATAATATGCTCCATTAATAAAAACAATAATTAAATTATTTGAATAATTAATGTTTTAAATAATTAATGTTTTATGTGTGTTTGTGACAGTGAAGAGACAACGCACCATACAAGTGATGGAGTTGCATGATCTCCCGAAGCAAGACGTTACCCTAAAAAACCAACATACTAGGCCCGGACAGCATCACAGACATTGGGCGAAAAATCGGTTTTAACCGTCGAAGCGGTTTTACGGGGCCACAGGCATATATCAGATTTGCTTGTTTATCCACCTAATAAGATTTTGTGGGTGTTATTAGTTTAGCTTAAATATATAAAGGAGGTGTCACATTTGACTTTGTTGTATAGAAATAGCATATACAACCACCCCTTTATTGACATCTAAATTGGCTTGTTGGGGCAGGATACCTCACCCCCACCCTACCCCATCCCTACCCTACAACACGTGATGAGAGCATATTCTGAGACATTCACATTACATGTGTATAACGTTTTTTATTTAGAGATTTAGACTCATTTGACATGGTCCATGAATGTTTTTGGTTGATATAATATCTTTTTTGTCATTTACCATATCAAATGTTACTTTCACTAAAATAGGTTTTCGATTCGTGTTGAATGCATGTTGTTAATTCAGTGTCGGTTTTGGTTTAGAAGGCGATCGTAACGTTTGTGTGGCTGGTTTAAAAGGCGAATCTTAGTTAGAAGGGCGCACCAAATTTCCTCAGGCGGACGTTTTTGTTCACACCACCACTGTTGCGCCGCCCTCGTCTCACGGCACTTGCATATTGTCGACTGAAACGTCACCCATCCATGCCGGACTCTCTCTCTGCCACCGCAGAGGTCGGACGAAATTACATCTGGCTGGAATGTGGCAGCTTATTGGAGTTCACTCAGGTCGGATAACATCCTTGACAGTTACCGCCACACTACATGCTTGGTAGTGCTGCATCTTCTCCAAGCGACATTTTCGTTAGACATATAGACTTCTGCCCAACAGGTACAACTCTTGCATTTTCGTGAGACATATAGACATATAGACTTCTGCGTATAAAGCACCCAATTATCTGAATAACGTGTTCGTTAACGCCATAAGCGTTATAAAACACTTTCTTATCTCAGCGAATGTTCATATGAACATTTGTAAACGCAATCCACCATCGCATTTAAACTGCACAATACGGTAAAGCGAAAACATGACAATACTAAACGTAACATCTACGAATATACAAAAGTATTAGTCACAAAAATACAGCGCTAAGAGTGGGCATCTTGGTAGTAGATGTATTCAACCACTATCATCCCAAGGGGTATCTTGGTAATAGATGCACATAACCACTGATGAAAAACCAAGTACTTGTCCCACAATTATAAAAACATTGTGGGAAACATACATAACGCTATAAACACCCTTTCGAAACATTGTGGGAAACATACATAACGCTATAAACACCCTTTCGTGGATCACTGAGCATAGCAAGCACTTCTGCAGGGGTGTATTGCACTTCATCCTATCCAACTACAACGTTGATTGCCATACCCGGGTCATCATTAACGACTGGTGTTAACTACCCGCGGTTCTACATTCGTCTACATTCGCCCGAGGTGGTACAACATCCATATCGGCATTTACAACCACCAACGACTACACCTTACGGCAACGACAATACACCTGATAACACGGACGCGTGGCAGGGATCGTCAATGCATGGATATCAACCATTTCAATGGTTCGATCGTCACTTCGATCATTTTCCAAAGGTAATCTTTTCTCCATTTTTCGGTTTCATCCTAGTCCGATATCATTATTTTTTCAATCATAACACCGGACTAGGGGGACTCGAAGGGACATGGTCTCAAATGTCATGCAAGTCATACGCGCATTAGGAAATTCCCACACTCAACAGCCAAAAATACTTACCATGTTCCAAGGTCCATGTGCTGGACATATAGCATACGTGCAACCTTGACAGCTCATCAGAGTTAGCCAGAACAAAAGACAGCAGCCGGGCTCTGCCCAACCAATTTCTACGATGAACAATCATGCGCCTTTCATTGCTCCATGATCTCCACTCACAGTTAAAGACAGACGTAACAAGCGCAGCTAGCAAAACTCACGCACCTCGGCGATAGGTAATCCTAGAATCAATTTTCCCTTCTAGGCACTCCTAATAAGTCTAGTGATCCCTCAGCGCTTGCACGCTAGAGCAACGCTAGACTGGGGGACTTGACGAGGTGGGGTACTGGACCCGACCCAAACGATCCGTAACTACCTTATATCATACTTTATTATGTTACTTATTATTGTGTACTAACCCAACCGCGAGGCCCAACGCAGGGGTTTGTAGAGACAACCCCTAACCGCGAGGCCCAACCCATTGAGGTTAGGGTTTCCCATGTCTCCTATATAAAGAAGTCTTCACCTCATTATTAGGGCATGAGACATGGGGCAACACTTTTTGTAGCTGGAAATAGAGGATTCTTTCTCTACCGACCGTCTCTACCCCACTTCTCTCTTTTCTTCTTTGCAGATCTGGATTCGATTAGGAAAACAAGGTGTGGTTCTCGGTCTATTGTGGAAAGCGGTCAGTCCATGTTTCTTCGGTATGAAAGCGAAAGTGAGTATGAGTTTAAATATAAAAATTAAACCAATGGGGTGGTAATCCATTGTCAAAGACAAAACCTTTAAACACATCGGGAAGGGAAGTTCTTGGGTTTAAGTCCCAAAGACGATAGGATTAAAGAAATTTGTGTGCCACATAAACATCGTTGAACAGGGGCGTAGGATAGAAGTGATCGCCCCATACTTTTCGCTCAGTATTGTCTGGTTTGCAGTTTTCGTATAGAATTTTTTAGGTATATATGTTTCGATCCCTGATCGAAAATCTCAAGCTTCGCCACTGCCGTAAACATACTCTAGTAGCAATGAAAGATGCACTATTTAAACGACATTGTCAAAAGAAAATCAATTTACAAAATATTTGTGATAAATTTAAAAGTCAAAATCAATAAACTAGACGGTTATAATAGAAACAAAAGTCAAATCCACAAAGTAAACGTTCTAAATTATGTGCCGAAAAGAAAAAGTTTGGATGACGATGGATAATTCACAATATCCCACTATGACTATTAAAATATATATCATCTCAGAAACACGTTTGATCGTATTTTGGTGTTTTATGTACTATTATGTTTTGCAGGGCGGGGCGTACTACTCAGTGGTGGAGCATGATTAAAAGTTCCGTAGAGACAGAAAATAATAACATTTTCAGGCAAAATAATTGGTGGGGTGAACATATATAATTTTGAATTTTTGGACGAAAGTCAGAAATATAACACTTCTAACCGAAACATTGACAGGGGCAAGTGCACCCCCGTCCCTTCAAAGTTGCGCTCCTAGCACTAACGTATATGGTGTGGATTCAATCGACCACGCAAATTTACTAAACGAACAATACACCCAGCAAAATTTTACTTATAGCTATTGATAGGCCACAGGGATGGTTTTTTAGTAAACAAACAATAGTTACTCATAGTTATAGATAGGCCATAGGGATGGTAACTAAAGATAGGGCATGCATTTCTCTATTCTGAAAGATACAAAGGATGCCCTTGCTAAGACTCTCGGCTTCAAAAATATTTCTTGACATGTAGTATAGTTTATATTTTTATATGTATTGTATATTACGTTTTTTCGGCCGACCTAAAGATTTTTAAACTTACTTCGAAAGTATGAATCTATATTTGTTGCATTTGAAAAAAAAACAAAGTTAAAAGCAAAAAAAAGGAAAAAAAAAACAAGTGTTGAATTCAATTATTTTTTTAAAGTTGTTATTGAGTGGTGTAACATCTTTTCGTGGTCATTGTTAGCTCAAAAACCTCATCATAAGTCTTACATTTACTGGTTACAATGATAAGTTATCATTATTATGTGACCTGACCTTACTTAAACCAAAAAGTTAGATATCGACCAAAGGGAATCCATACACAAAGAAAACCGACCCTGGAAAAAAATCTGTGGGCCCATAACTGATTACTTAAAACAAATAAGAGGGCATATATTTGGTTGTTTATAATAATATAATCATATAGATTTTGACTATTGATTGTATTAATATTGTTTTAAGCAAACGACGACGCGTTGACTAAATGTTTATCAACTTGTGACCAAGAATGACGTGTGGGACAACACATGTGGAGTTTGGTATTTCTCAATGACTCAGTCATCTTGTTATAGGATCTTCTAACAAACTAGATGTTTTAATCAATGTATCACTACATTTTATCATGGGTAATATATTATTGTAAATAGTAAAGTAATATTGTTGTAAGATACCAAAAGATCCTTATTCTCCAATATAAACCACATGAAAGTGAATTCTTATTTTGATAATGCAACTTTTTAACTTAATTGTATATTAATAAAAATGACAAAATATGGGTAGGTGGTTCCGTACTGAATACTTACTAATTTGTAGGTAACGTCGTAGCCATCAAGTTTACTTTTTGAAGATTTAGATGTGGTTCTTGGATATGTCACAATGATGATTGATATAAGTGTCAGGGGCTCTTTTAAGATAGTTCAGATCTCTTATTGATTCAGCATCACCATTTAATTATTCAGACTGTTTGTTTTAAAGGCATATATCTGAATGATTCAGACATTTGCCTCTGAATGGTTAAGCCTTCTACGGAGTCTGAATGGTTAGGACATCTAATCTGAATTGGTCAGACATTTTCCTTTGAACGGTTAAACATTATACTGGCTCTTAATGGTTCAGATCTCTTACTGGTCCAGCACTTAATGATTCAGACATCTTACTAGTTCCGCACTTACCATTCAGCAGTTGCCAAACAGCCCCTTAATATTATAATTTTTTTTCATGGGGACTTATTGGTATCTTTGGGTGGGATAAGGTTTGAGGAACATTAGATCATGGGTTTAATTCTTAAAAATAAAAAAGTCTTAGGTTTATTAAAATAGTGTTGTTCTTTTAATAACTATATAGTAGCTTATATTAACACATCATTGTCTATTTATTTTAATACAAACATTACTATATTCAACTAATCCTATTTTCAATCTAGAAAAATATTTTTATTATAAACCTATGAAAATACAGTGAGGGTTTATCTACTTCCCTAAGGTCATTAGTAGTCATAACGCCCCTTAAGGGGCATTTTCTGACACGTGTCGTGCCATGTCAGCAGGGGGCGTTATGAGGCGTTATGACATTAGATGTCGTAGTCATAACGCCCCTACCTCATCATTACCCAATTAATAAATAAACCCTTTAATTATACATATAAATGTATGTATATATGTGTGTGTGAGTGGAGATGGAACAACTCTAAATTTTGTTGTTACTTCATTTCAGTTTATTCCCGTTGTATTTCCAATTGTATTCCGAGATTCGTTTATAAGAAAAGTTTATGTAATTAATTACAATTTTGTATGTTATATCACATCTAATCGCTTATTAAATCGCATCGTTAATCTCATCGCATCGCAAATCGCAGTTAATATATGGTATTATGTTACTTAGGTGTTATATGTGTTATGTTTATGATTACGCTCGCTATCGCATCGCTCTCGCACACTTAAATCGCTAAATCGCACTATTATATCAATTATACCGCTTAATATAACTATTTAATACGAACCGAATCGCCAAACGAACACTTAACACGAAATCAGCAAACGAAACTTGGTCACCAGGCCAAGTTCGGTCGAACTTGACTACCACAAGTTCGCCCGAACTTGCCTGAGACAGAAGAACCTTCTGTTTTCCACAAGTTCGCTCGAACTTGTACACATATGTACAAGTTCGGCCGAACTTGGCTAACTTCTCTAAAAAATCAAGCAAGTTCGCCGAACTTACATGAATTTCATGCAAGTTCGACCGAACTTGACCCCACCAGCTCTCATTTTTTCCTTCCCCTATAAATACTCAGCTCCATTCTCTCATTTGAACTTGCTGTAAGTTCGCTTAGAGCTCTCAGACCCGAAACTCTTTGTTTTCTAAGTAAGAATCCACCCGATTTCAACTACAATGATGTTCAACAACGTTTTACAACGATTTTGCACAAGGCATTGCCTTCGTTTTCATCAAATCTCTTCTGTTTACGAAAATCTTCATCTTTTTCCATCAAAACTTCTGTTTTCACTCATATCTATACTAGATCTGAGCAAAACCTTTTAAAACCTTGATTTTTACACCAATTTCGGACTAATGACGTATGTTTCGTTCACTTTTGAGTGGAACGAGGCGTTGTCAAAGCTAGATCTCATATCCGGAAGCACAAGGACGAAATCGTCACTTTACACAAGCTGGACTAACCCGTACGAACCTTCAAGTTCGCCCGGATTAGCCCGAGTTTCTGTAAAATGGCTAAGTTCACTCCAAAAGACCTCTCCGGCCTAAGCTTTACTCAGTGGCTAAGAGTTGGAGGGATGGACACTCGATTTCCTCAGCGAACGACGCGAAAATGCAAGATTTTGGACCCGAAAACATTAAGTTCGCTCGAGATTGCACTGATTTTGACAGCACAAGAAGTCAAGTTCGTTCGAACTTGCCCTCTAAGGGTCAAGTTCGGCCGAACTTGAGTACTAATAACCAACTTTCCAACAGAAAACCCCCAAGTTCGGCCGAACTTGTCAATCCACTATCAAAACCCCACAAGTTCACCCGAACTTGACTCAAACTTGTATGTTTGCAGAACTATACAAGTTCGCTCGAACTTGTATGTTTACATACAAGTTCAGCCGAAATTGCCTACTGTTCAATCCAAACTGATACACTTCCGTTCGCGTATGCAGGCTGATCCGGCGCTCCTCTTCACCTCTCGGCAGTCGTCTACTCTCTCATAAATGCACCCACAGTGAGTATACTTGACCCGTTTTCGTTTTAATGCACTATTTGGGTGTTACATACGTTCCTCTATCAAAATCACTTCACAACTCAAACTGTTTATCACACGCGAATAATCTGATTATGTATGCTCTATACGTAATACTAGAAACATATGACTAGGACTTATTTTCGTTAACTTGTCTCCTTAGCTAGTATGGTACTATAGTGTGGCTAACACCCGACGGGGTCTAGTTAGGATGGGCGCGCAAGCCTTCTCACGGTAGTTAGCATGAGAAATTAGCCTATGTTTATTTGTGTGATGTGTTTTGGTGTATCATGATATGTAATTGGACTATTTCGCAAACGGTTTCTCTACTATGCTAGTAATACTAAAACATGTATGCTCACCTTTACTTAATTGTATTGACTTGTATTTTAACGTATGTGACAGGTTGAGGATTTTAGCTTGGATGCTTTGGATGTAGCGTGCTTAGTTTAGTTTGCTTTTGTTTAGTTTCCAAATGTAATAAATCTAGGGAAAATCGAACCCGATTAGTTTTATGGGAAACACAAGTTTCTGTAATGATTATTTTGAAATATTATGTTTAATGGTATGGGACGTTAAATGTTAAATGATGTTGATAGATAATTGTTATGGAATTCTCATGAGACAATCTGGTCGCCTAGTGCCACTAACCCCGATGTTTCCGTCATCGGTTGGGGTGTGACAGGAGAATTTTGCAAAACGTCGCTATGAGTATGGCGCCCATCAAAATTTTTTACCCCATAACGCCCCCCGTAGTGGTGTTGGGGGCGCTATGGGGCGCTTTGGAGCCTCTTCCCCCTTACAAAACGCCCCACTGCCCTTATAAGTACTTTACAATTATAAAACTTAAAAGATACCCTCTAATTTTAATGAATTCAAAGTTTATAAAGCAATGTTTTTAGAGTTGAACAAGATCGAAAACACCTTCGACCCGATTGAGAAATTCTGGGACGTCTGTGTTAGGGGTGTGCAATAGCTGAACCGCTAACCGAAAACCGACAAAAGCGAACCGAAATTAACCAAAACCGAATTAACCGAAAGTCGGTTAATATATATTTTTTTACCATCGGTTAACCGAAATTAACCAAACCGAACCATTTATTTTTTTATATATTTCTAGCTTTTATACCTCTATATCATGTATTTCATGTTTTATATTTTATTTCATGTATTAATGCATCCATTTCATTATTTATACATTCATTCATTTATTTATACATCCATATCATGTATTTAAACATTTATTTCATGCATTTATACCTCCATTTCATTTATTTATACATCCATTTCATGTATTTATACATCTATTTCATGTATTATACCTCCATTACATGTGTTTCTAAGAAAATTTTTAGCCCTTGTTTGAATTGGTTATTATCCGAAAATTAACCGAACCGAACCGAAAACCCAAAAATTAACCGAATTAACCGAACCGATTAACCGATGACTTCGGTTTGGGTTATGGATAATGCTAATAACCGAACCGAACCGTGCACACCCCTATCTGTCGCCCAATAGCCAGGGCATGTCGGTTGTTAAACTGGTAACTGGTTTGACGGATCAGGTCGGGTCGTGTTTCTTTTTCCCTTTTTAGTTTTGATGGGTCTAGCAGGGCATGGATTTGGTAGTGGTTGGGACTGAGAGGGTTATGTGATCAGAAGTAGAACCAATGATCACTAAATTTAAACCTCATAGCTTTAACTTTTTGATATAGCAACTTGATGATATAAATATTTAGAATACACAGATATATTATCATATTTTGTATCATGTTTTATTATATTTGTACTAATTATAAACTTATATATAACTGTAAAATACTTTTTTTACATATGTTTCCCTCTTCTATGTCTAAATTAAATTGTATTTGTTATGCTAATCGATTGAACATTTTTATTTAATTTCTAATAGTTATTTCTTTTAAATATTAATGAGAATATTAGATCTATGAAAATTTTGCAGCTTATAAAACTAGATAATGTTATGAAACCTACATGCTACATTCTACAAGCACAAAATTGATGAAAGCCATACGGCCCAACTGATGCAAACCATGAAATAGCATGCGTAGAGTGCAAAAAAAACTGAACCCGAAAAAAAAACTCGGACCCGGCTATTAAAAAAAACAGATTTTTTAAAACCAACCTGTAGGGTAGGGTCTGGGTATGCATATTTTCATCGGTATCCGAACCCGGGTTTTTTCATACCCGATTTATACTCGGGTTTTTTGTATACTCGAATTTAATAATACTCGTACTGGGGTTTTACAAATACCTTATACTGGGTTTTAGAATGTATCACTTTGATTATTCTAGTTCCTAGCAAGATGTAATCTTGTTAAATTATAGTTTTATATAGCTAAAGTTCATGTTTATAAACCCAAAAATGTTGGAAACAAAAAAAAACTACAAAGCTCATCTTTATACCCATCCGGGTTTTTTTCATACCCGACGAATACCTAAACCCTACCCGAACCCGGGTACACAAGGTATGGATTTCCTGGCCCACTCCCAAAATTCAAAACCCGGTCATACCCGTACCCGGGTATTAAAAAACCCGGTTTGTGCACCTCTAAGCACGCGGTCCAACCTGAGCCTGAAAACAAACCCAATCGGCACAACCCACCAGCTGAGACTGGCCCACTCTCCCAGTCTCTTCACACTTTCCGGATTTAATAATACTCGTACTGGGGTTTTACAAATACCTGATACTGGGTTTTAGAATGTATCACTTTAATTATTCTAGTTCCTAGTAAGATGTAATCTTGTTAAATTATAATTTTATATAGCTAAAGTTCATATTTATAAACCCAAAAATGTTGGAAACAAAAAAAAAACTACAAAGCTCATCTTTATACCCATCCGGGTTTTTTCATACCCGACGAATACCTAAACCCTACCCGAACCCGGGTACACAAGGTATGGATTTCCTGGCCCACTCCCAAAAATTCAAAACCCGGTCATACCCGTACCTGGGTATTAAAAAACCCGGTTTGTGCACCTCTAAGCACGCGGTCCAACCTGAGCCTGAAAACAAACCCAATCGGCACAACCCGCCAGCTGAGACTGACCCACTCTCCCAGTCTCTTCACACTTTCCGGATTTAATAATACTCGTACTGGGGTTTTACAAATACCTGATACTGGGTTTTAGAATGTATCACTTTGATTATTCTAGTTCCTAGTAAGATGTAATCTTGTTAAATTATAATTTTATATAGCTAAAGTTCATGTTTATAAACCCAAAAATGTTGGAAACAAAAAAAAACTACAAAGCTCATCTTTATACCCATCCGGGTTTTTTTCATACCCGACGAATACCTAAACCCTACACGAACCCGGGTACACAAGGTATGGATTTCCTGGCCCACTCCCAAAAATTCAAAACCCGGTCATACCCGTACCCGGGTATTAAAAAACCCGGTTTGTGCACCTCTAAGCACGCGGTCCAACCTGAGCCTGAAAACAAACCCAATCGGCACAACCCGCCAGCTGAGACTGACCCACTCTCCCAGTCTCTTCACACTTTCCGGATTTAATAATACTCGTACTGGGGTTTTACAAATACCTGATACTGGGTTTTAGAATGTATCACTTTGATTATTCTAGTTCCTAGTAAGATGTAATCTTGTTAAATTATAATTTTATATAGCTAAAGTTCATGTTTATAAACCCAAAAATGTTGGAAACAAAAAAAAACTACAAAGCTCATCTTTATACCCATCCGGGTTTTTTTCATACCCGACGAATACCCGAACCCGGGTACACAAGGTATGGATTTCCTGGCCCACTCCCAAAAATTCAAAACCCGGTCATACCCGTGCCCGGGTATTAAAAAACCCGGTTTGTGCCCCTCTAAGCACGCGGTCCAACCTGAGCCTGAAAACAAACCCAATCGGAACAACCCGCCAGCTGAGACTGACCCACTCTCCCAGTCTCTTCACACTTTCCGGATTTTTTGGTTTCTATCTAGGGTCGCTTTGGTCCAGCCAATTCGCCAAAAACCAACTCAATCCACACAACCCACCGCCCACGGGCAGCGACTGACCCACTCTCTCATGGTCCGGTCCTTGGGAAAACGAAGACGTTAGATAACCCTATGTAATAACTTTCCCCGAAGAAACATAACCTGCCATTGTTTTGACCCGTATATTCGATTTAGCTCGGTTACTTGCTAATTATATCAAATATAACCTTTTTCTAGGCTTCATTTTACGCTGAGTACCGCTCTGTTAAAACCAATTTCGGTCTTAGTTTATCAAAGAAAACAAACCTGAATTTGGGGTACGAGCAAAAGTCAACAAGGCAAGTCAGCATAATGAAAATCTGAATTGTGTTATGATAAAACAGAAATGTTACAATCTTAGATAATTATCTTAAGCTGAAACACAATGTGAAGGGATTTTAATATTATTATTAATCAGCATCCATTTCTTCCAATGCTGCTTGAGCAGCTGCTTTTGCTTCCTCCAAAAGTGCTTCTGGAACCTGCACATATAAAATAAAATAAATAAAGTTATGTTTATTAGAGCTCAAATAATTATTTTCAGCCACTAAAGTTATTATCATAGATAAAAATAATGTTATGATTATTTAGGGGTCAAATAACAGCGCTTTTAACCTAATTTGAAAAGCTTTTATTTCTTTAAATCTATAATGCAGGCCAAACAGTAACTTAGAAGTATCATGTTAGTCACTAACTGAGCAAATGACCAATTTAACCCTAAAAAGTTCAGGGGGTATTTTGGGGAATGTCTAAAACCTATATTAACTTTAGTTTTTAATTCTGGAAAGTTCAACTTTAGTTTTTAAAAACTTCTCATTAGTTATTAAACTTTAGTGTAACTTTTAATTCTTAGTTAATTTTAAATGATTTGCAAAATTCATTTGTTCTTTTATGCAGGCGTGCATAGATAAAGTTTTTAACTTTTAGAATATATATGACCGAGGGACCGACGTCTTTTTTTAACTGGTAGATTCCGTATCAACACAATGAGAACAAAATATCGACAAAAATACTAAAACGGAACTTGCTTTAATGCATGATTAGAAAGGTGATGGTAATAAATATTATTATTTACCTTCTGGTGCTGGCGGTTTGATTCGTCACAAACCCAACTCATCTCCAATTCAAATGTTTTGTCCTTCGCCTCATCATGTACTCCATAGATTCTGTTTAACAAGACCACAGTAAAAATCTGATAGAAAACTTTTAACTTGTATAAAAATGTCATGACCAGAAAAGGAAATGTTTTTTACATCTAAGAGAACTATAGACCGATAACTAAAATAATAATAAAAAAATAATGATACAAACAATGGAAGAAAATCATTGTTAACATGGGTAAAGTTAAATGGAATTTAAGTAACCATAGGAAGGAGTTAATAATATATCATACATGACTTCATGCTATAAGTGATTGATAAAAAAAACATAACTCGATTTAAAAGAGCATAATACTAGAACTTTTTATTGTTCTATTATCCAAAAATATACTAGTCAGGTACCCAGGTGGCATAAATGCTTGAGAGCTGTCATTTGGGTATTTAACCGTCAATGTTAAAACGAATTTCGTTCATTCCCGACTAACTCCATAGTGAACTTAACTTAACATACATACAGAAAGAGTTCTAATGTTAAACCGTTAAACGGAAGATAAAAGATTTTTGTTCAATACATGATTTCGTATTAATAGACAGCAGAAAATCTGAAAGCATGGTAAAGATTGATATTTGGCATTTACGAACAAATAATAACTGTGACGAGGCAACATAAATAATTAAAGGACCAATAGTTTCATTGAAAGTTATTTTTATCTTGATAACTGTTTATGAATTTCGTGAAAACAACGTTGAAAAGAGAGGGACGGTTAATCATGCATCATGTGGTGGCGTTGATAGCCGAAAGACAAGGGGTACATGCACAAATCGGCTTTTGTCCCAATTGCTGAGTGTTATGTGCCTTACGTCCAAGGCATGATGCAAAACTACTATCGAGCCGGGGGTCTCAATGGAAGCAGCCTCTCTATTCCTACGGGGTAGAGGTAAGGCTGTCTACATCTTACCCTCCTCAGACACTACCTTAGCTTTGCTATTGGTGGGATTTACTGAGTATGATGATGATGATAACTGTTTATGAATGTTTAACATTTCAAAGTAGAGAGACTCACATTTTTGCTACTTCAATAACACCCTGACGACATGTCATCTCAGAAAGCTTCAACTTTTCAATCTCCCTGCAGTTGTAGAATTGCACCCCATATCAGCAAAAAATAAAGATTATCAAAAACATAAATTAAGATAATCATGCAATAGAAAACGCTTCTGAACCATAAAAGATCATACATTAGCAATCAATATCATACACACTAAATATGATCATGACATTGGTTGAGTCTGTATTCCTATAACTCAAATAATCTAACTTCCTTAATATAAAGTACTGCTATTATATACCATTTGTTGCTCTTTAAAAACAACTTATGGTCATCCGAAAATAATAAAAATACTAACATTTAAAAAGAAGCCAACTTGATCAACAACTGCCGAAGCAAACACTCATGAGTCATTTAGCATTTCACTAGAGTTTTTATCTTGTTACTTAACATACGTAATTGCATGCTAAAAAAAGTTGGGGTATAAAAAGATCAGAGTTTACTTACGTTTTTGCAGCCTGCCTACCCTTTCCAATTGCAGCACCGAAGTATCTCTACAATAAAAGGCAATAAACAAACATTGAAACAAACACATTATCCACTGACCACTACACAATTATTTCTGAAATTGCTCGTATATATGATCCACTCAGCCATAGGATTAGTAACTCACATAGGACACACCGGAAGGTTCAACCATATATAATTGCGGGCCATCACGGTCGTAACCTCCAAGAATCACACCGGATCCGAAAGGTCTGCAGCACAAATACTACTCTTAGGCTCTTAGCACATGATCGTGATGTGTTACTAATAATAATACTGATGAATTGTAGAATGTGTATGTAAAAATGGAAGTAAAAGGAAATGCTTTAAGCTACCTGAGCCACCAATAAAGTGTGCAAAGATGCACATAGCTAGCAACACGCTCAGCAAGTTCTTTGATTGGAATAGGCTCACCATAGGTACTGCACAATTAGGAAGGCTATTTGTCAGCACACAATTGTTCAAAAAAACAGAAAAAATGAAATATTCTGATATCTCAAAGTTAGTGGCAGGTGTCTCAAAGTATAATCTCCACATGTTTACAACAACAAAACCAATGTAATTCTAACGATGCTACAGTTATCCCAGTTGAATGTAATTTATGATGGTTTTTAATCTATATTTTAAGTGTGTATTTGTTTCTACGTTAACTATTACAAGATTTAAATTTAACTAATATGGTAATGGTAATGTGTCAGGAAAGAAAATAGAGTGTGACCTTGGTTTTAAATTGCGTGATGCACTCCGATGCTTTTAGTCCAAAAATCAGATGCGCGATGAGAGCGCATCACGTATGCAATGCGCTCTTTATAAAAAAAAATATGTATACATAACATCTTATAAAAACATACTTAAACTAGAATAACTAACGTAATAGGAAGATAACAGTTGTGCTTTTTGGTTCAAATCAAGCATACTAAAATGTTTCAAGAAGTCAAGAACCACAAAAGGTGTTTAGGACTCACGATGGTCCAAATCAAGCATACTAAGATATTAATTATTGAAAAACTCAACCCACTTCATAAAATTTGGAAAAAAACATAATAAACAATGATGCGTGCATCGGAGAGCATAATGCAACGAGCGCATTATGCAAAATAGGCGAAATATTCTCGCATCATGTAATCGCAATGCATCAGCCGTAGCGATGTGCTCACATAAGCGCATCACGCATTATGCGTGCATAACGCGCACATTTTAAAACCAAGAGTGTGGCATGTGCAATATTCATATAGAACTTCACTACCACAATTAGAGGTGCATAAATAAACCGGTTGGCGGCATAGTTGTCAATAGCTAGTGTAGCAATCGCTATAGCGCGCTATGTAGCGTATAGGTCTAGGCTCGCTATTAGGGTTGTAGCGATAGATAGCAATAATAGTGCGACAATTAAATTTTTTTTTGTTTTTAATATAAATAGCAATTATAAAATAGATGGATTTTAGGTTTTTGTTAAATATGCATGTAAAATAGCATATATAACAGGGTATCTTGATATGATATACATATAAAAATTTAAAAATTGTTTTCTAGTGTTTGGTTGTTTATAAAATAGTCGCCCGCTATTTATCGCTATTCACTATGTTCGCCATTAACAACTATGGTTGGCGGTTATTAACCGAACCGTAACCGGTTGATAACCGATTAGTAACAGGGGCGGTTATTAACTGAACCGTAACCGGTTAATAACCGATTGAGGAGTAACCGATTAGTGGTTTTTTAACAGTAAGTTAGTAACTGGTTAGGGATTTTTTTTAGAAGGAACTGGTTTTTAACCAATATACCGGTTAACCAAAAAAGGAAAAAACGGCTAATTAAACAATGAAACGGATTATTCACCGAACCGGTTAAGTGAATGACCGAAAAAAAATGAGGGAGAAAAAAAAAACCGGAAATAACCGAACCGGCTAAAGAAAATAGCGGTTACAGCAAAAAATGAAAAAAACTGGCAATTCGGTTAACCGAACCGGTTAGTGAAAAACCGCTTTGTGCACATCTAACTATTGGACTATATTGTGTGGGCTCACGGGCTCACTTTAGGTTTCTTGGGTTTCGTACCATCTCTATATATTGTAATCGTTAATGAATGAATGGATCAATCAGTATTTCGCCATCTAACATGGTATCAGAGCCAGCGTAGGCTCTATACCGTTTCCGCCGCGCCACACACAAATAATCAAACCCTAGCCGTCAACGCTTGAGAAAAACCCTAGACAGGGCGGTGTGCCGCCATTGCCGCCGCCGCCCTGTCTGGCCGCCCTTTTGTTTTCGTTTCCCCTTTATTTTTCTTATTTCCCATTTGATATAAAGTATATCAATTTTCGTTCCAGATTTTAGCGTCTCACCCTCCAATCTAACCCTTTCATTGGCCGGATCACTTTTCTTTCGGTATTCTCGTTTCGCCGTTCAATCGTATCTTGCTGCAACTTGTTCAACTTCATAAATAATTAATATTGTTTGGAAAGTAGTTTTCAAATAATATTTAATAATCACCTTTGGAAATGGCCGACTGAGTCATTGATAGTATCATGGTCAATGAACAAGACTTACACACACAAAGCGAAACTGATTGTTAGCGAGTAGAGCTGCTGTTGCCAAAGGTTTTTTTTTTTGTTTGCTCTGAAACTCAGGTTGCCCCTTCCTATCCGATTGGATTTTCGTTTCGACGAATTTGTTTGGTTTTGTTTCAGTTAGTTCCTGCAAACCCGCCCACTGTTTCATTACGATGAAGATTTCTCGTCGGGTTGTGTCTCTCGTTCCAGATCTGCTTTCTCATCTCCTAGTTCGATTCCTTTGTTTTGTCATTGCCGGACCAAGGTCCGCTGCCACCAGAGATTGACGCCTGACTACGGTCATCGGCCTTTGGTTTGACACACCGCCACACGACCACGGTCACCGGGTGTCTATTTGTTTCTTTCCATTTTTTTTTTGTGTTCGCCGGATCACGATCCGTTGCCAATGGCGAACGCCGCCTGACTACGGTTACCGGCCTTCGATTTGACACACAGCCACCACGGTTGTTTGGTGTCTATTTTTCCCTTCTATTTTTCTTTCTTCTGTTTGGTTGGGATAGCAAATCACGTTGACAATTCCGGGGACACAGGGGGACACCGTGAATCAAAGTCAAGAAATCCTAATCTTAGTTTCAAGCATCCTACAGTTTTGTCACCGTGCTTAGCCGTCGCATGACCACGGTCACGCTGTCGCTCCTTTGTAGGACTACGGTCCTTCACCGCACCCTTTGTAACACTTCGGGATCACGAAGAATATGGATTAATATTTTGGCAAAATAAAGCAGCTTGCTGATTTTTTAACAGAGGATTGTGAACCTACAAGTCAAAAACCGAGATCGAGACTAGTTATTGTTTTGTTTATGTTTTTTATTTCAGTCTGAACGTCCGATTCCCTACCGCTCCGACTGCGGGGGAGTATTGGACTATATTGTGTGGGCTCACGGGCTCACTTTAGGTTTCTTGGGTTTCGTACCATCTCTATATATTGTAATCGTTAATGAATGAATGGATCAATCAGTATTTCACCATCTAACACTAACCACAATTGGGAATGATAGAACCTTAAATACCCTGATGGGTCAAAACTAACATTAATTACATAATTTCTTGCAGATGTCAATCACTTATTTCTTTTGTTTTCTGCAATAGACAATCATCCTTACCAACAAGCACATAAGCTTCTGTTTGTCTAAACTCCCTATATACATAACCGATACACCTTTTTGCACATGTCACCTGTTCTTCACAACTATGTTGTCAAAAACGCACAAGGCACGCGAAGAAGCGCAGCCCAGCCCAGCCCAGCGCAATCCAATACTATCACACACATATGCCCGTATCATATAACCCAACCCCAACTTAAGACCTCTTTGGTACCTAAAAGTATAATCAAAAGGCAGTAAAAGAAAAGAGAGAATGTAAAATAGTTGTGAGATGACCTTTCATAGTTGTGGGCTTCAGATTTGGCTCTTGCAACAATCTGTCTCCCATCTGCAGCTAATCCAGCTACACCCTACATTAGGTGACATAAAATAAGTGAAGAATATAATTATTAATGCTTATTAGAAGTATTGAGTTGCATAGTTAGTCATGAAAAAAGACATAGTACACCTTTGAAATAGACAAATACAGCAAGAAAACAACAAACTGATGAATAATTCGAATTTACCATTCCAGAATGACGATGCACCGAATGGATTCTACGATTAGATCCAGGCAACATCATCTTTGACGCAATCAGCTTCTCTACTCCCTACAATCCACAAATTATTCAAGATCATTCAAAATTATTCAACAATAACAACAAATCATTAAAAGTTAACAAGTTGTAATCAACATAATAAACCTACAGTCCACAAATGAATGAATAATAACAGCAAATCATTCAAATTCAGAAGTTGTAATCAACATATAAAATCTACAATCTAAAAATCATTCAGAGTCATTCAACAATAACAACAAATCATTCAAATTCAGAAGCTGTAATCAACATATAAAACCTACAATCCACAAATCACTAGAAATCATTTAACAATAACAAGTTGTAATCAACATAATAAACTTACAATCCACAAATCACTCGAAGTAATTCAAAATCATTCAACAAGAACAACAAATCATTCAAAATTCACAAGTCATAATCAACATACTAAACCTACAATCCACAAAACATTTGAAATCATTCAAAATTTACAAGTCATAATCAGCATAATAAACCTACAATCCACAAATCATGCGAAATTATTCAAATTCCTTCAACAACAACAACAAATTATATAAATTCAGAAGCTGTAACTAACATAGAAAATCTACGATCGACAAATTATTCAAAATCGTTCAACAAAAACAACAAATCATTCAAATTCAGAATCTATAACTAACACAGAAAACCTACAATAACAATGCCGTCTTTGCATTTGATACCGACGACGGTGCCGCTGTTATCAACGGCTTTAGCGGCGTACTCGATCTGGAAAACCCTACCGTCCGGCGAGAAGGTTGTGACGGATAGATCGTAACCGGTTCCTATGCTACTCATGGTGTTGGTTCTAGGGCTAAATTGGTTGCTACAAGTGGTTTTAGGTTACTGATTTGTGGTTCGATTGGGGTTTGAGAGAAGTGAAGTGAAGAAAGAGGGTTGGTTGTCTTGAGTCTCAAGAAAAGATTTTTTTTTTTTTTTGCAAGTGTATATCGATAGGAAACCCACTACCGACTGTACTTCAACCTTTTTTTATCGGAAGCACAGCCACCCGGGTTCAAATGAGGGGGAGTGCAGTGCAAAGCCCTTCCTCGCACCTCGTGGAAACTTAATCCCAAATGTCAGGCTCGAACCCGTGACCCCGGTCAGGAACCCCACCAAGGTACCACCTCACTTGCAGTGAGTGGGGATCGAACCTGAGTCTCTTTCGAGAACTCAAGCACTTTCCACCACTGGACCACAAGTTCATTGGCCTCAAGAAAAGAAATGAGACTTGTTATTTGTATTTGCAATTGCACCCCTTGTGTTTAAATTAACTTAACTTGTGACTCACAGTCATTACAAACAAACACGAACCTGACGGATAAACCCAAACCCTTTGAAACACATATCTGTTTGGTATAAGGTAATGGAATGGACGATGGAATGAAGTGGATCATTACCATTCCATGTCTCGTTTGGTTACCATGTGAAAATGTAATGAATTATTATCGTGTATTGCTTGGTGGACAAGAAAAACGAAGAAATAAAATCGGTGGTAGTGATTGTGGGTGGTGATAGGTGGCGGTGGCGGTGATCGGTTGTAGTGGCAGCGAGTTGCGGCGACGATAGGTGGCGGCGGCCGGCGGTGGAGGTTGGTCGTGGTTGGTGGTGGTGGTCGGCGGTGGTGGCGGTGGGTGGTGGTGGCTGCGATCGGTTGTAGTGGCAGCGAGTGGCGGCGACGATGGGTGGTGGCGGCCGGCGGTGGTGGTTGGTGGCGGTTGGTGGTGGTGGCCGGCGGTGGTGGTGGCTGCTGGTGGTGGCACGACGGTAGTGGCTGGTGGTGGATACGGCGGTGGGTGATGGTGGCGACGGTAATGGATAGTGGTGGCGGCGGCGACTGGCGTTAGCGGCGAAAGTGGTTGGTGGCAACGGTGGCGGGTGTGTGGTGGCGGTGGTGGCAGTCGGGGTGACGGGTTGCGGGTGGCGGTGGTGTTGGGTGTCGGTGGTTGTGGGTGGTGGCGAATGTGGCGAGTTGTGGTGTTGTTGGTGAAGGGTGCAAGAGGGGAGGGAATGAAAAAAAAACATGGGGGTGGAAGGAATGATTTTGAGGGAATGAAATGCCTTTTGGAATTGGTGATTCCATTCCATTGACCAATCAAACACCTTTTTCTTCATTCCCTCGTAATGATCCATTCCGGCTCTCATTCTTGCATACCAAACACTACCTAAAGTATTTAGGTGTGAGATTGTGTAACAACCCGCACTTTCGCGCTCGTTACTCTCGTTACGCCTAGCACCAGAGATTCGGATAATAATGTAAACTATATCGCTTACTACGCTACATCGCATACTTTCACACTAAATCGCACCTCACAATGCTTACAACGCACTCGCTAAAACTATAAACATTTGCGTGATGTTTCCAAGACTATCTGCTCGCTTAGACAACACGACTCTCTCAGGACTTGGGAACTGAGACGCCTATTAAACGCTTAATACTCGCAACGCTCTCGCTCAAACAACTCGCTTTATCGCATTTTATACACAACGCTTAATACAATTAACTAATACGAACGAAAGCATTACAAAAGGATTTTTAATATTTTTAGGAATTTTTCTAGCATAGGTTCCTTTTGCAAAAAGTGCGTGTTATAATCATTAGAATCCAAAAAAAAACTCATACGAAAATTGTATTTTCCGTGCGATAATGTTGTATTTTTGCTCCGAATGGCAGTTTTCATGCGAAAAAAACATATTTCATGCGAAAATCACATATTTGGTGCGAAAATGACCATTTTCGCACGAAAATATGGATTTCTGCACGAAAATTTCATCAGATCACCCTCATTCCCCACCTCCTATAAATACCAACACTTGTCATTTAGTGCTCACTTGCTGTCATTCCTCCTAAACGCTCTCCAACCCGATTCTCTCTGTTCCAAGTAAGAAAACTACGTTTTTCACACGAATCACAACGGTTTTTACAACGATTTTGTACGAGATTATCTCCGATTTCATCTAACCTTCTCTGTTTTACGAAAACCTTCGTCTTTTTCATAAAAATTTCTGATTTTCTTAAGGATTTAGCACTTAACCGAGCATGTTTGAGTTAGCCTTGGCTTCTCAGACCCGAAAACCGTTAGACTTTTCGTAGGTCTACATCGACGCAAACCCACTTTCAATGAAATCTATATCGCATCGCTTATCGCTATCGCATCGCTTGTCGCTTTCTCCTCTCGGCGCTTAGACGCTATCGCCTCGCTTATCGCTAACGCTTCGCTTATCTCTATCGCTTCGCTTATCGTTATCACTTTGGGTAGTCGCTGTCTCAAAACCCAGGACGGAATTCCGTTAGCCGCGAGGCGGTGAGAGCATTTACCTATTAGGCCAAAGCGTGTGCCCAAACTCAACGGAATGATCGAATCACTTTGGGTAGTCGATGTCTCAGAACCCAGGACGCTCTATTAATTTTAAGCCTGAAATCGCCGATTTTATGCATCATCGAATTTTATTATACTTATATGTGTTCGAATTGAAGATTTTACGCTTTATCGATTTCTCGATTTATCGCCTTTCGCTCCATAAATGTACCGACTCGCACAACCATCGCAATCCAAAACAAGAGCTAATACTCTCAACAAAAACTAAATCATGACAACTCTCTCGAACGCGTCCTCACGCCATATTTATTTATTACATACAAACATATATATACATACGAATAGTACGTGATTATATGTGTTTATGTGAGAACGTGAGAATCTAGGAAATATGTGTTTTCCTATGTGACCTTCGAAAATACGTGTTACTATATCAACTATAACAAGTTTTTAACGCTCTAAATCGCATCGCAATTTCAAAATCATTATGATCGAATCTCATTCCAAATCTCTTTGTCTATATGTCTTCGAACGCTTCCAACTCGCGACGTCAAGCCAGAAGAAACGCCGATAAGAGGATCGCCTTGATCATGGCCAAGGAAATGGCCAAGGTCATTCCTCAAATCATCACCCAAGTTCAAGCCCTCAGCAGTTCTCAGACATCGGAAGACTCTAAGTCCGATGCACCAAAGTCTACCTTATCTTACAAGCAGTTCAAGGCCTGTGACCCAATGGTCTTCACAGGTGAAGGAAGTGTATCTCAGATGCTTCAGTGGTTTGATGCAATCGAGGTTATCCTCCATCAGTGTGGGTGCCTTGAGCGTCTTCATACCACGTGTGCTACAGGAGTGTTTCAATCAAGAGCCCTCGACTGGTGGACAACCGAGCGCATCAAACGTGGGAACGATGCAGCTTACATGTTATCATGGGAGGAACAGAAGGAGCTCATGAAGAGAGAATATTGCCCTCCCCACGAAGTCTAAAAGCTAGAAAACGAGTTTCTGGAAAATCAAGCAAGTCGAAGGTGACAACGCCAGTCTCACAGCAAGGTTTAAACATCTTAGCATAATCTGCCCAAGCCAAGTCGACACTCCCGAAAAGGCTATCAAAAAGTACATTTGTGCTTTGCCTGAGTGTGTGGGCGATTTTGTCGAAGCTGCAAGACCGGCTACCATCGAAGAAACCTATCAGTTGGCCACGGAGATCAATGACAAGCGAGTCTTGGATGGATATTTCTCCAAGAATCCTACCAAGAATCTAAACCAAGCTACTATCGAGCTGTCCGACGACGATGAAGACGATGACGTACCGCCGCAAGCCACCGCTGAACCTAGTCGCAAGAGGAAAAGCTCGAGTCTCAACTACTCGGTGACTGCACCGTTCGACCCTGAACCTCTCTAGGCAGTTCCGTTCTACCCAAGGCGCAACTACACAGGGCCTCATCCCCAGTGCTCGAAATGCACATATCACCACCAGGTCGGAGCCAGCTGCCGGTATTACATCAACTGCAACTATTTCGGTCACTTCACCAGCAACTACCGCACAGGGCCACGACAACATGGTCTGCTAGCCCTTCCAGCACCGCCAATTCAGCCCGCAACCCCAGCAGCCGTCGCATTAGTAGCACCAGCAGCCGCAGCCCCAGCAGCAAAAGTCATCAACACCAACACCGACCAGGCGCAGGACGACGTCGTTAACAGTACGAGTTTCGACCTTAGTACTTATGCTTTATAATTGTTCTATTATTCGATGTCGTTTCAACCTACGACGACCTTTCTCGCTCTCTCCCTCTCGAGTCATCACACCTAGTATAGGCTCACACACTAAATCTATTTATTAACACTATATAGTTTATCACGATATAATATGTTTCTATCCCCACAATGTGTCTTTAGAATAAGTTACGATAATTATGCAAACACTAATTAATCGCGGGTGCACACGGGATTAACCTGGTGTCTGCATGGGGATCGTAGTGAGTTCTAATGGTGCCATAACGTTAAAAGCATGGTTAAGCGTGGTGGATACGCCGCTGGTACTTCCTATATATAAGCGTCTTAACCATGTCGACAAAGCGTGACACCTATTCACAGCATGGAGGTGGTGTGGTTAAAGCATGGTGGATACGCCGATGGTACTTCCTATATATAAGTGCTTTGCCATATTAACAAACTCTTGTGGAGACGTGCCATGTGTAGTTGAACGTTATTAGACCTTTAATATTATGATGATTATTTTCACACGCAAACTCTTTCGCAAAGGCATAACATCTCATCACCTCCCGAATCGCGCCACCGTTAGACTTTTCGTAAGTCTACATCGACGCGAACCCACTTTCAATGAAATCTATATCGCATCGCTTATCGCTATCGCATCGTTTGTCGCTTTCTCCTCTCGGCGCTTAGATGCTATCGCTTCGCATATCGTTATCGTTTCGCTTATCGCTTCGCTTATCGCTATCGATTCGCTTATCGCATTCTCCTCCCGACGCCCGAATGCTATCTCTTCGCTTATCGTCTTTACCTCGTGACGCTTTAACGCTTATCGCATCTCTCATTCTTACAGCTTCGCTATTCTAATCGCCAAACCTTTCCTCGCGCGCTTTTATCGCTAACCAAGTATGCAATCAACTGCTCTGTGCAAGCTACTTGGCTCCCTATTCAAACTTGGTCCAACCATTCGCCACTTGGATCAAAGTCCATCCATGTCATGTTGGCACACATGACATCATTCCACGGAACGGAGGCGATATGGCTAAAACATGGTGGATACGCCGCTGATACTTCCTATATATAAGTGTTTTAGCCATACAACAAACTTCCGTGAAAAGATGCCATGTGGGGTTCGACGCTATCTAAGATTTGTGATTACTTGGTCCTATTCCTCATCGCATGGACCAAGGATATCGAAATCTATCCATATCATGTCAACACACCTGACATCGCTCCACGAGACGGAGGCGATATGGCTAAAACAAGGTAATACGCCGCTGGTACTTCCTATATATAAGTGTTTTAGCCATATTAACAAACTTTCGTGGAAAGATGCCATGTGGGGTTCGACGCTAATTAAACTTTTTGATATCGTTAAAAAATTGTTTTACCGTTATGTTTTGGAAATAAATGGAAAATTTTTCTAAATATTTTGATTTTTATTAAAACCTTTAGGCAAGTAAAATCCTTCTTACAATGTGAAATCGACTCAGCCTAACGTCACGTTGTGAGAAAATTTTCATAAATCGAGTTTCCTTTAAAGGCCTTTCTGTAATAAGTTAACAAGACTTTTCAAAAACTTAAAAACATTTTTGGATCGCCAACTCGTGGGTTATCAACCGCGAGTCAATTAAGTCGCCTTTACTCATCAATTCCCTACACCACCGAGACGCCTTCACTTGTCCATCCTCGTTTGACCGCTTGTTCAATCCTCGTTCGACCAAACCATTCTTCGTTCGACCAAACCATTCTTCGTTCATCCTAACACTTTTATCGCTATCTATTCATGTGAATTCTCAAGGTCTCCATTTCGAATAAATTTCGGGACGAAATTTCCTAAAGCATAACAACCCGCACTTTCGCACTCGTTACTCTTTTTACGCCTAACACCAGAGATTCGGATCATAATATAAACTATATCGCTTACTACGCTACATTGCATACTTTCACACTAAATCGCACCTCACAACGCTTACAACGCACTCGCTAAAACTATAAACATTTGCGTGATGTTTCCAAGTCTATCTGCTCGCTTAGACAACACGACTCTCTCAGGACTTGGGAACTGAGATGCCTATTAAACGCTTAATACTCGCAATGCTCTCGCTCAAACAACTCGCTTTATCGCATTTTATACGCAACGCTTAATACAATTAACTAAAAAAAAGTACAAAATTCCAATTTTCGTACGAAAATTCATATTTTCGTATGAAAATTGTATTTTTCGTGCGAAAATGTTGTATTTTTGGCTCCGAATGGCAGTTTTCATGCGAATATATTTGGTTCGAAAATGACCATTTTCGCACAAAATATGGATTTCCGCATGAAAATTTCATCAGATCACCCTCATTCCCTACCTCCTATAAATACCAACACTTGTCATTTCGTGCTCACTTGCTGCCATTCCTCCTAAACGCTCTCCAGCCCGATTCTCTCTGTTACAAGTAAGAAAACTACGTTTTTCACACGAATCACAACGGTTTTTACAACGATTTTGCACGAGATTATCTCCGATTTCATCTAAACTTTTATGTTTTACGAAAACCTTCATCTTTGTCATAAAACTTTCTGATTTTCTTAAGGATTTAGCACTTAACCGAGCATGCTTGAGTTAGCCTTGGCTTCTCAGACCCGAAACCTTATTGTTTCAAACTCACCGAGTGTTTATCCTAACAAAACTGTTTTATCAAATCGATTTTCACATGAAAACGGATCAAACCGACTAATGTTTTGTTCACTAAGTAGTGGAACGAGGCGCTGTCGAAACCGTCACGAAATGGACTCGAACTACATCCGTTTCAGGCGAAATTTCAGTTCCGGTTGCACAAAGATGCAAGAACAGTCACTTGTGCAAACTGGACTGGCTCGGACGAATCACTTTGGGTTCATACGGTCCAGTCCGAGTTTCCACAAACGACTTACTCGCTCTAAAGACCTTTCCGGCACAAGGTTCGATCAATGGCCTAAGGCTGGAGGGATGAACATTCGATTTCCCGAAGAATGACGCGAAAACACTCGATTTCAGACACGAAACAGAAATTTCCGCACGAAAATTTTTGCGCGAAAACCCTTTTTCGTGCGAAAACCCATTTCGTACGAAAATGTCTGTTTTCCTCGCACCGTCTTTCTGTTTCAACTGTTTCAACACTCTGGAAGACTGATGCACTTTCGTCTCTACGCGTGGGCTAAACCGACACTCTTTCTCTCCTCTCATCAACTCTCGGTGTTCGCTGTTACGCACCCACTGTGAGTATATTTGACCCCTTTTCGCTTTAAACACACTTTTGGGTGTAACATACGTTCATATCAAAATACACAACGCAAAACTAAACTGATTATCACACGCGAATACCCGTTAGACATGCCTACACATGATGCTTGATACATATATACTAGGATACATTTTCGTTAACTCCCACCTTACCTAGTATGGTACTATAGTTTGGCTAACACCCAACTGGGTCTAGCTAGGAAGTCACACATCGCGCTATAGCCTTATTCGAGGAACTTAACATGTGAAATTTGTCTTGTGAGTTTATACGTGTTTGCCATGTTTATGTATGTGGTATTTCGCAACCACTTTTACCTACTATGCTATTATATCAAAACATGTATGATCGCCAATACATTTTGTATTGATAGTATTTTAACGTATATTGCAGGTTAATGATTTTCTACTTGCTGCAAATGGATTTAGGGCTTATCTTATAAACACATGTAATAAAAATCCAGGTTGTCGAACTTGTTTTGTTTAAGAGATTGTAATCTGTTTTGACTGTTTATGAATGCTAGTTTTATTGTATGGGAAATTAAGCGTTATTAAGTATTGTCATTGAAATAATCGCTATGGATTATCTTGAGCAATCTGGTTCGCCTAGTGCCGCGCCCCGATGATTCCGCCATCGGTAGGGGTGTGACAGATTGGATATATCGTTAGTTTTAGAAGTATTCGTGAGTATAGGACATGTATAGTGTTAGGAAGGGGTAAGCAAAGAACAATTAAGTGAGCCGATACCGAATTGCAATAACCGATTGAACTGATAATATACACTTTCGTAGTTTAGTTTTTCCCTTTTTGAAAAACAAAATATATTGTTCGGTTTTGGTTATACCTCATTTCAAACCAAATTAACTACAACATCAAATCAAAATAACCGATCAAACAAAGAACCGGTAGTTTGTTTTTTCAAACCAGCAAACCGCACCGAACTTGTTTGGATTTTGGAATTGGATTTACGACCCAATCCAGATCAAAAGTTAAGCCCATAACTCATTAATGAAAACGTTTAAGACCCATATTCATTGATTTGGCCCAATATCTTCCAACCCAAATATAAATCAATTTTTTAAGAGACTCGAACCCATGTGTAAAACCAAACACCAAAAAGGTTTTCTAGATCTTTTTTTTCTTTTAACGGCAAATTTGGATCACTGACGGACCACCGGAGTATCATCGTGTCACCAGCGGAACCACCCGAGCATATCCATCTCCACTAGACATAATGTCTATACACCAATTCAGGAGGAAACCTAATAAATATGAGAAAAACTCCATTGTGGGAATCGAATCTAGGACCTTTCTAGATCTTAACAACCAAAATTCCAGTTTTGGGTTGGTTTTATAGATTCGAACCCACAACCAAAAAATGCACACCTAATTCGGTGATACCAATCTGATCACCCTACATATAAATACCCTAAACATTTTATTTTTCCTTTGTAGGGTGATAGATTAATATACAAATCCGTTTACGTTTTAGCTAATAATTTTTTTGGCGTAATACAAATATATGAAATGTAGAATAATAAGAAATCTACTTGAGAATCCAAATGGATATTTTTAACAACTAACAGGTATACTCAATATCAAAAAGTATACATAATACCCAACGTGCAATGAGTAGTCACCTACCCAACAAATAGTGAGCAATTGGGTATTCGATGGGTACGAGATCAGTTATGTGACACCGTTTTACAATCAAGTACAAGCCTAAATTACCGACATATGCCTCGTTAATATCCCTGCTAAACACATTATTATAATTTTCAAAAATTTACTCTCAACTATAATATGAGAACTCTCAGAAGAAGAAAAAATAATTAACAGAATTAATATCAATGCTTAAATCAATCAACCATGTCGCTCAAACACGCTTTATCAACCTGACGATGAAGAGAAAGAGTGTTTGAGTGGACCTACAGTGGTTGTCTTTAGTGATGTTTTTTGTATTCCAGCCGTTGTCTTTAGTGATGTTTTTTGTATTCCAGCCATATCAAAATAGGGATGCTCATTATTTGATTAAAAACCGAAACCCAAACCAAACTCTTATTAGGTTTGGTTAATCATTTATTTTGTTCAATTACAGCCAAACAAAATCAAAACCAAAGAAAGCGAGTAAACCGAAAACTGAGCTAATGAACACCCAGCTAGTAGGCATTATAATCATATATATTATACAGATCAAAATATGATTATAATTTATACCTATTATATATTAGTTGGTAATTGTTGATGAACCAATTTACCCTTATTAGTAATTAGGTTTCCCCTTGGGTGTATTTAAGGAGATTACTAGAGAGGGTTTAGAGTTAGACTCTTATAACATCACACATAATTCACTCCCCCTATATCTCCATTCACGAATTCTAACCCTATAATTCGGTACTACCATCAAGAACATAGACTCTAAACGGGAACCAGATCACGCTGATTAGCATGTCAAACTCTATGGCTGCATATGGACTATTTGATGGCCTGTCACCTTTGACATGTATTATTTACATGTTTTCCATTATGTTTTAACAGAACTGATCAACGCACTCTTATATCAAAAATTTGAATACATGTTGGTAGATCTAGAATACGTGTTAGCAAGTTTGGTTGAAAATGTGTACCGTGTAATTTCAGTGTAACAATTGTCGATAGACATTGTATATTTGTAATTAAGCCCATAAAGTGTCATGAGTCAACGTAATAATCATTGGTCAACATTTTTTCATGATGAGTTATGAGGTGTTTGAAGACGGCGATATAAATATAGTTTTCCAAACAATGGTTTTTTTTAACGGTGGGGATGCTATATAACGTATCAAAGAGAGAATACAAAACACGGTTCCAGCAAGCAACTAGAACCAAAGAGAACGTAAATTACACAAAAGCATGGCTAAGGTCAAAAGAACGCAAACTATTCCAATCAATACTACTAAATCTGAAGCGGTTTGAGACCCATAAATATGAAAACGCCTTGATATCCACCACCATGTGTCAACATAAATTGTTTTATTGTTAAACACCTTGACATTTCTACTCTTCCATAAACACCAAAAGGTCATCAAGAAAATCGATTGAACCACCTTTTTCCTAAGATTGTGGTTCACCAACGTCCCTGCATACTCCTACCTCTCTTTTACTGTATCAGTATACTACACCAAATACAAACTTGCCACTAGACCGATCTTGCAACAATGCAGCCTACCATAAGATGATCAGCGACCTTCTTTGCATACCCACAATTACAGCACAGATTATTTACCGCATTTACGCCCCTAAATCCCTTGGCTGCTTCCTCCATCTCTATACAAAGATTTTAGTGTCGAAAAACTTCGTTACTTCTACTATTCCAACTCCATTTGTCCTTTTGCTGTTTGAATTTAATCTGCATATATGGAAGCTTGAATATGGAAGGAAATCTATCACATAACAAACCTGAATGATCCCAAAAATGAATATCAAGTCAATGCTACATAGCAACATAAGTAGACATCTTTTACAGCCCAAGCCACCCAAACACATCAAAGCGGGATGTTTAATATATAATCTTTTATATAGAGAAATGCGAAAACAAAACAATATAAACACTCAGAGTTAATTACTATTTTCGTCCCTGTGGTTTGTCAAAAATCATCATTTCAGTCAATTAGTTTAAAAATTACGATTTCTGTCCCTGTAGTTTCACTTTCGTAACCATTTCAGTCCCTGTGGTTTCACTTTCGTAACCACTTCAATCCATTTATTTTGTAAGTACAGGGACTGAAATGGTTACGAGGTGGACTGAAATGGTTACGAAAGTGAAACCACAGGGACTGAAATCGCAGTTTTTAAACTAATGGACTGAAATAGTGATTTTTGACAAACCACAGGGACGCAAACAGTAATTAACTCTAAACACTCATGTTTGACTTTTCTATTGCTACATATTCCGGTATAAATTTTGTTAAATATATAGTTGTGTTTGAAATAGAATATTTTTTTTTTGTAAATCTAAACAAGTGCTGGTAAAGTACAGATATCGTGACGAATCAAACCAATTTTGACCGAACGTAACAAGTACTAATATAATATTCACTTTTATGGGTTCGATGGATGTATAACAACAAGTCAATATCCTTTTTAACATATCACGACTTTATTTTTTTTATTTTTCTTTTTCGGTTGCTATAGTGAGTGCCTGGACTGTAATGAACCAAACTAACACCGACCAAAATCTGCACTGGTTATCCCACTAGTTACATAGACAAGAACTTAACCATTTGAGAAACAATTCATACTATAGTTGTCTTTTTTTTTGAGTAAGCTGGTAAAATGGTCCCGAGTTTAGTCACTTTTGACACTTTAGCGCAAAACTCAAACCTTTTGAATCTAGGTCACTATTGTTTCAATTTTGTTGTCATTTCATCCAAAATCATAAATTAACTCCTGTTTTTTTGTCTTCTTCCTCCCTTTTAGTAAAGGGCAAAACGGTTAGATTTTTTTAATTTGTTATAATAAAACGTTAAAAGACCATTTTGCTCTTCATAAAAAGGGACAAAAAACTGGATATTAACTGAAAAATCTGATCAAATTTTGATTTTGGATGAAAATGACATCAAAATTTAAACCGACCCAGATTCAAAATGTTTGAGTTTTGGACTAAAGTAACAAAATTGATCAAACCTTACGGACCATTTTTGGTTTACTATTTCTTTTAATGAAAAATTTGAATCACTAACCGATCAGTGAATTATCATGATACAATCAGCGACACCCCGATAATATCCATAATACGTCTACCAAACAAAAAGTAGCAACCATATTTTGTTTTATTTATTACTGTTTGGCGAGACAACTGACTCTCTACGTTTTGTCCGGTCAACAGTAGCTTAAACAACACTGAAAACTCATCACCCCAATCTGGATCTAATAACCACAACCATCAACATGCTATAATCTCACATCTCACTACCTGTAAACCCTAGCAACAATGGCGATTACGCAACGAGGAAGAGGATGCCGCAGTTACATCACAATTTTGCAGCAACGATGGGGAAAACGTGAATCGGCGATTGCCGTAGCTGGATTCGCGGTTGTTCTTCTAACATTCTCGTTCATCCTTTCATCAGATTCATCTTCATCCGATCGTTTCTCCGGCACCGGCACCGGCACCGGCACCAGTACCGACGGTTTTGTACCGCTTACTTTGTTAAGCAATGCTGCTCAACGAGGCGCCTGTAAGTCTTAGCGTTTCGTGCTATTTGTTGTTTGTTAGTGAAGTTTTAGATTATTCGATAGAATGTAGCTGTTGGTATTTGAAGTTTTAGTCTAATTTTAAGCAGATACGGCCTAGGGTTTGCTGTTTGGATGCTATTTTTTGTGCTAACTGTGTAGCTGTGAAATTAGAGATACGATTGAATGTAGCGGTCGAATTTTGAAGTTTTAGACTAGTATTAAGTATTAGCCAATAGCCTAGTGTTTGCTGTTTTGGATTCAAATTTTTTGTGCTAATTGAGTAATTGTTTATCTATGAAATTAGAGATAGGATTGAATGTTGCGGTTGATTTTTGAAGCCTAATGTTAAGGAGATACAGGTAGTAGATATTAGCTAATGGTCTAGGGTTTGCTGTTTGGGTTATGTTTTTCTGTGCTTATTGTTTATGTATGAAATTAGAGATACGGTTGTATGTAGCGGTAGATTTTTGAAGTATTGAAGTCTAGTTTCAAGGAGATACATGTATAAGGTATCAGCTAATAGCCTACGGTTTGCTGTTTGGATCGAGTGAACTACATGAATAGAAGTACTGAAGTAGGAGTGAGCAAAAACTGAACTATAACCGAAAACCAAAGTGTTAACCGAAAAAGTTAACCGGCAAAACTGATTGGTTATGGTTAAGTGAATCTGATCGTTCGGTTATGGTTATGGATAATGTGTCTTCATTAACTGGCTTTAACCGAAACCGAACCGAATCTTGTATGTTTGTGATTTTCCAGCTTTTAATCTTCATTTATAGGTCGAACATTTGCATTCATGTTGCAATTGTCAATAACCGAGCTTGGAACATTATAACTGAGGTTGGAACCTGCATATATCAGCTTGGAAGCTGCATAACCGAGCTTGGAACACCATAACCGAATATTTTTTCTGTTGGAACAAAGAAAATAAAATTAAAAAAATACATTGGACAGTTCACCGAACTTAACCAAACCGACCCATGCTTAACCTTCCATCAATTATGGCTATGGTTAAGCCTTCATAACCAAACCGAACCGACTTTGCACGCCCCTAAATAGAAGTTATTAGAGATTATATATTGATTAGGGTTTATTGTTATATGATTATCATAGTTAGAAAAATATGAGTTGATTAGGTTTCCTTTGTAATTATTCTCAATGTACTTCTACAAGTTGTTGATCAATAATACAAAAATAAATAAAACTTAATCTATAGATGATGACTTCTGAAATGCAGATCAAGTGAATTAGTCTGTTATTTAAGCATCACTTAAAAGTATAATGACTTTCATTTGCAACATATGAAATGCAGATTGTTTAGATGGAAGTGTTCCTGCATACCATTTTCAGAAGGGTTTTGGATTTGGCTCTAGGAGATGGGTTCTACATATTGAGGTTATTGACCAATTGTATACAAGTTATGGTTACTGAATGTTACTACCTTGAATAAAACTTGTTTCATGCTTTTTGTTTGGTAGAGTAAATGATGCATATTACCAAACACTGGCACACTGCACACCATGCTTTCAATATGACAGTTGCACCTTAGCTGTTGGTTCTGTGAATGTCTATGCGTTGAACATTGCATGGCTTACCATTGTGAACATAGAATCTGTAGTGGTCACGATTGGGAAACTGTCTGGCATATTATGCTATCCATTGTTTAAAATCTAGCTTACTCATTTTTAAAATTTTATTTAAACAAAATGCAGGGTGGAGGTTGGTGCAATACAGTAGCTTCTTGTACTTTCCGTAAGACAACCGCCCTAGGATCTTCAAAGTACATGGATCACCAAGTTCTGTTTTCTGGAATTTTGAGTGGTGATCAGTCCCATAATCCAGGTAAATTGTGACTATTGATGTTCATTGGATTCTTAGTTATAAAATCAAGAGATTCTTACTGCCTTTAACATTATATTATGAATACTGAGATGTATGCATTTCTTCAGATTTCTATAACTGGAACAAGGTCAAGATACGGTACTGTGATGGTGCATCTTTTACTGGGCACCCTGAAAGTGAGCGAAATGTAATTTTTTGTATATTTTTTTGAAAATTATGAATTTTCTTTCAAGTATGCCGGTTTAGTATAAACAACTGTTTTACCTGTTTCAATAATGCAACAGAATGATACTAAACTTTTCTTCAGAGGTCAACTCATATGGGAAGCAATGATGGATGAGCTCTTGTCAATTGGATTATCTAATGCTCAAGAGGTACATTTTTCAAACTTTTTATGGATAAGGTAATTTTTTTCATCAAGGTCATTCATGTATTTAAACTACTAAAGCTATCAGCAAATGTGAAAAGACAAGTTTAACCTTTATATCAATTTCTGACTGCAGATTATTCTAGAATCTGTAATATAAGATAAGTATAAATAGATATACTTTACTTGAAAGTTTAAAATAATTTGACAGGCACTTCTTTCTGGATGTTCAGCTGGAGGACTTGCAACACTCATCCACTGTGATGATTTCAGAGAAATTTTGCCGAAAGACGCCAGAGTCAAATGTTTATCTGATGCAGGTTTCTTTCTTAATGAGTATGTTCTTCTGCAATAACCATTATTTGATCACTTCATCAGTGTGCATACTGCGTACGCCTGTGCACTGTGCGTAATATGTATATAAACATATATGTATATGTGCGTGGTTAGAGGATCCTGTACATTAATCTAAAAGTGTGAGAAGTGTGAGAAGGCATAGGAATTGACTTGTAGGCATCGTGTTTTGGGCTTAGACATGTTGTTTTGTGTTGTTTTGGCAAGAAAAACATTAAACATAACAATTTAAGACACGGTGCAATGAATTCTAGGCTTAAAAGTTAAAACACCATGCCAAGAACGTTAAGTAGTGTGTTTTAAGTGTTAAATAGTGTTTTTTAAATTGCACGCCTATAATTCGTTGCATTGTGTTTTAAATTGTTTTGTTTGCTGTTTTTCTTGCCAAAACAACCCAAAACATCATGGCTAAGTTCAAAACATGATGCCTACATGTTAATTTCTATGCCTTCTCACACTTCTCACACTTTTAGATTAATGTACAGAACCTCATCCTATGTGCGTGTATGTATACACATGCACATAGATATATAATTTGCAGGGGGAGGGGTGGGGGTACCAAGATGATGCATATCAACATCTTTTGATTTTTTTTATTGCCAACCAAAGGAATGCTGTTTTATGTTTCTTGAAGTGTACCTGATGCATATTTAATACCTGAAAAATAGAAGCGTATCATACATATATTATTTGCTATTTTCTTGAAAAATGGAGAAGTTTTACATCTATTTTCCTTGATTGTAGGCAAGATGTTGCTGGTAATGCCACCATCCAGTCATTTTACCATGATGTTGTCCATCTGCAGGTTTGTCATTTTATTAAATAACATAGCTTAGCACAAGTCTTGAAAGATCTATGACATGTTTAGGATCTACTTTTTATAGTCTTCTCACTAATAGGATGATATAAGTTCTCGCGTTAATGTCGGTAATTATAAGTTATCAATAGGCATATTAATGCCCATCTGACATTTTGAAAGTTTGCGTTAATTAGGTGGTATTTGTTAATTAATTCTGCATGTATGATGATATCAGGGTACAACAGGAAGCTTAAAAAAGGATTGTGTAGTCAAAATGGAACCATCCAAGGTGCCCTTTTTTAATTTAATTCCTGAAAGAATTTTTAATCCTTAAATAATAAGTTACATCTTAATATTTCATCATGTTTAATTTGTTCTGCATCACTAACTAATTGCTGTATTTACTGCAATCCAGTGTTTCTTTCCTCAAAATTTTGTGAAAAGCATAAATACACCAGTTTTCTTTGTCAACCCAACTTATGACTTTTGGCAGGTAATATTTTTATTATATTCGTTTGAAGAACTAAACTTCCTTTTTCTTACCGTATTCTATGCATTTTTTTCTTTTAGATAAAAAACATTTTGGTACCTCGTCCAGCAGATCCTCGTGGTCATTGGCACAAATGCCATCTTAACATTCGCAATTGTAGTCCTGAACAGATTGAAGTGCTCCAAGGTATTAGATTTATGATGTTTGGTAAATATTTTGAATAGGCTATACTTAGGGTGTTAACCGCCGACTAAAATTTTGGGCCAAACCTCTAACTACGGTTTTGAAAAACGACAAACAGATCACACCGGGTTGGTTGGGCTGGCCTGATCAGGGTTTCAGCGGTTTGGCAGTTTTGAACCATTCCTTTTTTTTTCAAAAGCGTCATTTTGTTTTCAAATGTAAAGGATGGTTCATGAATGTTATACGTATACATAATTGCATATTCCTTAAATTAAAAAAAAGCATATATGTATATACACATATATATATATATATAGAGAGAGAGAGATGTTAAATGACGGTTTGGTTTTCATAGCCGATTCCAAGTTCCAACCGTAAAACCAAACACCGAACCGTATACATGTTAAACCGGCTGACTTGCTTTGGTTTGGGCAGTTTGGTCGGTTTCAATGGTTTATGAACACTGCTACTCCCTAGGCTATGTACTAACTGGGGATATATTTGTATATACAGGATTCAGAAATTCATTTTTGAAGGCATTGTCAGAATTACAGCAAATGAAGGGTGTGGGAATGTTTATAAATTCTTGCTATATTCACTGCCAGACATGGATATCTGAAACATGGCATGGTCCATATTCTCCCAAAATTAATAACAAGGTAACATGAAATATTATGTGAAATGCTATATTAATTTTTGGGAATGCTAAACCTATGGTTAACAACCAAATTTTCATGCCTAATAACGGTAATGATTTATAAATTTGAACAATGTATTATTTTTAAACTCAAAATGTTGGTTGTTACCATAACCTTAAAACCCTTAATTTTAGACTGATTATGTTTTAGAGCTTATAATAAATATACCATTCTCGAGGAAATGAAGGGTTGGGTTGGCCGCTAAACAGGTTTTTGCTCTTTTTTTCTTAATTTATAAAATAATTATTATACTAGTATGATTATGAAAAGTGAACCATATAATCTGAAATATATATGTTTTTTTTATTAAAAAACGATTTAAGAGTGTAAAAATTTAAACACACTTCACATCACTCTTGACCCATTAGACCCGTCCCATTTTGACCAGATTTTTAAGTTTTACCCATTAGATGTAAATATAACTTGAATAAGCCCATTTCTAGGTAAATCGTTGATATTGCCACCTCATTAGCGGTGCGAATGATCTTCGGGCTCTATGTCAAAGCTTGAGCTCGACTTGTTTATTACTTATTAATTATTTAATTTTTTTATTATTATACTATATATAATTATTCTATAAATGCTAATTATATATCAAATGTAATGTATATTATCTAGATATTTTTATCATAATTTATATATGTGTGCGCAAAAATACATTTGTTAATATTAGGCTTCTTTGAAATCGAGAGCCTAGTCTATATGAGTTTGGGTTCGAGCTCATTAATTAAATGAGCTTTTATTAGGTTTGAGCTCGTTTAACCTTGGGTCGATTCGAGCTTTTAGTGAACCAATACTCGAGTAACTGATGAACGGCTCGACTCTATGGCTTTTTTGTACCTAGTACAAATCTACAATAGGGTGTTTGGAATTGCTTTTTTAAACCGCTAATCTGCATATTGCCTTTTGAATTAAGATTTTTTTTTGATAACAAGTTTTAAGTTGCTTATCAAGAGCTGCTTGGTTCACTAAAAGATTCAGATAAGCAATTTGTTTATGGAACTCCCAAACAGACTCAAAACCGCTTTAACAAGTAATCCCAAACACCCGAGTTTATTCTACAAGGTTGGATTATAAGCACTTACCAGTTTTTTTCATGGTTAAATAGACAATTGCAGAATCAGTTGGTGATTGGTTTTTCGAGCGAAAAGTATCAAAGCATATTGATTGTCCGTATCCTTGCAATCCTACTTGCTACCATATGGATTTCACCCCTCATCGACGATAACCAGAATGCTGACATCGCGTGTGCGGAATCACCAACCCGATTTTGTAATTGAATCGTCTTGTTGTTTATATATTATAACCATATGGTTTTATGTGTTAGTAACTGTATGCAGAAAAATACTTTTTATCTAGATGATCTAGGTGTTTTATTGGTCAAATGAACCACGTCAAAATAGGCGAGTTTTAAGAACCGTGTTCTCTAAGTTCTCACAACTCGTAAGAGTTTTTTGTTGAGCAGAATCCTATATATAATATATGTATATATATTATTTTGTTATTTTTATCATAATTTTATATATAATAAATATTATTATGCAAATACATATTTACTGTATCAAACAAATATAAATAAATCGTGAGGCTACTCAGGCTTGATAAGTGAGGCTTACTCATTTATCAAACAAACTTATTTTTAGGTTTGAGCTCGAGTTTGTTTAAGCTTGGGTTGATTCAAGCTTTTAGTGAACCGATCACGAGTAGCTGACAAGTTCCTTTATTCCCGGTTGGTTTAAACCATATTAAACAAACGTCTTCCATATTTTTTTAAACCATAAAATCATCAAGGGTCGTAACCATAATCAATGTAGCAATACTTGCACCGGTCAGCCTTTGTCCTGAATCTACAATTGTATTATATTATCATCATTTTTCATTTTAATGCTATGTGACCAATTTAACTAATTCCGTATTTGGACTATACGCCAGTCAGCCTTTGTCCTGATTACTTGATTGCTAAGTGTTATTTATAAAGACCCGTATTCATCTAGCAAGATATAAATTAAAGATATAATGAGTCATTCTACGTTTAATAGCTTTAATGCTATTCATTTCACTAATTTAATTGCATTCATGATATGCCAAACAACTTGCACGGATTCTAGTTTATCTCATATCAAGGTGAGGTATACCAAGTATCGAACCATATGTGATCATAACCGGCGTCGATGTACATATCAAAGATAGTTAGGGCAAGTAGGGTGTCGAATCACGAAGAGCTTTTGGTTAGTGTTCAGACTCAATTGATTCATGAACATAATGTAAACTTGATTCTTTGATTTGAGTTGTTTAGATTAAGTATTCGCAAAAGTAAAACCTAAATTGATTGCTTTTTATCACAAGTAATTAAAAGATGGTCACACCAAGGATCGGGTTGCACATTCAATAAACAATCTAATTCAATAGCACATTAATCACTACATAGACATCGTGAAGTTTACCACATTCACACATAGGATAATCAATAGACTCTTCAATCAGACAACAACTCTTTTAACGATTCTAGACCGAATAATTTATGTTGTGGGATGAGGTTATTATCAAAACACTATCCGACGCTAACAATCAAAACATCTTGTTCTCTAATGATAAACACCAAATAGAAGAAACAACGTTATGAAGTGTTCAAAATAGTAAAATTTTCAACATGAGATACACATGAAATCACAAAGAAAATGGTACCTCACCTACCATTCTGTAGGTCTCAAATTGGAACCAGCATACAAGGAAACAGTAACTCACTTTGTCGTACATGATAGCAAAAATAAAAGGACTCATGAGGTAGCTAAGGATGTGGTTATGGAAGAGAATGAAGAAGATACTCATTAAGAGGTAAGGGAGTATGACCATTTAGGGAGAAATGAGCCCATAATCCATATACTGGTCGCCACCCACATATAGAAGTTGGAATTCATTTCAAAGAGCAACGTGGGATAGAAGTATTATGGAGAAGCAAGACAATGGAGGAGCGGACAACGGGAATTGTTGCAATTGTGCATGTACCAACAAGAGAGGAACTATCAAAGGTTCTTTAATTGTGATGAACAGGTTCGTCATCATGAGGACTATCGTGCGGGTTTGAATTACTTCGAGAATGTTACAAGGGTGGACTATAACACTTTATCGTGCGGTAAAGTCCACCCTTGAAACATTCTTGAAGTAATTCAAACCCGCACGATAGTCCTCATGATGACGAACCTGTTCATCACAATTAAAGAACCTTTGATAGTTCCTCTCTTGTTGGTACATACACAATTGCAACAATTCCCGTTGTCCGCTCCTCCATTGTCTTGCTTCTCCATAATACTTCACGAGCATCGTTTTCATGGAGGGGCACCGCTGGTCACACCACAATTTGGTGGGTATGGTGGGCGTGGCTAGGCCACGTGTATATTTATTTATTTATTTTTATAAACAAACCTAAAAATATTATTAATAACTCCTAAAAATTACAAAATACATAAAAAAACATTAATATTAAACATAAACATACTAAAATTAAAAAAAAACCCACATAAAAAAAACCATTACAAATATTAAACATAAACATACTAAAACTTAAAAAAAAACCTAAAGGGTTAAATAAATCTCGAAGAGGGCGAGCTTTCGAACGGGCGCCTCTCCTTAGATCGGTACTCGATATTTGCCACCGCCACCCGGTCGTCGTGGCTAATGTCCCCGCCCGGGACGCTTTCGTAGTAGGCCTTGAAGCGATCTAGTTTCGGGCGTAATTCGCGCCACTTGTGTTGGCACGCGTTGAGGTTGTGGCGGTTGTTACCAACGTTATGTTGATAACTTGCGAAAGCCGCTGGCCAGTACCGGGTTTCGCTGGGTTGTCGAGCTTTCATGGCGTCCACGACGCCAGTTACGAGTGCGATCTCTTCTTCGTTAGTCTAGTAAGCCATGGGTGTCGGTTGTGAAGGATGGCGGTTTGGGTAGCGAAGAGGACAGTCGGGGTGGGGTGTCAGTTGTGAAGGATGGCGGTTTGGGGTAGCGAAGGGGGACCAGTGGGCTTTAAATAACCGCTGGGCTTGGCCAACCCAACGGTTGGTTTTTAAAATTCAACCGGTCAACCGCTTGGTCAACCCGCCTATAATGTTGACCAATTAAAACCCGCCACCTCAGCTGGGTAGCCCCGCCCAACGTCGGGTGCCAAAGCCCGCCCAAGGGGCCACGCCATAAGCCATGCCCACCCGGGTGGCGTTGCCCTCCGACTCACGCCCCAACCCCGCCCCATACCCCACAACCTTAAAATGACTTTTGGCTTGTTGCACGTAAAATCATTAATCCAACCCCATCCCTCAAAAATACAAATAAACATGCAAACTTACTCCATTTTTTGTCATTTTACTTTTTTCCACTACAAAAGCTAATCCAAACACTTTTTTCAAAAATTTCTTTTTAAAAAATTATAAGTTAATAAGCATTTCTAACAAAACGCACTTTTAGGGTTAAATAAGCAATCCCAAACACCCGGTTAACTAACACGTTCTATTCATCACATGAGATGTCTATAAGCTATTCGGCAACATCTACTTGGTAAATTTCTAAAAAAAAATCATAATTAGGGTTAAACCACATTTAATTATTACTATTACTGCAAAGAAAATGGAAGAGGCTTATCGAATGAGTTTTTGTTTTTAAGTGTAAATTTGGATCACGGACTATTGGAGTATTATCGTGTCACAAACGGAACCACCCAATCATATCCATCTCCACTAGGCAATAATGTCTATACACAAATTCAGGAGGAAACCCAATATAGAAAAACCTAATTGTGAGAATTGAACCTAAGACCTAATGATCCAGCACACCTCAACAAAATTTAAGTTTTACGTGTTTCAAAAGTTAGATGACCCATGCCTCTGACCTTCACTTATCATAGATTCAAGATTGTCAAACATAAACCGGTTTTAAAAACCGGTTTTTACATCATAAAGCTAATATGTTATATACCCAATGTTTTAAAAACTGGTTTTTAAATCATACCAGGTTAGTCTCAGAAATAGTTCAACCGTGTTGACTAATTAACCATATAAATCCATAAAATACAATTTCAACTCAAAAAATAATTTAAAACCATATCATTCTATTATAAAAAATAGAGTAAATTACGTTTTTGG
This sequence comes from Scalesia atractyloides, assembly GCA_947069175.1. Lineage (NCBI taxonomy): Eukaryota > Viridiplantae > Streptophyta > Magnoliopsida > Asterales > Asteraceae > Scalesia > Scalesia atractyloides. The sequence goes on along the minus strand of CAMTDV010000006.1, from coordinate 5,676,047 downwards.
CCCCTATGGTTATATCACTTTTACTATATTAGCTCAAAATAAGATTTTTTAACATATCTGCCCCCATGGTCTCTATACTAACCATTTTGACCCCTAAGTCTAACATATCTGCCCCAATGGTCTCTATAACTAACCATTTTGGCCCCTAATTAATTAACCAGAGTTGGGGGTTTGGTTAGACTTAGGGGCCAAAATGGTTAGTTATAGAGACCATTGGGGCATATATGTTAAAAATTATTATTTTGGGCTAATATAGTAAAAGTGATATAACCACAGGGGCCAAAAACGTAATTTACTCAATAAAATATTTCAAAAGTTAATCCATAATAAAAAGATAACCCAATGATCGATGTGGTTTGTGGATGAAGTTTGATCGACGTGTATTGTGTTCGCTAAGTTTTACTAAGAAGGTAAATCATCACCTTTTTAGGCTCATAAAAGATAAAAAATCCAAAATTTAACCTAGGCCACGGTACCAGTATAGACCAGTATAACTCAATTTACTAGCGGTATAACTTCTTTGCCGCTCCCTCAGTTTACTGGTATGATTCGTGCAGGACAAGCTTTCGACATCCGGTTCAACCGGCTGGTTTAAACCGGGTTTTGAACCTTGTACACAACTAACCATCCTGCTCTAAAAAACCACACGACCAACAAAAACGAGACAATCATCAACGGTTTCCATCAAACTATCTCCAATTTTAAAACACTTCACATAATTCACTCAAAACCAATATTTTAAAATTCGGTTTTTCTACCGTATCGAGTTCAGTTAGAAACGGTTTAACCTAGTATACTGGACGGTTCAACCGGTTCTACAAGACAGTTCAACCAGTACAATGACTGTTGTAAACCAGTTTTTAAAACATTGCTCGAAACACACCAACTCAATTACACCATTACCTCTCGTAACCAAACCGACAGAATAAAGTATACCCCATTTCCCCAATTTCAAAATTATTCAAAAATCGACACACGTTTTATCAAAAGAAGAAAAACGTGTTGAATAAATTGGTCAAAACTCAAAAACAATAAATGAAATGATTAGTTTCCAATTGCCCCCAAATCTTCTTCAATATTCGTTCCAATATCCCCTCCCTCCATTGACGCTAATCGGAAAGAATAAAAAACCCTTTTTTCATCGGTAATAATTCGTTTAATTCATCTCCAATTTTGTTGAATTCATGTTTGATTGTTATCAGATCGTTAATTGTAATTGTTGTTCACAAATTATCGCTGTTAATTTCGTTATCTGAATTTTGTAATGATTTGTTCTTTTTATGTGTTTTCTTTGATGATTAATCGAATTTGTGGATCGGATTGAATTGTGTTTTATATGTTTGAAATTGATTTGTTTATGGTGAATTGTAGTTGGGTTATGGATAGTTTTGTTAATGGTGAATGTTAGTTGGTTGAAAGTTATGTTTGTGTTACGGACCGAAACCGTTGCAAGGTATGGGAGTTGTGTCTCATTGGTTGTATGGGTAACAAATGCGGGTGTGTGAGTGTGTTTTATGTTTGGTGGGGTCCGTGAGTTTACTTGTAACGGTCTCACGGTTACTAAGACTGTTTGGTGTGGTATAAAGACCCTAGGGGCTTTATCACGCTACATCAGCACCACGTATACGCCACATAAGCGAGGGGCTTTATCGTTAACTTGCACGGTGTGGGATAACTCCGCTTTAAAGCCCCTTTTGAACAATATTAAAAGGAAATCAGAAAGGGAAAATCTGATTGGTGGGAATGAATGGGTTCCAAATGCATACCCCTATAGCGCTCGCCATTGTGGTACCGAAATTGCCCATAACAACCCCCCCCCCCCCCACCCATAGCGCCCAGGAAATGGGGGAGGGGCGCCAAAGAGGGTGAGGTGGCGGGGGCGGTATACCACACCATGTGGTCTAAAAGAAGTTCGAGTTCGTATTTTTGGAACTTGTATGTATGTTAGGTTAGATGATTACATGATCTCCTTTAATGCCGGTAGGTGATATAAAGCATATGCTTATAAGTAGTTGAATAATTATCCATAAACACCATGTTTTATACCATTAGTTACTCCCTAATAATTCATTGTGGGAAACATGTGTTTTCTTATTGCAGCTTGTGTACACTTGTAGTGTCAAGAAGAATGGACGAGTCATCTAAGGTTTCATCACAACAGGAGGTAAGCTCCTGGATATGTTCATGTGTCATATTCGTTAAAATCCTACTATCCTTTCGTCTTTTTTTATTGTTTTATTTTGAAAATTACAAATGCTACTATCCTTTGGTTGCATGGTTATTAAAGGCGCTAGGCGCACTCAAGGCGCATAGGTCTTGCCTGGGGCCTAGGCATAAGGCGCAAAAAATGCGAGGGTCTGAGAAAAGAAGCGCACAACGAAAAAAATTTAAATATTTTATGTTTTCGATAATCAATACTATTCTTCAAATAAAATAAACAAAAGCTATTATATAACATTAGTATCATCTATTTAGTACCAAAAGTTCTAAAATGTTAGTGTAGAAAAGAAGTTTTAGTTAGATATAAGTAGAAATCTAGCTGGAATCTTGCTGGAATTTAGAGAATTTGGCCGGAAACTCTCATAATCTAGGAATCTCGCCAGAATTTGTGCTTGAACCATCACCTGGAGAGTTAAAGCGCAATTGCCTTGACGTAAGACGCAATTACCTCGCCTTGCCTGAAAAAATGGACCTAGGCGCAAGAGGCGATGGCTTTTAACAACTATGTTCGGTTGTAGTGTATAAAAACTAACAACCACTGCTTTTGTTACATTGTGCCTTGTTAGGAGGAAGTCATTAAGAAGAAGTACGGAGGTATCGTGCCAAAAAAGCCACCACTTATTTCTAAGGTAAGATTCTTAAAAGTTAAAACCATTCACGAGCTACTTTTAGATTATAGCCTTTAATGCAATTTTAGGTATTGTTGGTCTCATAAAATATGTTAAATTTGATGTTAGGATCATGAACGAGCTTATTTTGATTCAGCCGACTGGGCTCTTGGAAAGGTAAACCTTAGAAGTTTGGTGGTACATTAAACTTTTGAACTAATATAATTTGTATATTGGTTGACCGAAAAACATAATGTTAATGTTGACAGCAAGGTGTAGAGAAGCCTAAAGGACCTCTTGAGGCGCTTCGGCCTAAACTGCAAGTAAGCGAATCTTGATGCATTATTGCAAATTGCTTTATGTTCCTTGAACTGATATGTTTCTATGTTAAAATATATTATTGATTTATTGCCGACTGTAAATTTTTGTTATTCCTTTGTCCCTTTTGAAGTCCTGTTTACAACATCGTAAATTCCTGTCTGTTTGTAATATCTTTTTTTTCCTTATCGCTGGTACTTCGACTTTATTGAATGGGTGGGTTGGGTAAAGAGTAAAAGCGGATACGTTTGTACTGGTTGGGTCCGGTTGACCCGTTCTACCTTTTATTATATTTTTCTTATAAACTGTCATTATGTCGCATATGATTACAAGATACATTTTGGGAGACTTTCGACATGTTTCCTTTTAAGCTTTTGAATTTCTACGCGTTTGTAAGGAAACTAATTTTCCCGCGCGCGTTGTGGCGGGAATTCAGTCGGTGTCGGTTTAGTTCGTGACGGTATCGATACAATATCGACACTCAGTATACCAACTGAAATGAAAAACTCTGAAAGTACTATAACGACAATCAATATAATTAACGAACTCAAGTTATTTAAAGCAGTGTTGTAAAAGTCGCTAGGCGGTCCCTAGTCGGCCGACTGGGGAGTTGGGAGTAATCGGAGTACTCGGAGAGTACTTGGGAGTACGCGGACATGGTAAATATCAAGGAAATTAATTGTTATATATTATATATATGTTAAAATAAGCATAATTCATGTCAAAATGAATATAATTTAAAATGAAACATGTTTGATGTTCAAATCTCATCGAGTATAAGGCCGAATAGTGCGAAGTCAAGGCCATGTAGGCCGAGTACAAGGCCAAGTAGGCATTTTGACCGTCGCCGACTAGTCAAGTCCGACTAGGGTAAACTCGCCTCGGAGGTGGTCCGAGGACCGAGTACTCGCCGAGTACAAGGCCGAGTAGGCCGACTTCACTGATTTAAAGTAGTTAGACATGTCATTTTATCAAAGGGAGATGGTGCATTTTAGCACCACCTCACTATTCACAAGAATAAAACTTGATTATGGATCAGTTACCTGTATGCATTATGTATGTATCATCTTTGAGTTTGTGTAGTATTTATTTTCTTTTATTAAATAAATGACTGTCTTGATGGTAAGTTTTTTGTTTATTTATCTTGCCGTTTTACCATGCAGCCAACTCAACAGCAAACGCGATATAGGAAATCACCTTGTGCGCCAGCAGATGGAGAAGGTACGTACGTGTGCTAAATTTTGACTTGCAACATTTGACCCTTTTACTAAAAGGTTCAAAATCATTCCCGAGTTATAATCAAATATCGAGAATGAACTTGAATCTCATGGACCTAAATCACTAATACTAATCTATTTTGTGATTATGATAATCAGAAAATTAACAAATTTATATGATGAAAATACATGGAAACTGTAAGCATGGAAAATCCAAAATTTAGAATGTCTTCAATTATTTATTTATTAATAAATAATAACTATTTCTGTAGAAACAAGTTTTTATTCATGGTATACTTAGTATGTAAACCTTTAGAGAATATGCATTGAAGGTTGAAATATGGTGGGTCTAGCGGGTTAAGTAATGGGTCAAAATGTTATTATTCTCAGTGCAGGATGAAATGGATCGGGCATATTTACTCGAAGCACTTTTCTGTCCATTTTTTAAAAGTTAAGGCATTAACTATATTTACAATTAAAGAAAGGGTAAATTGCATTTTACGCCCTTTGAGTTTCAGCAAAATTTTAGGTGTTGTCCTTTAACTAACGAAATTACAACGGATGTCCTTTATATTGTAATTTCTTTATAGCAGATGTCCTTTGTGTTTTCATTTCTTTATAGCAGATGTGCTTTATTTTTGTAATCTTTTTAGGGAGAAAGGATACCGCCTATAAAGAAATTAAAACATAATGGACATCCGTTGTAATTTCGTCAGTCCCTGAAATTTTGCTGAAACTTAAAGGACGTAAAATGCAATTTACCCAAAAAAATTAAAACGATGTAGAAGATTGTATGCATTACAAACACACTTTCAGCAACTTTCAACCCTTTCGTTTTGATTACGTGCTATCTAATTTTTACACCCAGTTGACTCGTTAGAGATAAAATATGACCCTAAAATATTTTCCAAAATGGGGCCCCAAATTTCATCTTTTTTTTTCTTCTTACATTTGGGACCAACTTTGGTTCATTGGTAGCTAATTATTTGGTGTTTGAATAGATGGTACACCAGCAGCAGAAGACACACCCATGAATGCATGAGAAAGTGATGATCTCATCAAACAACTTATACATTCTCTCTCTCTCTCTCTCTCTCTCTCTCTCTCTCTCTCTCTCTCATGATTAAATATATGCACTGCAAACTTATTATGCTACAAAGTATGGAACTTGCATCCTTTTCTTTTTAATCTTTTTTTGTTTCTGTTTTCTGTTTGACTTCAATCCAATATTTCAACTAGATTTAATGTTCCAAAATAGTCTTGACTTTGACTTTGACTTTGACTTTTGTGGTTCAAATTTACCAAATTTTGTAGTTGTGTGTTTCTTAACTTGTGTTCGTGGCGGGCGGAACTTGAGGGAGGTCGACTGAAGAGACCCGGTTAATTTATTTTTATAATTATAAACAAGGGTATCTAACATTTTTCGTATTCTTATAGTTTGACCCCTAGATTATCACGCGGAGAGTAGTTTGATGACCCCTTTTGTAGAATTTGTTGATTAAAATCAAACCATCTCAACTCAAATTTGTTACCCGTTCCGTTACCAGGCTTAACACACAACAGTTTCCCGTCTTCTGACATTAATCGATAAGTTATTAAAGAGGCTGTTTGGCAACCTTGTGTTGAGCCATTAAGAGGGCTGATCGATTAACATGTTGCCTCTGAATTGGTCAGCATGTTTTCAAATTTTACCCATTAAGAGGCTCAATAAACCATTAAGAAGTGTCTTTTAAGTGAACTAAACACACTCTACCTCTTACTGATTTAGATGTAGCCTTTTAATGAAATCATTACTGATAACGGGTTATCTCATGTTACTCTTAAGACCCGGCCCGATAATAGTTGCTTCAACAAGTCTCAACCAATTAACCACAACTCTGTGACATACTAATAAAAATGCAATAATTAAACATGACATTATATTACATAAGGTAGAAATAGAAACACTAACCAGCAAATATTATCAGCAAACTAACAATCTTTCAACCACCATACAACCCCTACTAATGATCATTTAGGAGGGCAAAATGTGATGACATATCGCGAAGCACGACACTTATTAAGACTCGAAGAGTCATCGAAAGCGTAACTATACGCTTTCGGACATATCGCCTTGAAAAGATGCGCAAACAGTGTTGGTTTACACGTGTTTGGGTTTGCATACGCGCCTGTACAACAATATTTAGGCGACATCATCGCCAAACACGCGCTTTTACACCCGACCACCCGCCCTCTTACCTTCACCTCGAGTGCCGACGGACAACACACGTTTAAATCGACCTCACACGCAGCATGACCGCACCCAACCCCGCCACCAACTGGCGCCATTGCCACAGGAATATTAAACCCGTCTACCAAACTTACATCGTAGAAATGCAAGGGCGAAGTTGACGACCCGAGTGTCATTTCCACCATGGTGGCTGGCGGTTCACCGCCACTGCCTCGGCAGTGTAACTGATCGGCACAACCACCGGTGACACACTGGCCTTTACCATTCTTATTGAAAGAGCAATGTTGCCTAGCCCATATTCTCCCTGACCATTTATCTTTTACATCAATGACTACTTCCTCAGCACTACCCAATCGAAAACCGCCGTCTTTTGGGCTCGGATGGCCCGCACCGCCTTGTAAACCGGGCCATATGGTTTCCTTGCAGTTGTTGACTAGGATCAGCTGCACCCCATCTGCAGTTGATGGTCAAAAAGAGTAAAACACTGTGAAGAATAATATAAATGCATAGGAAACATGTTTTGTAAATAGAGTGTAAGAGCCTAGTCACATGTAAGTTATTCGAGATCATCTTGCTAAAAGCTCGAATCGAATCAAGCTTAAACAAGCTCGAGCACGAGCTCAAACCTAAAATTAAGATTGTTTGATAAACGAGTCTGAGCCGGAGCTTCACTTATCAAGCTGGCTCACGAGTCACAAGTTTATTATTTCTATAATTCTCATTTAAATATGTATTTACATAAAAATAATTGTTATATATAAAATATGACCAAAACAAGTAAATAAGATATCATTTTATATATTAAAAATAGCTAAAAAAATTTAAAGTTATAATTAAAATATATATAAAAAGTAATTATAAATGTGTATAAATTTGATATCAAATAATGAACGAGGCGAGCTTGAGCCAAGGCGAGCTTGGGCTCTGTTCGGCTCATTTACAAATTACACCCTTAGTTGGAAATGTAATATTGTCGGAAAAGGTTTCCAAGAACAGTTTTCCGACAAAATCGGAGATTTGTCGCTTATGGGCCGTTTTCTACGCATTTCCGATGGATTTTGACGTAGGAAACGACCCACTTTTCTAGTAAGTGATAGATAAAGATTGTGTTTGAAGATATGAAGATTTGAATGGATTACTTGAAATGAAGAAACATAGGAACATGCAAAGTACTAGAATGAAGGCAGAGTACAATGATTTGATTGATGTCCCCATTGTTGTTGCTCAGGTTGTTTGTGTGATGTTTGATGGTTGGTTTATAGATTAGAGTGAGTGTGAGTGTGTGTGTCACTTTCACTTTGTGGGAGTCAAAAAGGGGTTGGATAGATGCATTGCTTCCATGGGAGGCATTTTGCATTATCTAAAGTACAAAAGGACCTATAATCCTATGATATCTATTATAAATATTATTATTGTCTTCTTTAAAGCCTTTACTTAAAACACTCATAATGAAAGATAAAATGATTCTCTTATATGTTGTGTAAATTGTGAGTGTTTCATATAAGTTTATATTGAGGGTTTGATTTTTTAATATATTATTCGTTAGTGAAAGTATTATTTATGATCCTAATATCTGTCATGCCCATGATCAATGTGAGATTTTTCTAAAGTATTATACTTGTGTGTAGCGAGTGGTCCAGTTTTATATTTTATAATGAACAATTTCAATTTGGAACTTTTTTGTCTTAAATTGGATATTGCACTATAAAATCTAGTCCACAACAAGGTGAGGGCGTGGGAGACTGAGTGGTGAGCGACATGGATTGGGAAGGCGTTGGTTTATATGGAAGAGGGGATGAGAGAGGGTTATGTTTTTTTATTAAAAAATAAATGTATAATGGTCATTTTCAAACAAAAATCTTTTCATGTCATCTAGTGAAAAGGATCAAACGTGTTACTGCTAAATAAACAATACAGACAAAATATGTAACTTATTAGACCAAAAACATGTATATAATCTTTAATCTTGTCAAATTAACCATCTCTTGAGACTTGCATATAGAAACATATTACTGATTTGAGCTTTTTTAAGTCTAGAAGTTGTATTTTTTTTCTTTTTCTTAAAGAACTCATCTTTTTAAAGCACAAAATATATTGTTTTTAATGGAGTATAAGATGCATTATTTAGATTTATAAAAGTAAAAGTGGTGGTATGTGCTTATGTGTTAAGTTAGTAAACAATATGTAATTAATTTACTTTAATAAGCCATGGAATATGACAAGTTGCAACTTTAGGACCCTTCGACAATTCGAATATTTCATTTGGTTTCAACTTGTGTCATTAATTAAATATACAACAATATATAAAGATCTCAACAGCTATACATATTAATATTCCTAAGCTATTACATTAATATAAATACTAATACTAATACTAAAGAGAAATACCCTGCATTTTATATAATTTTGCCTAGAAGTTAACCAAGATTATATATTTTAAAATAATTCAAAAACTTAAAAAAAGTTCCTACAATGGACTAGACTAAGGGGTTGTTTGATAGCCTCTTAATAATTCCATTAAAAGACTACTCCTGAATTAGTCAGCATTAAGTGTGTTTGGTTTACTAATACGATACCTCTGAATTAGTCAGTAAGCCTATTGCCCATTAAGTTACAAAATGATGTTAAATGAAAATTTTCCCGTTTATCCATTCACATGTGTTAACAAACCTCAGTCGGCCACTCACACACCACCTCCTCGACCTCCATCACCACCTCCTCCACCACCAACCAATCAGGTCGAGACAAGTCAATCATCTTTACTGGTTCAATATCTCTTACCCAATCAGACCTCTTAATGACTCAACGCTTCACTTACTAACGCATTGATTACCAAACAACCTCTAAATAGCAAATGCCTTAATGGTACCCGGTTAAAGACGATATTTTTTTTAACTATGGAAGGTGGTAAATCACATGCTTTAACCTACCAATATGCCAATATCACTCTTGTAAGTAATACATCATCTCTTTATTTCTATAAAAGAGCACACATAGGTTAAAGAACACAAGAACCGTTCTTGTTGTGGTTGGGGAATGAGATCCCATTTGCTTTATTGCATATAATAATCAATCATCACATGCACATGAAGTCATACACCCGAGGCTACATACACACCGCCTGCATTACTAATCAACCCCCTATTGATTCGATGTTACAGGGTCGTCTAGCGGTGTACAATTTGCTAGCATACATTGCGTGTTATTTTAATAGTCCATATATGGAATGTAAATGTCCGCATAGTGTACAAATATACTCAACCTCCTAGCGGTTTGATGTTATATGGTCTTATAAGGGTGTACGATTTGTTGGGTATATATTATATAACTAGCTTATAACCCCGTGTATTAAATGGTTTAATGTCGAAAAAAATGTAAATTATAAATTTTGTATATAATCATTATCAGTAAATGACTTATAACATAAAATAGTAAATAAAATAAAAAGTTACATTTTCAACTATTCAAATATAATTTTTCTAAATTTTCACTTTTGTCTTGAGTCACTATAATCCTTATTATTTTCTACAAATGTAAAACAGTTACACCAAAATTAAAAATATTAATGGTAAAATTGTAAGTGTTTTCAGAAATAAATTGTAAGTTACGAGACTTTGAGTCCCTGAGGGATAGCCTGGTGTTTAGATGATATGTTCCCTAACCAAGTGGTTGTAGGTCAAATTTTGACAGATATGAAGTTATTTTAGCAGTTAAAAAAAAGTTATCAGACTTTGACAATTAAATTATACTATGTATATTAATGATATCATAAATACTTTAATATAACTACTAATGAGAGACGAAATACGAACATAATCACACTATAGGAAATACTGTATATTTAAAAGAAAACATATTATAAATAGAATACGTGTGTAAAAAAATAAAAACTAAAAATTCTAGAACTATAACTTTGACTTTGAAGACAACCTCTTTAATTATTGATTATATAATTTATTTATATATCGTAATAATCTCATGTGTTACACGGTTTGAATAAATGTTGATAATAAAAAGGTTATGTATTTAAAAAAAAAGTTAATTATTATTTTCGTCCTTGTGGTTTGTCAAAAATCACTATTTCAGTCCATTAATTTAAAAATTGCAATTTTAGTCCCTATGGTTTCACTTTCGTAACCATTTCAGTCCCCGAGGTTTCACTTTCGTAACCACTTCAATCCATTTATTTTATAAGTACAGGGACTGAAATGGTTGCGCGGTGGACTGAAATGGTTACGAAAGTGAAACCACAGGGACTGAAATCACAATTTTTAAACTAATGGACTGAAATAGTGATTTTTGACAAACCACAGGGACGAAAACAGTAATTAACTCTTTAAAAAACTTATGTATTACTCGGGTTAAATAAATACATGTATCACACCAGCATGGCTATCCAATAATAACCCGCATACTTTTATTACATTTTGGATATGTTTATTAGTTATGTAAATTTCATTATTCGTAAACTTTTTAAAAAAAATTATCATCGAAATTTTTATACTAATTATATTTGTTTATTATTTTGATAGTGCTGCATTCTTTTAATTGATATTAACAAGTAACACTATCACATAAAACGTTTAAAAATTAAAAGTGTGTGGTTGTAATTTATAAGAATTTCTTTTATCAACTATTAAATTTGTATTAGATTATGAAAACGTTTTAGCCTTAAGAGATAAATAGATTTAGTTATTATTTTATCCGTATACGAAATCAACTATTAAATTAATTTCAGATTATGAAAACAAAAGAGATAAATAGTTTTAGTCAAATTGATGTTTAATATTATTATTATTTAGTAGAAGAGAGAGATAGGAAAATAAGGGTGAGAAGTCACACGTGTCCAAAAAGGATTTTTATTTATTAGTATAGGAAGATTTGTATGCTATTTTATACATCCGTATATGGAATGTAAACCCCCAAACATTGCAGCCATGGTATGGTACACACCCATATGTCGCGGCTATCGCAAATGATATATGCCCATATACGGCTGGTTAAAAATGATACAGCTAAAAGGGTGTGCACATGTGAGGGGCGGCATGTCACAACCAAAACATTTAAAACACAATATGAAACCTATAAAGTGATCATAAAAGTTTTTAAATAGATTTATACAAGTATGCAAATGTAAAAAAGAAAACAAACTAGAAAGAGCCACATAGATGAACCAAACTACCAAAACCAGCCAAAAACACAGGTTTTGTCGGTTCACACTCAAGGACCAGGACCAAGCAACAAAGGCGGTGCATCTTTCTTTTCAGATTTATCACCATTATTAGCCATCGGACGGTTCGTACCTCTAAGTGGCGAAACCAAAACCCTAGATGCAACATCAGGCGGCAATTCATCCACGTCATCACCCGGTAGAACCACAAGTCCCTTTTCTCTAAGGGCAGACGGTTCGTTATAATGCGCGGTCCATAACAAGTCAACAAGGTGTCGTTCATCCCTAATAGCCGCAAGATCTTCAGATGACATCAGACTGATGTCATTAATCCTTTCTTGAAGGGCTTGTTTTAGTCTCTCATTGTCTTCATGTGTCATGTCATCTGTTTTTACTGGTTTTTCCTTGCTGAGTTCATATAGACCTCTTAACGCGCCTTCACGGACTTCTGCGTCTTCGCTGGTGGCAAGGTGTGTCATGATTCGTCGGAACCCGAGCTCGGTGATGACGTGGCAGTCGTTAGGGTTTTCTTGAATCAAGTACTTGATCAAGTTGAGTGCTTTCCTACATATTAGTTAAAAGAATAGTTGAAAAAATGGTATTTACAAGAGTGTATATATTCGTTTCATACAAGTTTGATTATACTAAGCATATAATCAAATGACTAGAATTGATTCCCCGCGTTGCAGGGTCGTTTTTTTAACGTGATTTGAACGTACTAAATTGTTTTTGTAATTGCTTATCAATCAAACGTAGACCAACTGAAAACGTCAATAACTTAAGCACAAAAACTTTTTATATTTGACACAACTCATATTTGAAAAAACTACGTCAAAACGTAAACCAACTTGAATTTATACCGACACGTACGTAAACATAAGCACGTAAAACTTGAGAAGATAAAAATGTCATGACGTTGAAACGTAAACAAACTTGAACTTATAACGACACGTACATAAACGTTAAAAACACAGACCAACCGAAAACGTCAATAAAAACAAGAATCAAAACGTATTACATTTGTCATGACTCATGAAACGTAAAGTAAATCGAATTTATACCGTTTAATGACAACGTATAATATCTAACATGACTCACTTTTGGAAAAAAAATACGTCGAAACATAAACTAACTTGAATTCATACCGACACATACATAAAAATAAGCATGTAAAGCTCGAAGGGGGTCAAGATGACATTTTACAAAGCTTTAGAAAGTTGAGGGTGAAATTCAAAAAAAAAAGATCAAATCCACTGTAGCTAAGTAGTCAAGCAATTATGTATATAATAATAATTACCTCTGGAATCCAACACTTTCGGAGAACTTGAATTCATACCGACACATACATAAAAATAAGCATGTAAAGCTCGAAGGGGGTCAAGATGACATTTTACAAAGCTTTAGAAAGTTGAGGGTGAAATTCAAAAAAAAAAGATCAAATCCACTGTAGCTAAGTAGTCAAGCAATTATGTATATAATAATAATTACCTCTGGAATCCAACACTTTCGGAGCTAAGAGCATCTTTGAGAGCAGCATAACCGTTCGCAAGACGAAACGCTGCAATCCCGGGCTTGTTGTGCCTAATCAGAGCTGAAATCAACCATTAAAACAAAAAAAACATCATCATACACGATTTTAATTAACAATTTGAGGTGCGCGCCATATGAATGCGTGGCAATGCTATAGTAGGGTGCATATGAAGGACTACTCACAGGAGATTGCACCAAGTGCTTTGGTGCGAACGGTGACATCATCATCGGAAGTAAAATTTGAAAGCAATGGTTCCATGCCATTTGCATCCATGACCAATTGTTGACTTTTCGGATTGTTTTGAACGATAGTACTTACAACCTCCGCAGATTTGGCTCGTATGTTAGCATGTGAGTTCTTTAGATATTTAAGCAAAGGTGTCAAACCACCAATAGAGTGAAGATCTGTCAAAATGTTCGTACATGAACTGTATTAGACATAGTCACTAGTAATATAATAATGAGTAAAGTGCCATTTTCGTCCCATTGTTTTTTCGCATCTGGATCCAAAAAGTTTGAAATCTTGTCGTTTTCATCCGGCTTGTTAACTCCATCCATTTTTTCTCTGTTAAGTCAGGGGTATTTCTGTCTTTTAGGGGTATTTCCGTCTTTTTTGTTAGCTTAAAGGGCAATTCAGTTTTTTTTTTCACTTTATGTAAAAAGAACGAATATCCCTGAAAAAGACCAAATTGCCCTATAAGTTAACAAAAAAGATGAAAATACCCATGACTTAACAGAGAAAAATGGGCGAAGCTAACGAGCTGGATGAAAATGAAAGATTTCAAATCTTTCGGATCCAGTTGCGGAAAAACAAACCTTTGGACGAAAGTCGCAAAACTGGCCAAACCTCAGGGACGAAAATGGCATTTTACTCTATAATAATAAAGTACGACATGTGTGTGTGTGTATATCACATCTACAGAAGATAAATATGAAACGAAAGCTCACCATTAGCCATATCAATAGACTCCACATGCTCTTGAAGCTCATCCAACATATCTACAAAGAATCATATCATCATAAGTAAACACCTTGTAATAAACTTAAAACTGCATACTCGCTACATAAATATTGTTCTTTACTATACCATACCTTCAAGATCGGTTGCAGTTACACCTTGTTCCTCTAATACATTATCAGGAGTCTGCATAACCAGAGTTATTTCTTTCATACGTTTAACCACATCAATGGTTTGAGCTTGCATAGCTTCCATGAACCATTTCCGATCCTCCTCACTTCAAACCATACAAAACGAAAAAAAATTCATTATTTAAACAAAACCAAATCCAACAAAAACAAATTTCTTCACTATCATCAAAACATATTTTTTTCAGTATTTTTGCACTACTGGTACCAAGCCTAATACAGATCATTGCAAAACACGTTTCAATATCTTTTTTAAATATTACAACGTTATCTGTTAGCTACACAGGTAACTTTTGTCATAAATATATTATTCATATTTTGTAATTTAAATGTTTTTTGTCGGTATCTTTTAGTTACATGGAGTACCTATTATATATTTATATTATCATCTATTTTTTTTTGGTTATCCTGGTATTATCTAAACCATACTTGTTAATAGTAAATAGCGGACGATACTGACAAGCTACCTATACGCTACGTAGCGATAGCGATGTAATAGTGGGCGCTAATTATGTTTAGCATACGCTAGAAGATGTGAAAATAGAGAAATGTCATCCGATAACATTGAAGAACAGCTCCATTGAGAGGGAGAAGCCTTAAGCAGAAGGGATGATCCCAAAGAATATTGTTGTAAGCACAAATAAAATACTGGAAACATGATTTCAATTTGATCTCCAAGAACTTATGTGCTATGGTTTCTTCATTCAAATACCAAAATGTTTAAAAAATAATACATAGCACGTTACCTAGAAGATAACTTTAGAAACATTTTATATGTGTATTTTATAAGTTTTTTATTTTACCAAAATACGCTGTTTTCATATCTATATTTAAAAAAACTAAATTTTTTCTATTTTATAGGCATATACAATCACAATTTATATTAACACAAAAAACACTATAATCTCGCTATCTCCACTCTATGGAGGCGCCAAAATTAGACTGTGACCTGTAATCGCTTTGCCACACTAAACCCAATAGCGAGCGCTATGCTCGCAATTAACATTGATCTAAACATTTCGGAAATATCTTTTTCCAGACTTGGTTTAAAAAAGCGGGAAGCGCACAAAAGCGATGAGGTCTAAAACCGATTTGTAAAAAGCGAAGCGCAAAAGCGGTGAGCTTTTCGTACGCAAAGCGCAAAGTGATTATATAATTTATTTTATATATCCCATAAGTGTTTAGCATCCAATACCTATGATTTATCAATAATTAAGCTTTATATATGTTTTAAACTGAAAAAAAAACATAAGTGTACAGCCTAAAAAGCCTGTTGTACAACACTCAGCAGCACAGAAACACACCATGTACATAAGGCGAGCGCCTCACCTGCGCCTCAGGTCAATTTTTAGGCTAAAAAGCGCGCCTCACCTGCGCCTTTTGTACATCATGCGCCTTGTGTCACACAAGGCGATTTTTGGTTGAAGCCTTGGGGTCGCCTCGCGCCTAGGCGCGCTTTTTTAAACCAAGTTTCCAGATGCTGTAGTTGATTATGATCATGCCAGACCATCTGATATTTTCAAATGATATCTTAAAAGACAAACCATGATGACCATTTTTGTCTAACTGTCTATGTTTTCATAGGTATGGGAATTCGATCAAGATCATCAAAGATACATACATAGACTGCTTATAAATTTATCTATACCAATTTGGTTGCTTTTGTTGTGTTTGTAAACAAAGGTGATCTTTAATAGTGGTTACTAATTGTTGGTTTTTAAACTTGTAACAAGTTTAGGCCATATGAGTTGATAGCTCTTGTAATGTCCAATGAAATATCAATATGGAAAATGGCATCAATGCATCATATCCGGACCATAGTTGTTAATGGTGAATAGCGACAAATAGCGATAAGGTACCTATATGCTACATTGCTACATAGCGATCAATAGCGGATGGCTATTTCATAAATAGCGATACACTAGAAAAAAAATTATATGTATATTATATAATATCGGATATCGGTTATCGCAATGGGATATCAGTAATTTTAATATCATACTAAATTTATATATATAGCAATTTAACACTAACAATTCAGTATACTCTACCATTAACAAAGTAATCTGTTGCAACTTACAAAACATTAACAATTGTAGCAATTAGGAACCGACTAAGACTTAAAACACTAACATTTAATAATAACAACAACTAACAGTTAAGACTTAAAACACTAATAGCAGCAATCAGATGAAAGACGAATGGTATAAATAATAAGAAAGGTACTAATATCGGGAAAATCAGTGATATATTGGTCAAATATCGGTCCATATCGCCGATACTACGATACTATCAGTACCGATATTCTGACTGATATTTTGCACCGTTATCTCGATAGGAGACCGATTAACTACATAGCCTGGTATATATGCTATTTTACATGTATATTCAACAAAAACCTAAAATCCATCTATTTTATAGCTATATTTAATTGCTATTCATAACAAAAAAAATAATAATAAACTGTCACTATTATCACTGTCTACCGCTACAACCTAAAGGAAGCCTAGACCTATAATAAAAGAAAACACATACTCTAAAAATAAAAATGAAATAAAACTTAGGGGTGGGTTCGGTACAAATGAAATTAACATACTAAACATTCGAATAACTATTACTCCAAAAAAAATACAAAAATAATAATTACTCTAGTTATTTGTATGTTTAGGATGTTATAAATCTATTTGTATTTGATCATAACATATAAAACTTACCTAATAACTATTGTAAAGAATAAACAGGTGAGCAAGCAAATTAACAAAGGGGGGGAAACTTGTACCTTAAGTTTCTAGGGTTTCCAGTGCCATCAGTATTAGCGATACTCCATTTGAGCAAACCGTCCCAGTTAGGTCCCTCTTTCGCCATGAAGAAAAACGCAAAACCCTAATTATAATTATTATTACAAAATATGCTGGGTTTTGTATGGTGAGATGAGAATATAATAATTGATCGGTGATAATAAGAGAAGAGGAGAGGAAGGTTTAGCGATGGTTTGATTATATAAGGGTTTTGGATGTATGAAGATGATTCTAGAAGCTACTTGCGTTTACCAAAGGAAGGAAGGTCATGGTTGCATTTGTGTACACAAATAGACGAATACTCCATTAAATGTTTCGTAATATATTATTGGAATATTGAACTTTTATAATTCTTTTTTCTAACGACAAATTAGGATCATTGACGGACCACTGAAGTATCATCGTGCAATCAGCGGAATCATCTGATCATATCCATCTCCACTAGGCATGACGCCTATACACCAATTTAGGAGGAAACCCAATAAATATCGGAAAGACCTCCCTTGTGGGAATCGAACCCAGGACCTATTGATCCCAAAGCCGTAATAAGATTACATAAAGGTTTGGGATGAATAAGTTGAGTTTTCTGGCAAAAAAAAGAGTTTTCGAGCCAAAAACGTTTTTTCTTACGATCAGACACTAACGACGTTGTTACTTTTGAAGTTGAGATTGTTGGTGGCCAACGACGATTAGCTGGGATTATTAAAATCTAATATTGCTATATTATATTATTTTTCATATTTATGTCATTTTTGTATTCATAAATATCACATTAATAACTTATGAAACCATCCGACCAAAACTAAAATCTTCTTCATCAATTCCAATCACTAGGATTTATTTGGTGTAATATATGATAAGCGTTACTATTAAGAAAATAATAATAATAACAAAGTCATGTCATATTGCTATTTATTACATGTCTACCTAATCGTGTGAGAAAATACTCTTGTGTTAGATTTATCATTGCAAAAGTACATCATATTAACTTCATATCCATTGTTGAGTTTTCTTGCTCCTTTTTAATAAATTTAGAGCCGTGTTTCCATCTTGTTAAACTAGTGATTGGTAGCTTATCGTGCTTATTTAGTAATGCATGCTTTTTAACAAAGGGTGGCATTAGGGGTAGAGACCAAAAGTAATTACTATACTAGGGGTTTGTATCATGCTCAAATAAGTTTGTACAAACACCTAGCAAAGTGCTTACTTCTGGTTTCTCTCTTTGCAACGTCTTTTGTTTCAATCAAACTTGTAATACGAGTTCTATCATGTTGCAACGGTTACATGTATTCTGTAAGTATAAATGTTGTTATTGTCTGTATATTCAAAAAGTTATGTTAATCTGGAAGTGTAGTTATACCAAACTTTAACTTATAACATAAAACATGTTATTCAACGCTCGATAACTATAAGTGTGGGTAATTTTTTAGCATGGCTCGAAATAGATTCGCAAATAACCATTATCTCGTCCACTTTTAAAAGCTTTTTGATTATTAATGCATTCATTATGATGCATAGATTGACCATTCATTACATTCTACTCATTTGACCCGTTCTATTTATAGATAAATATAAAGAAAGTGGCCCGTTTTTCTAAGCGAGCATGCCAAAATTATGATTATGAAAACCATTTATAACATTCTACTCACTACTCACTTGACCCGTTTTAGTTCTAGATAAAATATCAAATAGTTGCCCTATTTATATTACAAGTAAACAGACCAAAATTGTCACCTCTATAGAGTGCAACCCTAGTTAAGGCTTAAACTTAAAATTGGTATTATGCCATAAGGAATTCATTCATAGAAACACAGTCACAAAACAAACAAAAAAATGAAACAAAAATGGCATACATTGATTGAAATTTATGCTTGACAGTTGAAGTGAACTGTAAAAAACACTTGAAAGAAACTGGGGATAATGTGCCTGCGGACGCTCGTATTCTTGATGATGAGAAATCAGAATTTCCGAGCTCCAAATAGCGTAGTAGTTATAAAGCAACTGTTTTTCTTGTTTATCAAAATTAGAAACATTTCCTGTGGACAATGGACGGTCCAGATTCATCATATTCAGCCTTCGCGATCCACATCTGCGTTAAGGAATAGCATCGTGTTAAATACAGTCAGAATCAATATCATATAAATGATCATATATTCAAGTTTCACAGGATCAAGTAAAATGATTGAGTAATGGGTCAAAACACAATCGAAAACACTTTCCATCCAAATTTACAACCTTTTTTTTATTAAATAACTAGTGTTTTAGTCAAACATATACTATTTTAATAATAATAATAATAATAATAATAATCAAATTTACTTACTAAAATGAATGTAGAGGATTTTACACATTAAAAATATCCTATGGTAACTTTTGACCCGTTTCCTTATTAAATTGTTTATTTGATGTAATATATGTGAGAGATAAAACATGACACAAATTGACCCGTTCTCAAGTTAACGGGTCGCAAAATGTCACCTCTAGTAGAGGTGGTAATTGATAAAGTATTAAACCGTTTAAACCGAACCCAATTACATAATCGGTTTTTTGGTTCTAGGAAACTCAACTCGGTTAAAACCCAGAAACCTGAATTACATTTTAGCCCAATCCCGTTTAACCAAAATCCAATCCCAATTAGATTAACACCGATACCGAAACCAAAATCAAAACCTGGGAACCTGAATCACATTTTGATTTTTAACTTGATTTTTTAGGTTTTTTGGTAGAATTAGGTTTTTCGGTTTGAGAACCAAAACCAATCCGAGTTCGAATTCAGTGTCAGATTGGTTTTACAAACATTGAATTCGGTTCAGTTTTTGGTTTCAAACAAAGGTATCTGAAACCCAAACCGATAAACACCACGATAAACGAAACAACAAACGACATAAACAACTCACCTGCTGGAAGGTACTGAGAGAAGCCAAAATAGACCCACCAATCCAGACACTATACTTTCGTTCTGGTGGAGCAACAACCTTAATCTTCATGCTACTCGGGGCTAAAGCCGTAATCTCCTTACTCATCCTATCAGCAATACCCGGAAACATAGTAGTTCCACCACTAAGCACAATATTCCCATACAAATCCTTCCTAATATCCACGTCACACTTCATGATTGAATTATAAGTCGTCTCATGAATCCCAGCAGCTTCCATTCCGATCATCGACGGCTGGAACAGCACTTCCGGGCACCTGAACCGCTCTGCGCCGATAGTGATCACCTGCCCGTCAGGCAGCTCAAAGCTTTTTTCAACCGACGAGCTAGTTTTCGAGGTTTCGAGTTCTTGCTCGAAGTCAAGTGCGATGTATGCGAGTTTTTCTTTCATGTCTCGCACGATTTCTCGTTCAGCGGATGTGGTGAAGGAGTACCCTCGTTCGGTTAGGATTTTCATCAGCGCGTCGGTTAGATCACGACCTGCGAGATCCAACCGGAGGATAGCGTGTGGGAGTGCGTAACCTTCGTAGATAGGTACCGTGTGGCTCACACCATCCCCAGAGTCGAGAACGATACCTGAAAAATGAAGCACGTACCAGATAATCGGTTCATATGTGATTTTATCAAATAATAAAACTGGATCGGTTTAAAAAAAACGGTTTTTGAAATATTGGTTTCAACCCGATCCGACCCAGCGGTTTGTAGACCGGTGCGTATTCCCATACTTTGAAACCGGTTGTAAAAAAACCGGTTTAAAACCGTTTTTTGATGCCAAAACCGATTTATAAACCGAACCGAATCGGTTTAACCAGTTTGGGAACTGGACCTTGGAAACCGGTTGTAAAAAAACGGTTTAAAAATGGTAAAAATCTTTTTTTTTCTTCCAAATCGGTCGAATATCGCCGATAATATGGGTACCGATATTTGACACCCATATATTTTACATGGGGACCGATAACCGATACATCACCGATATTAACTGCATAGAATATGACATTTAGCAACCATAAGAAACAGGTATAAATGAAGAAGAAACTTACCAGTTGTACGGCCACTAGCATACAAGGAGAGCACAGCTTGAATTGCAACATACATAGCAGGAGAATTAAACGTTTCAAACATAATCTGAGTCATTTTCTCCCTATTAGCTTTTGGATTAAGGGGTGCTTCTGTAAGTAGCACCGGGTGTTCTTCTGGTGCCACACGGAGTTCATTGTAAAACGTGTGATGCCATATTTTCTCCATGTCATCCCAGTTGTTCACAATCCCATGTTCAATTGGATATTTCAAGGTTAAAATACCACGTTTGGATTGTGCCTCGTCACCAACGTATGCATCCTTTTGTCCCATACCGACCATGACTCCAGTGTGTCGTGGACGTCCGACAATGCTGGGAAAAACGGCTCTTGGTGCATCATCTCCAGCGAAACCAGCCTTAAGAAGGGAAACCATTGAGTTACATTATGAACTTACCAAGCGGTTTTGAGTGTTTGACAAAATCGATTATTTGAGAAATTGATACATACTAGTTTTTTTTACCCGCCGCGCATTGTGGCGGCACCATATGCAGCGTGATAAATTATAGACTACCATCGCCTCGTTTCCGAACTAAATTTACGTTGAAACGTAGAGAAATCTGAATTCATATCATTGAATGATAATGTATTATATATGACCCAACTTGTTTCCAAACAAAATTTACGTTGAAGCGTAGACCAACTCAAAACGTACATAAAATAACACATGCGTTGGCGTCGTACGCAACGTGATAAAGTATAGACTACAATCAATCCGACTCGTTTCCGAACTAAATTTACGTCGAAACGTATAGTAACTCAAATTTATACCGTCGAATGAAAACTTATTATATTTCGTCCGATTTGTTTCCAAACAAAAGTTACGTTAAAAAGTAGTCCAACTCAAAAGTACATAAAAATAAAACATTTTATATAATTAACCTGGCTCGTTTCTAAACAAAAATTACGTTAAAGCGTAGACGAACTCGAATTTATACCGACACGTACAAAAAAATAAAAACGTAAGAAATTAGTTTTAGCGTAAACTCAAAACTTTAGAAACTTTAAGGGGTCAAAGTGACATTTACAAAGTTAGAGGGGTTAGTTTTGACATTGTCACAAAGTTCACGGGTAGAAAGGGTTAGTGGCAAAAGCCACCGACCTTTCTTTTTAAGGTATTATAAATATGACCACAAAGGATATCTTTTTTTTTATGAGAAAACATGAGATATATTCTAAAAAATGGTTGCAAAAGTTTCTCAGACAATTTAAAAAAAAAGGAAAAAATCGGTAATCAGCTTCTTTTACAGCTAGTATTGCACTGACTTTTCTAAAAATTATATCAAAAAATAATTAGCTAACAAGCAGAATCTGTTTATCTAAACATATGGAGTGTTTGGGATTTTCTTTTTATTAAAACTGGTTATTTGGTTATATGATCTTGAGATAATCCGTATGGAATAAGCAACTACAACTAGTTACAGTCAAAATACATCTAACAAATGTAAATGGGCCAGCCTTAAGAAGGGAAAACACAGTCTTACAGTAAGTGTAACTGGTGTGAATTCTATATAACAAATTGCTAACGGGGTGTTCGAAGTTGCTTACAAAAACCACTTATCTGTGTTATTACATTTTGATACAATGGATAAGTGGTTTTCATGTAATGCCACAAAGAGTAATGCCACTTTTTAACTTTGATACCTTGACCATTCCAGTTCCGTTATCGCAAACAAGGGGCTGAATATCTTCTCCATCTGCCATTTTTTAGTACCTGTTTGTTTAAATGTCGCAACATTATAGAACAAAAAAAATAAGATGTTAATATTTATTACTCTAATCTACATAATTACATGATGTCTCAGACTCTCAGTGTAGAAAGCATAGAACTAACGTATCCTAGCCATTTTGATGGCGAATAAACAAAGATCATATATATATTGATCCTCCATTATGATTATTTGAGAAACTTATCGTATGAATACCTTTTCCGAAGTTATGATACTAATTCTGCTACTCAAAACAATAAAACACAACTTTTACCGTAACAATTTTCAGATTTTCAAATATACTTCTAGCATCAAACACAACAAATTCGAGATAAATTCATCGAAAAAACTTTTATACATATGATCTATGGATTCATGCTAACCTACAGGCTACATGAATGATGAAAGCTACAGAATACTAAATAAACCTAAAATTAATTGCTAAATTAAACAAAATCACAACCGCTGTAAGCACAAATCATCACAACCTAAAATTTAAAAAGCCTAAAAAACACAAAAATAACAAAAAAAAAAAAAAAAACGCTAAACATATCAAAATCACAACGGCTATAAGCACAAATTATTCATAACGAATAACTACACAAGCAAATACACATGAATTTCATAACCGACAAACGCTAGATCTAAAATTCTATCATCAAAACGCACAAAACACGTAGATCTACCAGTAATTCGCACAATATGAAACAAAAAAACGTATAAGCAACAACAGAATTGATGAATTAGGAACAAAATTGAAAGCGAAGAGTGATAATTGACCTGATGAATTGGATTCTGAAGGGTGAAGGATGCTGTTCGTAATCCGGATTGAAACAAAACGGAATTGAATCGGAAGAATTGCGAGGTTAAATCATAAATGTAGATGAAAAATGGCCGATTTTCACGAGAATCCATTGGTGGAAATCGGTGGTTTGACGGCTATTCAGGAGCTTCTGTGAACGCCATTTCAGTTGGGGCTTTTTGTCCTTTCCAAACGCCATTTTGCGTTAAAAAAAAAACAATTTTTAAAACCCGGTTTTTAAATCGTACCCTGTTTAGAACCAGTTATTGACGATTCAACCAGGTTGACTAATTAACCCTATAAATCCATAAAATGCAATTTCAATTCAAAAAATATTCTATAACTACATCATTCCATAATAACAAATGTTTCTAAAATTAATTCATAATTAAAAATAACCCAATGACCGATGTGCATTGTGGATGAAGTTTGATCGATGTGGATTGTGGGCGCTAGGTTTTACTAAGAAGGTAAATCGTTATCTTTTTGGAACCATAAAAGATTAAAAGCCTAAATTTTAACCTTGGAACGGTACCGGTATAACCAAATTTACCGACGTTATAACTTCTTTGTCGTTCCCTTACTTTACCGGTATGATTCGTGTCAGGTAAGTTTCCGGCATCCGGTTTAACCAGTTCAACTGGCCGGTTTAAACCGGTTTTTAAAACCTTGGTTAAACAAGTAAACTTAGTTTGACTTGTTTGTGTTTAACGAACTGGAATTTGAGTAAGCTTGTAAGTTAGTAACTCCGTTTGAAATAAAATTTAAGTTTAATATTTAATATTCATAATAATATTTTGGTGATCTCTAGTAACTTGTATTTCTCTGAGTCTCTGAACCACTCAGGAATGACATACTTTTTTTCTCTAGTGTAATACGAGATTATTTATAACTGGAAGTAGGCTATAACTTAAAAGCATTAAAATGATTAAAACTTTGAGTTCAACTTACACGAGTCAATTGAAAGTTTGCATTGGCTTAAGCTTGGCTAGATTTTTATATAACCAAATTGATTTCAAACGAGTTCTTTTTGAGCGAGTTGTGAGTTATGAACCTTTTGAAGACCCTCTTTATGTGTCGGTGTTTATTCAACTAAACCTATAAGTTAGATGTCTTAAATATACCTAAATAAATATCAGATAGTTAATAATTATTTTATGCGATAACTTTACATAATAGTAACTAAATATAATGATTTTATTTAAAGACATAATAGTAACTAAATATAATGATTTTATTTAGGGAAAATGCCATAGAAATGTAACCAAGTTTTTCGATTGTTTCAATTAAGTCATCCAAACTTTTTTTGTCTTTCTAAAGTAATTTAACTTTGATTTAGTGTTTAAATAATGTGTAATTACCAGGTTACCACTACTTTTTTTCTCTAATTTTTTATTTTCTTTTAACACTTATTTGATATTATTATTAAAATCAAAACATATTTTAACCCAAAAAACCCTATATCAGTGACGACCAGATAAAAAATCATCGATCCACTTTTAATATTTTGGGATTCATCGAATTGTGAATATCATGATAGTAAATATCAAAGTGGTGCACTACCGTATTTCCTTGTTCATCAGGTTTTTAACATCTGTGTTTTTTTTTTGCTATTTTTATTCAATGATTAACATCTGTGCTTTTTTTTTTGCTATTTTTCTTCAATTGATTTGTGAATTTCATGGAATTAAATCTCAGTTAAAACAATTGTTCACTATTTTTTAACTTTACACACTAAAATCATATAATTTTATGATTTAAGAAATAACATTTTTTCAAACTTAAAACTAATTAGTTTATCAATTTTATAATAAAACTTTGATAATTAAAAATCATGTCTGTATTTATAAAACCTGATATATTCTTTGGTAACCTGGAAACCTGATAATTACAT
The DNA here is from genome assembly GCA_947069175.1 of Scalesia atractyloides. Taxonomy (NCBI): domain Eukaryota; kingdom Viridiplantae; phylum Streptophyta; class Magnoliopsida; order Asterales; family Asteraceae; genus Scalesia; species Scalesia atractyloides. The sequence continues at coordinate 5,650,394 of CAMTDV010000006.1, read as the reverse complement.
AGCATTGGAACAAGAAATAAAACTTCAGTGACTTTAAAGAGACAAAAAAAGTTTCAGTGACTTACCTAGAACAATTGTCAAACTTTGTTACATTTCTACAAAGTTACCCCATTTATTTAAAGTAAAGATTATGCCTTGCCAAGGTTGGCCTAGGTCATGTGCTAGGTGTGCGATTGCACAACGCCTACTCTCTCGTAGGTGCAAATTTTTATTTTTTCTAATTCTAAATATATAATAAAACACGAATAGTATAACATAGAGATGGGCATAAAAACCGGTTTCGAACCCGAACCGGTAGAACCGAACTGGAACCGGTTCCAGTTCCTACCCGACATTAAGTAGAACCGGTTCCGGGTTCAAAATACCCGTTGGTTCCAACCCGGTTCCACAATTTTACCATTTGAATCGGGTAGTAACCGGTTCCTACCCGTACCCGGTTTCACTAGTACCCGGTTCCATCAGTACCCGGAAATGCAGTTCTAGAAGGAACCGGTTATACCGTTAAAATGTTACATTTGGAACCGGTTATAGCCGAAAAAGTGGAGACTAACGATAGAAAGAAACACAATAGAAAGAAACATTACACAAACTTTATTAAAACACCAAACCAAACGGGTTACATCAAACATTTGAAGAACCGGTGCCGGAACCTTCTCCCGTCTCATTTTTCTTTGCCTTCGTCACTGGGCAATGCCGCTCAGTATGTTTCTTAAGGGTTGAGTTGGCTGCGGCCTTCATAAATTTTCCGCAAGCTTTGCATCTAGCCATCTCGTGGCTGTCGGACATTAAACAAAGATCAAAATTCTTCCATATAGCTGGGTTTCTTTTCGTCTCTAAGACAGTAACAACTTGTTCGTTGCATGCCATAGGTATTTTGCAAGATTTTTGAGAAGATGATTGAGTTTGTAAGTTGATGATGGTGAGTTTGTAAGTTGATGATGGTGAGTGTTAAGTTTTGAAATGGTAAGTAGGGAGGGGGTTATATAAAAAAAACCGATTTCGACTGCCAGGAACCGGTTCCCAACGGTAACATTTTTTATCAGGAACCGGTTCTACGGTAACATTTTTATCAGGAACCGGTTCTAACGGTAACATTTTTTATCAGGAACCGGTTCTGAACAGTAAAAGTCAGATTTTTCGACTGTCAGGAACCGGTTCTGAACAGTAAAAGTCAGGGGGTTACTGTCAGGAACCGGTTCTAAACAGTAAAAGTCAGATTTTCGACTGTCAGGAACCGGTTCTGAACAGTAAAAAGTCGGATTTACTGTCAGGAACCGGTTCCACACCATACCCGGTTCCATAATACCCGTACCCGGTTCTACACGGTTCCATATTCTTGGGTGTGAACCCGGGTAGGAACTGGACCCGGTTCCACACCATACCCGGTTCCAATGACATCCAAGCAGAACCGGTTCCGGGTTGGAACCGGTTCCGGGTAATAATAAAACCCGATTATGCCCATCTCTAGTATAACAAAACTGATCTCGTGTATAATGTATATCACTCCATTCTTCCTTTTGGGCCTTGTTTTAAATTTGCTTCATCATGATCCAAATTTGCTTCCTAATGACCAGTAATGTTTTGGGCCCAAGATATTATAGAGTTAACTATTATTTTAGTCAGTTATGCTTATTCAAGCCAAATTTTAAAGTTGTATCATTTCCGTTCCTGACATTCTTGAAAAATGTCAATTTCGTCTAAAAAACTAAGGTTGAATTTTTAAGAACAATCTTCTGTCTCTTGCTTTTATACTTTCATGTGTGTGTTAAACATGAAATTTTTATTAAATAAAAGAAAGTTATAAAACTACAAGATGCCGATCGTGTTATAAAATGAATATGTGAAATTTGGTTAGGTGGTTAGTTACTATACAAGAAATTGACTAACATGAATGCTTATATCATAAAAATAAGGACACTGGCCCATGTTGTTTTTTCCTCTGTTAAACATTACTTTGATTTTTATACAAGAAGTTGATTTTTTTTGAACGACAAGGAACGACGTGCCAATCACCGTGACACCGGGCGCTGTAGCCAAGGTCGACTAATCGACCGCCGCCAGCCCCTTGGCTCTCCCAACTGCGCGAAAATCCTACCTCCACCCGCCCGAAGGCACGACAGTGGAATAATCAGTAAAACCTCGCTTCCCATCCAAGACGAACCGGCGCCAGCCGTATTCGCCCTTCACCTGGATGTCGCAGAAAATAATTAAGAGAGTGGGAGTCGAACCTGAGTCATAAGGAACACCAAGTCTTTCCCCAATCACTCCACCACTATTAACGAGATAACAAACGTTTTTTAACCTCGTCTTGTCATGTGGTATGTTGGATAGTTTCATTATTACTAAATATGTTTATAATTTGTACAACTATTGTAGTTCACTAGTACAAGGTGAGTATTTATCTAAGTGTAGCAATTTACATGTTTCCAAATGCATCAAATTAGAATGAAATCTGAATTTGAACGGAAAGTGTTAACACATTTGGTCGAGATCAGGTCGGGTTGTGTACGGAATCAAGTATGGGGTTATCTATATATTTTACTGGTATGGGTCCGGAGATGGTGTACGCAATCTCTGCCCTTCTTACCCGAAATTATTACCAAACTCGTTCACACAAACTAAAATATATATTATTCATATATTGTATAACATTATATAACTAATAATAAATAATTGTTTAAATAAAATATATGTGTTTTTAATTGATTATTTTGGTACTTAAAACTTTGTAAAAATAAGTGGTAAAAGGATATTAATGTCATATCTAAAATTACACTTTTTGTCACACTCCAACCGATGACGGAAACATCAGAGTGAGACAAACGAGATTGCTCATTGCTCATAAATTCTAATTGGTGACAATATTTAAATAAAATCCATTTTCATTCATAGTAACTTTGTCATACAATACAAGAATTTTCAAATACAACAATAACAAAGGCAAAATTTGATACAAGATTTTATAAACCTAACGTCTATATGTGTATCTAAGCATCATCTCTACTCCAATTTCATGGCAAAGCTTCATCAACCGTAACATGTTAAAAATACGAGTTCAATGCAAAGGCAAAGGCGAGTACACAAGTTTTGGTGATACATAGCATAAGTATAAAAGTGTAACTCGAATCCAGATGGTAATTGTAAGCAATGTTTATACTAATCATGCAATAGTAGATCAAACCCCGAGTTTCCACAAAAGTTTTACGAGATCGAGCTTCCCTTGTCACAAAAGCGACAAGACTAGAATGAGTATGATAATCTTAACATAACCCCGACGGGTGGTGTGCTACTCCTATAGCGTTATATATGATAAGTTGGGCTAGCTAAGTTAATGATCAAGCAAGTATAAACGAGCATGTAGCTAGGCATAACAAGTATTCATGTATAAGGATTGAGCATGTAAAGCATGAGTTTGTGGTTTGTGCATTTTGATAGATAAACATGTTACAACCCAAAAGTGATTTAAAACGGTAAGTGGGTCGAGTGTACTCACGGTTTTAGTTGGGTCTTTTCTACAAGTCAAGTCCGTGAAAGAGGTTGATTGTGGGATGAACGCCGAGTTATCCTACAAGAGGAAACGGGGGCGTAGTAACGAGTTTAATGGAGGATTGTGAGTATTCGGGAAAATGTAAAGGATAAAAGTATGAGAAAGTATTGTAGCATGAAAATAATCACTAGATATAGCACTTGTCAGCGACACTATAGCAAATCCCTAAGGATTGAATGTGTTTTTATAAGTTCAAGACCTATTAGAATCGTGACAAGGAACTACACACATTAGTGATGAAACTTACTAACTTGACGGATGATTCATTCGTCATTATCAAGATTTCGGTTTCTAGGGTTTATTATAATAGTTCATAAATATAGCTACATAATCATGTAGGAGGTGGGAGGATGAACCATCCACTTTGGAACCTCTTGATGTCATGTAAGTCAAATAGGAGGTGGGAAGACTAACCATCCACTTTGAGACCTCGAGTAGTGTTCATCGCTACACAAGTTACCATTGGTAACAAGGAGGGTACAAGAACAATAACATTAACAAGAATGACAAGAATAATAACTTAGAATAATTGTGAAATCATCAAGTAATGTGTGGTCTCAAGTTTAAGGATAGCCCAAGCTAACCATGGTGGACACACATGAACAAGTTCAAGAACTTGCATCACTTGTGAGCTTAAAGCTCTATGAAAAAAGAAAGTTTGTGAGGATAAATCCTCTATTTTGAATGTCTCAACCTTGTTTTTAAGCCTAACCAACCACAAGAAGTGTTGTAAGCATTCAGACATAGGTTTGAGATGGGATAAACCCAAGTTGGATGAACATAAACAAGTTTTGAAAGATTTTGAAAACAAACAGAAAGTTTTGGACATTTTCGGGGCATTTCGAAGTCTGAATTCTCCAAGGAGGGACCATGGAATCATGCCCAAAGGAAAACTAAGCATGTAGGAAAAAGAATGGGGCAATTTCGTTGAGTATTGAGTGAGTTATGTTCACTTTAGTGTAGAGGTACAAATCTGCCCGAAAATTGGATTCAACTACGAACCTGGAGTGTTTTGAGAGGCTTGGAGGCTTTGTAAAGTGGAAAAATGTTTGGAGGAGGCTTGGGTTATATAGGGGATGGATTAGGATTTCATTGGGTTGGGCTTTGGACAAGATTTGGGGGAGTTTAGACTTGAAACTAGTCCACTAAACCCAACCCAAAGCTGAATTATAGGGCTGCCATTTTTTTTTCTTATTTTTTTTGTTATTTAATGTTATATATTAGGTTAATAGATGTTATATATTATGTACTTAACATGTATTATCGTGTGACAAGTTATTTCGGGAGTATGAACCTTATAAGTTAGAGTTTTATTAGCGAAAAAAAAAAACAGGTTTTAACGTTTAACTAAGGTGTTTTATGAATATTTAAGGTATGATAACATATGTAACATGTCACATGGTAAATGTATGTATAAAATGATCCAGATCGAGTATCCACATTGCGTATAAAGTACGTATCAAGTATAAACACCGCGTATTAGCAAGTATGTCACGTATTCGAATATGTATATCATGTGTATGCATTGTATGGACAAGTATGATTGTGTGTAACAAGTATAAAGATGAACATGTTTATTCCATTACGATTCAAGTCTTGATTACAACGATTTCAACAAAATGACGAATACGAATACAATGGTTTCCATAAATAGAACTACAACGCTAGCTTGCTATAAATAGAAAGTATCGAAATGCGAGGCGTTACACTTTTCGTCCTTTATGTTTGTACCGTATTGCAACGGATAGCCTTTAACTTTAATAATTACAGTCACAATCCTTTATTTGTAAAATCCATTACACTCTACGTCCTTTAGCACTAACCAAATTAAATTTTCAGTTAAGTTTATTCACTTGAGGGTATTATGGTCAATTCATGCTTTTATTTAAATAATTAATAAAATAAACCAAAAAATTGCATATAAACACCATCTTCCCCAATTTCTTACCCTAAACCCTAACCACATCTTGCCACCACCACCTAATCCTGCCGCCACCACTCATCCTGCCGCCGCCACCATCACATCCTGCCAAGAGGGGGAGAGAGACACAGGGTATTATGTTGCGACGGGCAAATCTGTTGGGGATACTTAACGGACCTGCCACCCTGAATGAGATGATTGGTAATGGTGGTTGAGGGGAGGTCAACGGTGAACGCAGATGGACTGATGGAGTTGTGGTTTGGTGCGTGATGACAGGAAAAGGAAGTTAGAGATATGGTGTTTGTGCGTTTGGTGACATATTATTGGTGGTATGGTGGTGATGAGAAATTGGTCGGTGGTTGAATAATGGTGATTGGATGGGTTAAGGGGTCGATGTTTCCGATGGGTGTGGCGGATGTGGTTATTGAGGCACAAAGAGAGAAAGGGAACTTGCAGAGATTTAAGGGTGAGAGAGACTGAGAGAGGGAGAGAGGGTGTTATACTCTGTTAATTAGGTATGAGTTTCAGAGATTTAGAAAATGGTTTATTTATTTTATTTATTAAATAATTCAAATAAGTGAGTAAAATTACTAATTTACCCTTGTGCAAGGCACATGTCATACTTAACAAAAAAATTTAACCAGGTTAATGATAAAGGATGTTGAGTGTAACGGGTTTTGTAAATAAAGGATTATAACTGTAATTATTGAAGTTAAAGGCTATCCGTTGCAATCCGGTACAAACATAAAGGACGAAAAATGTAATTTACCCTTATTATTTTAATTTCTCTAGAACATAGAGTTAAACCCATTGCGGCTATTCGTTATAGCGTAACCGAATGTGAGGATTTCTTATGAGTTCAGTCTTCTGAATCTTGTACTAAGGACTTCCAGTTCTTCTGAACTGAGAAAAAAGTTGAAATAAGCATTTGAAGATGAGAGCAGAAGAGGGAACACGTTGCAAGACATGTGGAAGGTGAGAGTAAAAAAGAGGACCAGTTAGTAATTATATAGGAGGGGTGTAAAGTGGAAATATCACAGACTTTGTGCTTTAAGATTATAGGGTAATATTTAGATTTCATAGAATTATATTTGTTTTAGACACTTGAAGGCGATTTTGTCGTCTAATACTGTCTAATAATCAACTAATCAACGTTGCTATCGAGGTACGCAGTGATGGTGATGGGGGTGTGCGGGGAGGACCACCGCACAGAGCCCGTGATTTCGAGGGGCACGTGTTTTAAAAAAAATCGATATATATTGTTAATTTTTTTAAAGTCGTATACCTATGTCAACTTAAAGATAGACCCATTTACAAAAAAAATTTATGGTTTAGAAGTTAGCCCATTAGCATTAGGTTTAGTGAGTCTAATATCCATTTGATTTGAAAAGTGCCTAGTTGTAAAGCTAATGATAAACCTTAATTGACAATTGATTGAGATCAAATAAAACTAATCACACAACCACCTCCATCTCCTATCTCTTCCTCTTGGTTCTCAACCGGCCACCCAAGCTGGATCCACGTGGTGTCGCGAACCGCTTAAGTGGGCCTTCACGCACTGCCATGACATCGCCCTAGCCGAACTCCATGCGCTGCCCTTCTGGGGAGCCACTGCCCTCCGCCACTGTCGTGCCAGGTTGTTTTGTTTCAATTGTTGATTCGATTTTGGAGGTTTGTGAACTCGTCTACTAGCGGGACGCTTGTCGATCCATCGTGTGATCTTTCGGTTTTTGTCAAAAGTATGAAATTTGAACATTCTATTGTTGTGATATTGTTTAACAATGTAACTGAACTCCTCGTGGAAATATTATATGTTTAAAATTGTGCGAGCTTCCACTCAATTAATACGTGTTATTACCTAATAAAATAAAAAGTTATATTTTAAAAGGATTACAGATGATTTTTGTTAATACTTCATACCTCAAGGTGTTAAGTGTGGACTGAACGTGTTAACTAAGACAGACCTCGGAGATGAAAACTGCAATTTACTCCATTTATTATTAAGAAAACTCTAAAATGATTGTTTATACAATTATCAAACATTTGGTGTATAATGGTATCTAAAAATAAGATTGCAAGTGGGTGAAGAATGTATAAATGTTTGTATTTGGTGATGTAACAAATGTTATTTAGAAACAAAAACTTTAACCAAAATAGAGACATTGAAATCTATTCATCGTAGAAGGGGAAAAAGATTAAGAAGTCTTAACATGCATTACAAAAATATCATATGATCATAGAAAATACTTTTCTATCTACGTTCTCTAGTTTGCTAATTATTCCGCCAGATGCTCTACACCAAAATTTCAAACAATCAACACAACAAACAAAATTACTAGAACGATGGAGCTGGAGCTGGGGCCGCACGACGACGATTTGCACTGCCAATTGGACCATCCGCGACAAAACTGGAGCTTAGAAGCTCGATCATGGCACAATCAGGATGGTTACGTTGTTGTTCACACAGATCCGACAAAGATACTCCTGTAATCAATCAGATGTATACATGTTAACCAAGCTCATTAGTTATTCAGTTATTGTAATTATTAGTATTAGATTTATCAATTATATCTAGAATTGTTTTTTTAATTATTGTTAGCTTTATCATTATTATTTTCATTGCAGTCTCTCTGTATTTAGTTTCGTGTTATTCTATACACACAAAATATTATTAATTAATTTTTTTTCTCTCTTTTTTTTCTATTATTTTGTTAGATCTGGTTTTCAGTTATTCAATACACAAAATATGTTTTCAAAATTTTGTATAGTTCTCTTTCTTTGCATTCTTTCTTTTCAATACATATTTTTAAATCTAAAAGAAATTACATAAATGCAACAAAATTAAGGAAAACGGGTACCTTCACCGACGGCCAAATTGGAGTGAAGATCAATGATATTAGGGCACCTTTGATAACACGAAGGTGAGCATAGGGTGACGATTGCCTTTTTATCAAGCAATACATCTGAAGAAATACCTGTCGCGTTCCTATTAACGCCACAAGCCCTAACACAGTCGTTTGTCTCAATGTACCCCGCCATGATCTCCACTGTCACTTCTGACGTCCGGCATTGAAACTCCACTTTCCCTTTCTTATCCTCGAAATCCTCCAACACGCATCGCTTTCCAGACGAGGAGATCGCGAAGGAGCAATTGTCCTTCGTCAAATCCTCGCATATAATCACACCTACATATTACGAATAATAATAATAATTGAAGATAATGTATGAATATCTAAATAAGAGATTGATGATAAATGTACCAAAGGTTCCATGGATGAAGAGAGATGAAACAAAAATGAGAACCAAAGAAAACTTCATTGGATTTGTATTGAGAGAAGAATTGAACATGAATATTATTTGTGAGGATGAAAGTAATGAGAAAAATGGATGGTCTTTGGTTATATGTAGGGGTTGACGAGAGATTTAGTTACAAATATAGAAAGTCACCATGCATGAACTTTAAATTGTTAACACGTCTCCACTTTATAAGTGCTTAATATTGTTCCTATTTGTTATGGTTTAAAAAAAGTAAGTTAGTGAAGAATGTAGTTACAAGTTATGTTTATTATTTTTTTTTTCAAATTTGCAATAACAAGATTTTTGTTAGTATATTTAAGTCCTTGAGTATTTATCAAATGTAAATTGGATTTTGATATTCTAGACTGTGTTTACTGATCGATAATATATAATATATACTGACGATTGACAGGTGACATTCTTGACTTATATTTTGACGATTATTCCTCAAGTCTGATGATTCTTCCTCTAGACAGAGGATTGTTCCTATAGGCAGAGGATTGTTCCATTAGGAACATGATTAGTCCTTTGTCTGTCTGATGAAGAAATATTATTATTAAATTTTGTAATCTAATTGTACCCTATAAATACTTCTTATTCTTGTACCTGTACACTTTGAGCACCTAATACAAAGAAAAACTAGTTGTGGAGAGTGGATGTAGGTCAGATTAGACCGAACCACTATAAATCTTGTGTTCTTGTTATTGTGATTTAGAGTGTGTCCGCGTGTGAGCTTGTTGCAGATTGTTCAAGTGTTCGTGTGAATCGTGTTCTGACCTAACAACTGGTATCATAGCTTAGGCTCTTGATCGATACACATGAACTAGGTAAGAGGTGAAGAAGAAGAACACTTACCTGTCGAAGAACAAGCCGTGGTCTCGGGTCTTAGTCACAGTCGCAGATATCGCGTCTAGGGTTTCTGAACCAGCCGCCGCTAGCACAGCCGCCGTCACCACCGTCAATTCCTAACTCTGATTAGGGCTCCGATTGAAGACTTCTGCTGCAGATTGCAACTAGGGTTTCAAAATCAAAGATTAGGGCTTTGATTTTGCATGTTGGTTTCCTGATTTTGTGAAGTGCAGTGCGCAGGAAGAAGAAAACACAGACCGCGTTTTGTTTCCCTCTTTTCTTTTAAGGGAAAATCAGTTTCCCTTATTTGCAAAAAGACCCCACAACCTTTGGCAAGGATCTTATCAACCCAAGAACTTAGAGAAACAGAATCGTACGCCAGTGATCAGGTGTTATTTGTTTCAGTTGTTTTAGTGCTGATATATATTTTTTTCGGTATATTTTTTCGATTTCAGTTTTTTCGATTAGTAGTGTTATTTATGTTATCATGGCAGAAGACGGAAAAATTCAAATCGAAAAGTTTGACCGGAAAAAGTTTGGTTGGTGGAAGATGCAGATTGAAGCACTACTTTGTCAGAAAGACTTAGATGTAGTGCTCGAGGATGAAAAGCCGATAAGAAAACCAGAGTAGTGATAACGCCTTTTCTATCAGAGAATGTTGCATTCAATATCCAGAAGGAGACCTCAGCTAGAGGAATGATGTCAGCATTATCGAACATGTATGAGAAGCCTTCTGCAGCGAACAAGGTTTATCTTATTCGAGAGCTTGTGAATACTAGGATGAGGGAAGGTGATTCAGTCACAATGCACATCAATAACTTAAACTTTATATTGTCTCGGTTGGTGTGTGTGTACATCAAGTTTGATGATGAGGTTCAAGCCCTATTGTTATTGTCCTCATTGCCCGATAGTTGGTCCGGAACCGTAACTGCTGTTACGAACTCTTCAGATACGAGTAAGTTCACATTTGCGAATATGCGAGATCTTATTTTGTGCGAAGATGTCAGAAGAAGAAATTCAGGTGGATCTTCGGGTGATTTATTGCATGCTGGCAGAGGAAGGAAGAATAACAGAGGTAGTGGCAGTAATAACAGAAGGAGGAGTCAGTCTAGGGCTCGAAATGATGTGACATGTTGGAACTGTAAAGAGGTTGGACATTTCAGGAATCAATGTCCAAACGAGAAGAAAGAAGTTAACGTTGCAGTAGACCACTTAGACGATGATGTTTTGATCTGTAATGTGGAGAGCAATGTGGATTCCTGGGTTATGGATTCGGGTGCTTCATTTCACGCTACCCACAACAGTGAAGCACTACATAATCTTAAAATTGGGGATTTTGGTAAGGTACGACTTGCAAATGATGAAGTCCTAGATGTCACAGGCATGGGTGATATTGACTTAGTTACTTCAGTTGGATCTACTTGGACTTTGAGAGACGTGAGAGTTATTCCAGGCTTGAAGAAAATGCTTATTTCAGTTGGCCAGCTGGATGATCAGGGTCACGAGGTTAAGGTTCGGTAGTGGACAGTGGAAGGTAACTAAGGGAAATTTAGTAGTTGCACGTGGCAAGAAGAAGGCTCATTGTACATGGTCAGTGTACCACCTAAGGGAGAGGTTCTCCCAATTCAGAAGGAGACCAAGACCCGGTTCACAGAATCTCGTGGGCAGAAGAAGGTTTGCTTTGAAGATGGCAAACCCAGAGTCACAAGTCAGATTCTGGTTGAACGTGCTAGAAAAGGTACAGTAAACCCAGTCAGGGGCATTTGTGGCAGTGGGAGCATGGGCCGTGCTTCAGTCAGAGTTACCAGACGACAATGGGTTAAGAGAACCAGTATTCCAGCTGTCAAAGTCTCTCCAGTTGATTATCTGCTTTATTCGGAGAGTGTTAGTTCTCAGATTTTCTCAGAGTCTGGCAGTTTGTTTAAGTGGGAGCCAGAAGGGACAGAGAACGAGTCACCGGTAGTGACTAATGAGTTGAAGCTCAGCGGGAGCTTCAACAAGCCTTCGGGCAAATTGATGAGAAGGCCACTCACAACTAGTGAAGATGAAGTGTTTACAGAGGTACTTATGAATATGAAGTTTCAAGAAGAGCAGTTTGAAGTCGTGAAAGCCTCCAAGTGGGAGATTGTTGGGTTATGGAGGATTGGCAGAGGATTGTTCCATTAGGAACAGGATTAGTCCTTTGTCTGTCTGATGAAGAAATATTATTATTATATTCAGTAACCTAATTGTACCCTATAAATACTTTTTATTCTTGTACCTGTACACTTTGAGCACCTAATACAAAGAAAAACTAGTTGTGGAGAGTGGATGTAGGCCAGATTAGACGGAACCACTATAAATCTTGTGTTCTTGTTATTGTGATTTAGAGTGTGTCCGCGTGTGAGCTTGTTGCAGATTGTTCAAGTGTTCGTGTGAATCGTGTTCTGACCTAACATGAATATGAGTGGAACTAGGAGTTTTGACACTTTCTTAAACTTACTATCCTTATAAAAAATAATAGAGATATCTAAGAACACTCCTTTCTTGTTGTTTAACCATTCATATTTAACATAAATACAAAATTAAATTTATCAATTTTACATAAAATTAAATTGCTATCCCAAAGTATAAATGAATTATGCATCGGGCATTTTTGTACTATCTTCATGATTCACAATGCTTGCTTTCATTTCAACTTCTTTCTCTTCTCCATTTTTTCTCTGCATATCAATACACATAATTACAAATCATATAGAAACATTGATGTTTTTTTTTATATACATCTCTTTTATCATAGGTGATTTTAGTGGTTTTATGAGACGTAACGTAGTGACACCCGATTATGAGACAACTTGGTTGTAAAGATGTATAGAATGTATGCCCATACCAGAAGGCTAATGAGTAAGTAGGTAACTAGCAAGTATGAGACGTGATTTTACAATCGGGTATGTAGCTGCATTCTCTTGTTATCAAATATAACCAACCATTGAGTCTAATCCATCATTTCTTTACATTTTAAAAATATAAAGAATGTGACACTCATTTTAATATTCATATAAACTAACAACTTTTTTTCTTCTCTAGGTGATTTTTTTTAAGTCTGCATAATAAATAATATTTAAAAAATATGATGTACATTATATAGTTTTGAAAAATTTACTAATTTTGTTTGATATATAAATTTCTAGTGCAAGTGAAGATAACAAACCTTAAAGGAAATTGCTGCTGATATATCTCCGGTGTAGGATTTATCTTCCCGGACCACCCTGATTTTTCGGCTTCCGAGCTCGGCTTCCCCTTTCTCCATCCCCATTAACACAACATCCTTTACATGAATCCTACACGCGTCAATTCAATCGAACATAACTCAATATTCACTTACAATACGAGGTAAGATATGCTTTTATACTTTCTGTGTGTTTCACGTGTATATATTGTTAACATGTACTGTCTAATAGTATTATATTAGACGGTACAAGTTTTCAATATAGTAAACAAGAAACATAAAGTGATTTAGCAGATCTGATCTCTAAATCTAAAAATAAATTATAAACTCAAATTTTCTTACGTGGCTTCACCAACATATCCGTCATCTGAGAGTTTATGTTTGTCCATCACACGAAGCACAAGTTTTCGAAATGACTTGTTTTCTACTTCGATCGAGTTTTCAATCTCGAAGTTAAACTTTTGGTCCCAAATATATTTCTTCCCCTTTCCTACATACATTACACAAATTCATTTCAATATTTCAATAAACAAACATTTTAAAACTTGTTACAAAATAAAATTTAAATTAATTATCACCTTCCGCAACTTTGCTTATACGCTTTTGATCACCGTATTCGACACATACATATGGTCTATCCACAGCCGATGTCGTGCAACAAATTATGCAACCTTAAACCAAAAAAACAAAAAAAAATATCAAAAACACGTCAGAATTCGATAATGAGTTCCAAACACATAATTACTATGCCAAAAAAGTCCCGAATCTTGCTTCTAGAAACTGCAATTTAGAAGAATATTGACAGGATCCCATGAGAACTCTGGCAGCAGATTCTCATGATTCCAAAAGAAAAAAAAATAAAGAGTCATAAGTATCAGTTCGATTCTTACCAAGAAACTTTTTGTCTCGTATGCCTTCTGAATCAACCAACACGACCTCTAATACGCCGGCACCACTTGTCATTGTTATTTCTCGACAATATTACTTACGGTTTCTTCACTACAAGAAAACTGGACTTTCACTGACGGAATATCCGGTTAGAAAGAGAGAATATCTAGCATCAAACGAGGATGTAATGAAGACGGTGGAGTTAACGTGTTTGATGTTTTATATAGAAAGTCGTGGCATACTCGTATTGAATAAGAAAACGAAAGCCATCGGAATGGCTTTATTAAAATATTAATGTTAACAAAACATTATTACGTGTTTCTTTTAAGTATATTTGTTTTTTTTAAACCTTGTTGGTCGTCATTAAATGTTTCTTTTTGAATTAAGTATATGACTGTTGTTTTCTTTTTGAATTAAGTATATGATTGTTGTTTTCTTTTTGAATTAAGTATATGATTGCCGTGAGTTTGTGACTTTGAAATATAATAATGTAATTTTTTTATGTTACTTCTAGATATTTATTTTAGTAAAAATACATATATAAATATATTTATCGAGTAAAATGTCAAAATGGTCTCTAAGTTTAGATCACTTTAGTCCAAAAACGAAACCTTTTGTATCCGGGTCTCTGAGGTTTCATTTATATTATCATTTTCATCCAATTGGCATTTTGGATTAGAAATTTCTGCTCTTTTTGTCGTTTTCCCCATTTAAATGATAGAGTTCCTAATGGAGTTCAAGCATAAAAAGACGATTATACCCTCCATTTAAATGAGGAAAACGACAAAAAAGGGAAAAATTAAAATTTTATAGCTAAGTTCGTCAATTGGATGAAAATGACAACGAAAATGAAACCTTAGAGATTCAGATACAAAAAGTTTCATATTTGGACCGAAATGGCAAAAAAGACCTAAAGTCAGAGACCATTTGACATTTTACTCTATGTTTATCCGTATTTTACGAAGTAATTTATTATATTTTATAAGACAACTCTAGTGTTTTTTTACCAAGGAATGTCTTTATAGGCAGTCTAGTCAATTAGTTAAAACAATAATAAAAATTTCTAGAAAAACCTACACGTTTTTGAAGTATTCAAAAAGCTTATAGTGTGGTAATTGACTAATTTCTAAAATTGAAACTAGGTTTTAATCGGGTGTAATGACTGATTTCTAAAATTGAAACCTGTTTAATACTAAGATTTAACAAATAAAAAATAGAGTTAAATGCATGGTTGGTACCTGTGGTTTGCAAATATTGCAAACTTGGTCCTAGTGGTTCAATAATTATAGAATTGGTCCTAGTGGTTGCAATTTTTGCACTCGGGTAGTCCTTATCACTAACCTCGTTAACTTTCTCAGTTAAGTATATGTAAAATGACTAGAATACCCTTGAGCTATTAAAAATAAAAATAATATCTTCTTTCTCATTATATATCTCCTGAAACAACACCACCATCAACTCACTACCACCACCTTCAACCCACCACCACCACCTACACCATCACTTTCAACCGTTCACATCCACCATCAACCCACCACCACCTCCACCGTCAGCTTCAACCCATCACCACCACTTCCACCATCCTAAACACTAACAAATCAGTAATTATTGAACCCGACACAGAACCGAAGCACGCGTCAGTTCCCCCACCTCCCCACCGCTGACGAATCTCTGGCAACATCCACCGGAGATTCATTCAAATCCGGACCCTCCCGGAACGGCGACAAAGCTTCCAAAGGTATCAAACTCCTGGATCTTGACAACAATTCGGGTTGACCGGAATGGTGGTTATTTGACCTTTTCTTCTCCCCCACAGACCCGAATTCAGCCCGAAGATAAACCTCGTACAACATTCTTCTTCAATGATGTGAAAACCCATGTTTTTTCTCCATGTTTAAGGTAAACCCAGATGAGATTTAAGGTTGGTTCAGTTAGTGATGTGTGAGAAAGTCGGTTATGAGAGAGAAACAGAGGATGGTGGAGGTGGGGGTGGTGTGGGTTGAAGGTGACGGTGGAGGTGGTGGTCGTGGTTGGTTGACGGTGGATGTGGAGGGTTGAAGGTGATGGTGGAGGTGGTGGTGATGAGTTGATGGTGTTGTTGAACAGGTTTCTGGAGGTATATATATGAGAAAGAAGATAATGGATATTCTTTTATTAATAGCTCAAGGGTATTCTAGTCATTTTACATACACTTAACTAAGAAAGTTAACAGATGTTAGTGATAAGGACCACCCGAGTGCAAAAATTGTAACCACTAGGACCAACTCTGTAATTATTGAACCACTAGGACCAAGTCTGCAATATTTGCAAACCACAGGGACCAACCATGCATTTAACTCTAAAAAATATATATCATTTATAAGTTGCATCCGATTACCACGTTTTTAGCCTAATCACATGTTTATTACAACACGTTTACAACCGGTCAACCCCTTTTACCCACCATCTCATTTTGACCGGCCAGCTCTTTTAATTCGTTTACATGAGCCATTTCTAGTATGAGTTGCATTCGATCTTAATGATCTAAAGTTTTCAACCCATCAAACTGACAAACCACTAATCCGAATACGCCAACCCACCATACAGCTAACCCCAAAACAACCCGTCAAATCGACAAGACTGTCTCCTCAAAAAGTATTTCAAACATGTGCAAACACTCCATTTGTTTAATAGATTTCAATACTTGACATATAAAGAAGACATAGTGATTGAATTATAAAAATTATTTATGGTTATTTTGATAAAGATAAACATTGAACTCTATTATGTATTAGAATTTTTGGTTGTGAGCAAAATTTTAATTCTAAATAAATGAGTATAACGAGTCAAGATACCTTAAGACGACTTAATGCATGATTTATGCATGAAGGCTGTAAGCACGTTCAACTTGCATTATAAGATGACAAAATATTGTAATGGAGTGGTTGGCTAAAACATGTGACAATTTTTTAAAACAAATTATTTAGTGCTATTATTTTTATAACTTTGACTAGTTGGATACTGGTGGTATTGTAGGATTTTAGGTTAGGTAGTAGGTACAACTTCTGGTTCGAAGTTGTAGCCTCGAGGACTATCATCCGCCGATAAAATCAGTATATGATATAGACCAATGGCCAAACAATGTGGTATCGGCTAGTGCCATGTGATACCGGGTAGTTTTTATGTTGTATATAGTATTTGCTACTCGTTTGATGTATATTATTATGTATGTGACAGTACTCGAGTGAAATGAATCACAAGGCATTTTTGAAAAGTGATTCCAGTAAAATATAGTTCATGGTTCACCACTGTGTTAGACGCATATTTCAAAGACAGGGAGATAAAAGCTATGGAAGAAAACTCGTCTCGGGTCATATGTGGGGACTAGGGACGCAAACCCAAATATCGAGCTCAAGCGCATGATCGTAACTATCATATTTGACAAGTGTACATGTTTAAGTTCATTATTATTTTTTAGTTATGTGTTACATGTAAATTATATTGATGCATGTTAAGCTAACTTCCACACGTTTATTCTTTTCCACAAGTAAAAGGCCACTTTGATTTCAACATTCTTGATGGTACAAATTAATTGATTTTTTAAATGATTAAATATATATTAAGTTGAAGACTAAAACACATAAAAACAATACAAGAAAAAGCAAAAGTACATTGAAATTAGAGTTAAATGCATCGTTGGTCCATGTGGTTTGCAAATATTGCAAACTTGGTCCTAATGGTTCAATAATTACAGAATTGGTCCTAGTGGTTGCAATTTTTGCACTTGGGTGGTCCTTATCACTAACCTCTGTTAACTTTCTCAGTTAAGTGTATGTAAAATGACTAGAATACCCTTGAGCTATTAAAAATAAAAATAATATCTTCTTTCTCATTATATATCTCCTGAAACAACACCACCATCAACTCACTACCACCACATTCAATCCACCACCACCACCTACACCATCACTTTCAACAGTCCACATCCACCATCAACCCACCACCACGTCCACCGTCAGCTTCAACCCATCACCACCACTTCCACCATCCTAAACACTAACAAATCAGTAATTATTGAACCCGACCCGGAACCGAAGCACGCGCCAGTTCCCCCACCTCCCCACTGTTGACGAATCTCTGGCAACATCCACCGGAGATTCATTCAAATCTGGACCCTCCCGGAACGGCGACAAAGCTTCCAAAGGTATCAAACTCCTGGATCTTGACAACAGTTCGGGTTGACCGGAATGGTGGTTATTTTGACCTTTTCTTCTCCCTCACAGACCCGAATTCAGCCTGGAGATAAACCTGGTACAACATTCTTCTTCAATGCTGTGAAAACCCATGTTTTTTCTCCATGCTTAAGGTAAACCCAGATGAGATTTAAGGTTGGTTCAGTTAGTGATGTGTGAGAAAGTCGGTTATGAGAGAGAAATAGAGGAAGGTGACGGTGGAGGTGGTGGTCGTGGTTGGTTGACGGTGGATGTGGAGGGTTGAAGGTGGTGGTGGAGGTGGTGGTGGGTTTGAAGGGGGTGGTGATGAGTTGATGGTGTTGTTGAACAGGTTTCTGGAGGTATATATATGAGAAAGAAGATAATGGATATTCTTTTATTAATAGCTTAAGGGTATTCTAGTCATTTTACATACACTTAACTAAGAAAGTTAACAGATGTTAGTGATAAGGACCACCCGAGTGTAAAAATTGTAACCACTAGGACCAACTCTGTAATTATTGAACCACTAGGACCAAGTCTGTAATATTTGCAAACCACAGGGACCAACCATGCATTTAACTCTTGAAATTATGACATATATAAGTTAACTAAAACCAAGTTGTTGGTTATGTTAGAACTTATCCAAAGTTAGTTCGAATGATACAATACAAAGATAGCTTGCTTTAACATATATATATATATATATATATATATATATATATATATATATATATATATATATATATAGAGAGAGAGAGAGAGAGAGAGAGAGAGAGATAGAGATAGAGATGAGGGTTTAAATGAGAACGCTAAATATCGCGAGAACCGTGAGAACGAATGAAAAAACCACAAAAACTTAATAAAAAACAATTCAAATTTAAAATTTCTTTTTACACTTATCATTATTATTCGAATACAATATTAGAAATTTAATTTACACGTTTAAATTTACGTGAATTCGTAAATAATTTTTTTTACTCATGTGTAAGTTTGTCATTTACACACGTGTAAATTTGTTATATTTACACATGTGTAAAAAATCTAATAATAGTGATTTTGAGGGAATAAATAATTATTTGATGCTGTAAATTCTTATTTTGACGTTGTATTTTAATTACAAGGAGGTTTGTATTAAAAATGGTTTTGATTGGTTTTCTCATTCGTTCTCACAGTTCTCGCAATAATTAGCGTTCTCAAGATAGCCCTCCCATATATATATATATATATATATATATGTGGAAAGGATATATAGAAAACTTATTTGTAATAAGAAAACCTAATGATCTAATGGTTGGAAAATAAGAAGCTTTATTGATTTAATTTAATGATGTTATCATATAAGAAAGGACACTAGAGGGGTAATTTGGTAAAATATGATAGCAACAAGTCAAATAAAATCATATCTCTGCACGCATCAAATCACATCTCTCTTCATATCTTCCCCTTTCTCTTTCTATTACCTCTCTCTTCTCACATTTTCTTTTAAATTCTAAAACAGAATTTCAAAGACAATTTTCACCATTAATTGGAAAAGAGAAAGCAAAAAACTCTTTTCACATGAATTCCTTTTTCATAATTCTGATCAGTGGGTAAACGACGACAAGATGAAGTTTTTTAGAGAGAGAAAGTTGTTGTTTCAGAGAGAGAAACAACAATCTTCATCATGTTCATCTAGAACACCAAGAACACACACACAAGTGTGTGAGAGAGAAGCAGATTTGAACCTAATTTATTATGATTTTACAGAGAGAAAACAATCTTCATCGTGTTCATCGGCCGGTTCTTGATCCGGTAAGTGTTTTAGAGAGAGAAAGTTGCTATTTTAGAGAGAGAAACAACGATATTCATCGCGTTCAACTGAAACACCAAGAACACACGCACAAGTGTGTGAGGGAGAATTAGGTTGAACCTAATTTACCATGATTTTAGAGAAAGAAACAACAATCTCTTGAGTGTTTTATTTTGAAAAATCATTTCACACTTGATTTTTTTTGTTAAAATGGTTGTTAATATGTTTTTGTGTGCTCAAAGTGTTATAGTAATGGTTGTTAGTATGTTTTATTTAATTTGCAGTTTTTGTTTTTTGTGTTAAAAACTTAAAATCATTTAAAGTTTTTGATATTCTTAGTTTCATTACAAATCAGTATCTTTTGAAATGTTAAAATGTTGTTTTAGATGGGTTGCTAGTTGTCTTGTATAAACTTACTCGATGATCACATTTTCATTACCTTTAGAAAGTACATAATTTAATAGTTGATGATCTCGTTTATTTTACAAATTAAAAGTTGTGTTTTATTTACTGGCATAATTAGCAGGAACATATGTTGTAACAATGTTACACATGTTACTTATAGTTACACCAACCCTTTCTTGAACATAAAAAGGGGCTGCACATATGTAACACATGTTTGTAACTTGTGTTACATTGGAGGGTAACACATGTATAGCCACGTTACACATGTTATATATAGTTGTTATATGTGTTACAACAAAAGTTTACACATGTATAACACATAACACATGTTATATACCTGTTGTTACATTTGTGTTAAGAAGTTTAATTTTAGGAGATTAACACTTATATACTTATTTTGTTCATAGGTGAATGGATGTGTGTGTTCAAGATAAAGATGGTTATCAAATCGCGAAGCATGTAACAACTCGAAAATTCGATTGGTATCTTTTCTTTTGTTTTTCCGTTTATCTATCCTTTACAAATCCGAGATTCGGTTAATAATAAACTTTATGTTAATTAATTATGGTATTGTACGTTATTATCGCATCAAATCGTTTATTTATGTGGTTTTATGTTACTTATGTGTTATGTGTTTTTGTGGTTATGATTACGCTCGCTATCACATCACTCTCGCACTCTCGAATCGCTAAATTGCACTATTATATCAACTATAACGCTTAACGCTTTAATTTAACGCTTAATATAACTATATAATGCGAACCGAATAACCAAACGAACTCTTAACGCGAAACAAACGAAGAAAACCCAACATTGGGTCAAGTTCGCTCGAACTTGGTGACCCCAAGTTCGGCCGAACTTGACTGGCCAAAACAAATTCTCCTTTTTAACCTTAAGTTCGCTCGAACATGTCTGAATCCTTAGAGATTCAGCAAGTTCGGCCGAACTTGACTGAATTCTCTTGAAAATCTAGCAAGTTCGCCCGAACTTGCATGAATCTCATGCAAGTTCGACCGAACTTGGTCTCCATCAGCTCTCATTTTGTCTTCTCCTATAAATACCCATGCTTATCATTCATGCTCCCCTTGCTGACCAAGTTCGGCCAGAGCTCTCAAAACCCGAAACCTTCGTGTTTTAAGAATCAACCCGATTTCAACTGCAACAACATTTATCAACGATCCACAAAGGTTTACAACGATTTTGGCACAAGGCATAGCCTTCGTTTTCATCAAAACTCATTCTTTTACGAAAACCTTCATCTTTTTCTTCAAAAACTTCTATTTTAAGCTTAGATCTACACAATACGAGTTCGTTTGGCGATAGTAGAAACTTCCCAAACACAAGATCTGCAAGATCTCGGCTTGTAAGTTATAGATCTGACAAAAACCTTTGAAAAACATCGATTTTCTACACAAGATACGGACTTTTGATGGTGTTTTGTTCATTTTCTGATATGAAACGAAGCATCTATCATTCAAGATCCCAGATCTGGAAGCACAAGGACGTTTATGTTGGTTTACACAAGCCGGACTAATCCGAACGAACCCCGAGTTCGCCCGGATTAGCCCACGCTTTTGTAAAACGGCTAAAACAGCTCTAAAAGACCTCCCCGACCTAAGTTTGCTCAGTAGCACAGGGTTGGGGGGATGAATACTCGATTTTCCTCAGCAAACGACGCGAAAACGCAAGATTTTGGACCCGAAAACATCAAGTTCGCTCGAGAATCACCAGCCCACCAGGTCAAGTTCGACCGAATTTGTACCCATCTGGGTCAAGTTCGACCGAACGTGAGTGTTTCTTCACCAAGTTTCTTGCAAGTTCGCCCGAACTTGCCTGTCACACCCCGACCCGCAGCGGAAAAGGTGATCGGGGCATGATTGGGTTATCATCAAAGCTCATGACATTTATTAAGCGTTTCATATTCATTAATACAAATTAAATGGAAATTTACAATGATTGCTACAACATGATCTAACTAACAATCTAAACTTCTTTGTTCTCTTCTAAGGCATATCCTATGTTTTCCTTGCTTCAACCTGTTCACCTGTATCATGTGTAAAAAGGTTTTTGGATCAACATAATGTTGGCGAGTGAATCCTATGGAAAACATTTGAACAAATTTATTTAAATTGATTATGAAATATGTGCACAACAAAACATGAGTAAAACTAGATGTAACTTAATCAACAATCATAAGTTATTAAATGAAACACTCATGAATAATAATGGAACAATTAAAGGCACGCGATGCTCAACTCGTCTCTCACGAGGAACTGAGGGGCCTGATGAATGAATTGCATAAACATGATAATATGAATGACACAACTACAAACAATATAAACTCAATGATACACACATGAACAATAATGAATTTGAATTGAAGCACGCGATGTTCTACTCGTCTCCCACGAGGAACTGATGGGCTTAATGTATGAGTTTCATATAATTTGACAAAAGGAATATAAGTAAATCACAACAATAAAAAAAACAATCTAAGTTTAAGTCATGATGTGGTATGGCACAAGTTTAAATAAATAAATTAATTATTTTCATAACACATGACACACCCCAAAACGTGTAATTTAAAATGGGGAATTGTAAGATTCACTCACAGTGGGTGCGTTCGGTTGATGACGTTGAATGCACGCGAAGTGGTTTTAACCACGAGTGAGATTTAACCTAGATAAATCGCATTATGGTTTGGTAAGTAAACGGATTTTATTAATCTATTTTAGTAGGATTGTTGGATGTATTTTTGTGAGTTTGAGGCTATTTTCTAATCTTAAAAATGTTATTTTTAAGTATTTTTAATTGATTTTTAATTAAAATAATTAAATAAAAATAAAAAAAAAATTATTTTTTTCTGACCGTTGACCGTTTGACCTGACCGTTGACCGGTTAATTCGGAATACAAGTGCGCTGAGTGAGGCTCGAACCCGAGACCTCCCGTACGCGTGCACGCAGCTCTACCAACTGAGCTACGTGTCTAACCCGTTATATATTTGATTTTAATTATATATATATATATTAATTAGATTAAACCGAAATTCATTTTATTTTAAAAACATTTTAAATCAATTCGGCGGTGCGCTCCACAGGTCTCGAACCCGGGACCTGTGGTTTAATCTAACACACAGTCCACCGCTGGACTGTGTGTTCAACATGTTATATAATTCGATTTTTATTATACTTAAATACTAATTAGTTATTTCCTTTTCTGCCTTATTTAAAAAGAAGAGATAATTGTCCGAGTCGGTGCTGAAGACCGGACTCGAACTCGTGACCTGTGATATAAACAAACACACAGTCCACCGCTGGACTGTGTGTCTAACTTGGTTATTATTCCGGTTATTAATATACTTAACATATAACTGTGACGACACCGGTTCAGTTTAACAAAAAAAAGATTTTTATTAAGGCAGCGTGTGTGATACGGGAATCGAACTCGAGACCTTTGCATGTTTAACGTGCACACAGTCCACCGCTGGACTGTGTGTCTAACCCGATTAAAATCCTGATTTATATTATACTTATATGATACATAAAAACATCGTCTTCCTCGTCAAGTTTGAACCAGAAATCGGAAATCGACTGGTTCAAGATTTTTATCAGTTTATTAGTGTTTTACAGTCCATTAAGGTAAGATAAAGGTGAAAAGATAAAGAAAATAAGCGAAAGAGGTATACCGACTGGATCCTCTGTTTTCCGGCAGAACTCCGGCGACAGAATTCAACTCCGGCGTCAGGTGTCTTGCAGCAACGAGTCTTCCGAAAGCTTAAAAAGGGTGTGGGTGACTTCGGTAAAGGTTTAGGGGATTCAGTAAAGCTCAGAGATTAAAACTCGGTTTTCCGGCGAAAAACAGAAAAGTTCCGGCGAGGGAGTTTTCGCCGAGAAAGAGTGTGGTTCTGAGCGAAAAGGTTTTCAATGGTTTGAGGGTGAATTTATAGGGGAAAATCGAAATGCACTTGGTCTGATTTCCGACTGTATTCGTTGTTTTAAAATTTCCGGCGGTTATAGAAAAGTGTCGCGCACTTCAAACATCGGTTATAACCGATGTATTGTTAATGGTTTACGTTATAACGTAAATTGTAGTTAAGACTCGCGAGATTTCCGGGATTCCGACGACTGAACTGTTTGGGCGCCGGTTTTGAATTCGTAAAGTCACTTTATGAATTAAATGATTCTATTATTTAACAAACGGAAAAAGTGGCGCAGTGGTTTGTGTTATGTGAGTTAAATACGTTTGCTGATTCGGTACAGACCCGGGTTCGAAACCCGGCAGATGTATAATATTTTTATTTTGCGATTTTTGACAGTTTTTCAAAAACTAATTATATATTCCCGTATAATAATTGATTACGGATCGTTTAAAAATATTTTGGGCATTTAATTCGCAAGGAAATTTTTGACTGACTGTTCGGTTGATAAACGGAGCGGGTTTGGTAAATCCGTTTTTGACGGATGTTACAGTATCCCCTGCTTTTTAGAAATTTCGTCCCGAAATTTAAATTGTGATATATTTGACTAAAAGAATGATGATGTTTTGTTTGACAGTTGTATGCTTAACAAAATAAGGGCTTAAGTTTTTGTTCGAGGCGGTAACGTTCCTTGTAAGGGTTAAGTACCCTATTCAGGAATCGCTTTTTGTTGCCTATTGTATAAGTATTGATAAGCAGAAATGATTTGCTAAAAATGATATCATGCATAAGAGTTTAGATACGTTTGGGAAAGTATGGTTATATCCTAAGGCAAAACTTCTAACACTACAACCTATATGGAACATAAATAAAAACACAACAGCTGATATTTGAACATAGGTAAACACAACAGCTCATATTCGAACATGAATAAACACATCAGCAAATATTTGAATTCAAATTCTGATAGCATATATGTTTGAATGGTGGAAGTTCCTCTCTCGTTTGTTATGATGGAGAGGTTAGTTTATGTAGAAATGGAACACATTCCAATCTCTTTAAATAACATCATGATATAAATGTAACACAAATTCCAACCAAGGCAATACTAAATCCTACATGGAACTTCTCATAACCGCCTGATAATGCCTCTGATCCTTTGGCAAGAATACTTATATATAGGAAGTACCAGCGGCGTATCCACCATATTCTTGCCAAATTTTCATTAGTTTTATCCACAAGTTATGACTGGTTACCAAGAAACTAATAAATCCTACATAGAACTTCTCATAACCGTCCGATAATGCCTCTGATCCTTTGACAAGAATACTTATATATAGGAAGTACCAGCGGCGTATCCACCATATTCTTGTCAAATTTTCATTGGTTTTATCAGTGAATTATGATTTGTCCTATAACCCTACAACCAATACAACAAACATAAAATACTGAAATGAAACATATCTGTGCGATCAAGGCTCAATCGAACGGAGCCGATCGTATTGCATGTACTGAAAATGAAATGGATGTGCGCTCAAGGCTCAATCAAACGGAGCCGAACGTATTGAATGTACTGAAATTGAAATTGTGTGCTCAAGGCTCAATCGGGTGGAGCCGAGCGTATTGCATGTACTGAAAATGAATAACTTAACCACACAAACAGCCTATGCATGGAACCTCTCATAACCGCCTGATAATGCCTCCGATCATTTGACAAGAATACTTATATATAGGAAGTACCAGCGGCGTATCCACCATATCCTTGTCAAATTTTCATTGACTTTATCCGCAAGTTATGGTTAGTTCGATGCGACTCTACTACAAACACCACAACCACAAGATACTGATAATGAAATTGTATGTGCGCTCAAGGCTCAATCAAACGGAGCCGAACGTATTGAATGTACTGAAATTGAAATTGTGTGCTCAAGGCTCAATCGGGTGGAGCCGAACGTATTGCATGTATTGAAATGTAAAATGAAATAACCGATCAAGGCTCAAACAAACGGAGCCGATCGTGCGGGCACGCCAAGATCAACCACATAATAAAATGGGGATCCAACTCAACCTCGATGGATGGGGAGCCACGGCCTCGGCAAAAGCATATACTGAAAATAATATATAATATATAATATCCAATAATTTCTCTAACAGTCTACACATGGAAAAACATAAAACTAAACGACAGGAATTGAATCTGGATCTTCGGCGAAGAGGACTAGCTGAGTATCTTCGTTTGGGCCGTCATTATCTTCGACAGGATTGGCGTTGATATTGAAGACTCTTCCTCTTGCTGGTGGCATAGGGGTTGGGTTTCCTTGGTTTACTTGGTTAACTGGGTTTGATTGGGCTTGAGTGTTGATAACGTTAACCAATTGAGGGCATGTGTTTCTAAAGTGGGTAGGGTCGCCACAATTGAAACAAGCTCGAGCATATGGGAACATGGGGTATTGGGGTTGGTGATAAGTTTGGGCCATGTTTTGAGTAGGGGAAAAGGTTTGGTTTTGAAAGGTGCGACAAACATTGCTCAAATGACCATAGCGTCCACAAGTTGCACATAGACGACAAGGTAGGGTATGGGGATGGTGATAAAAACAGTTGTTGCATCGAGGGTGAGGTCCAAGATATGGTTTCTTATCTGGGTAAGCTGAGTTGGGTGCCACTTGGGTGATTGGGATAGCTCGGATGGGTATGGCGTGTAAAACTGGTTGATTTTGTTGAGTAGTAGCGAAAAGTCGCCAGACTCTTCTTCTCTTGGGGTTAGGTTGAGAAGGGGATTCAGTTTGAGTGGAGTCGGAGGTTTCAGTCGATTCTTTATCCTTCTCCTTCTCCTCCTTGAAGTCTTTGTTTCGGATTCGGTTCTCAGTGAGCTCTGTTGCTAGCTCCATTGCTGCTTCCAAGGTTGCAGGCTTGGTACTTATTACAGGGTCTTGAATCTTTGACGGAAGACCAAGAATGTAGTGCTCGATCAAACGGTAGAGGGGAGTGAACATGTTGGGAACCATTTGATGTAATTCAAGGAACCTTTTGTTGTAGGTGGTGTGGTCTCCTTCCATTTGCTTCAATGAGTAAAATTCATCTTCTAACTTCTTGATTTCGCTCCTTGGGCAAAATCGTCTGGTCATGATTTCCTTCAATTCATTCCAAGTTAAGGTCATAGCATCTTCAACACCTCGTTTGGCCTTCTCTGTGTTCCACCAAGTAAGTGCTATCCCATATAGTCGACCGGTAGCGTATCGCACTTTGCGATCGTCAGAGCAATCGCAATTTAGAAATGTGTTCTCCATTTCTTCAAACCAATGGAGGAGAGCGGTGACGCCTTCAGTCCCTTTGTATTTCGGAGGGTCGCATGATTTGAAATGCTTGTAGGTGCATTTAGTGGTATTTGGGGAAGAGTTGAAAATGTTTTGGTTTGCTTGATTGACAGGATTAACGGTATGTGCTTGTTGAACTTGGATTACAATGTTGGGTATTACGGCAGCCATTTGTTGAGTGATTAAGGCAGCCATGCGCTCGCGGGCTTTTCTTGCTCTCGTCTTCCTACGGGCGAGGTTAGAAGACATCTACAAGGAATACATGACAAGGGTATGAGTTAGATGCTTTTGGGATCATGGGTCGCATTCAGGAATGAACATTCATAAAATAATTATAGAAAAATACTACATCCATAGGATGTCTTGGGCTTTGCTCGCTGTTAGACCCGTCATGCCGCCATACTTTACCTGTGTAATCATGTGGGCCCCCATGAATACCGGTTTTTCATATGGTTCGCACGGTCTCTGCCAGGTTGCGTACACAAAAACCCGGAGAAAATCGAGAAATATGTATACAACGTGTGATATTCGGAATGTGTCCAGGTGTAGACATGGTGACACCTCAAAGTAGGTTAGTTCGAACGACGTTTGGTGTGGCATGCTTTGGCCTAATAGGCCCTTCGTACTCTCATCGTTGGTCCCCAGGTAGGCAAACTGGTCCGTTATATTGGATTTATACGAATGCCAGCCTAGACAGGACGTTCCGACTACCGGTACTTGTACCCTTCCAGTTACTACATGCCCGTCGCAGAACTTACTTTGATGAGATTTGAAAATTGCACAAAATCTTTGGATTATGAGAGTATGAAAATAAATTGAATACATGAACATCGATATATGTATAATGAATATGTATATATGTGTAATGAATATGTATATGAGCATGTATGTTTGACTGAAATGTAAACAAATATGAAACAAATAAATATCACAAGTTTGTATGTAACCACCTAATCAATTTAAAATTTAGGCAGACTATAGTATAGGCTCTAAGGGTCTAATAACCTACCCTATATCCCTATAGTCATGGCTCTGATACCAACCTGTCACACCCCGACCCGCAGCGGAAAAGGTGATCGGGGAATGATTGGTTATCATCAAAGCTCATGACATTTATTAAGCGTTTCATATTCATTAATACAAATTAAATGGAAATTTACAATGATTGCTACAACATGATCTAACTAACAATCTAAACTTCTTTGTTCTCTTCTAAGGCATATCCTATGTTTTCCTTGCTTCAACCTGTTCACCTGTATCATGTGTAAAAAGGTTTTTGGATCAACATAATGTTGGCGAGTGAATCCTATGGAAAACATTTGAACAAATTTATTTAAATTGATTATGAAATATGTGCACAACAAAACATGAGTAAAACTAGATGTAACTTAATCAACAATCATAAGTTATTAAATGAAACACTCATGAATAATAATGGAACAATTAAAGGCACGCGATGCTCAACTCGTCTCTCACGAGGAACTGAGGGGCCTGATGAATGAATTGCATAAACATGATAATATGAATGACACAACTACAAACAATATAAACTCAATGATACACACATGAACAATAATGAATTTGAATTGAAGCACGCGATGTTCTACTCGTCTCCCACGAGGAACTGATGGGCTTAATGTATGAGTTTCATATAATTTGACAAAAGGAATATAAGTAAATCACAACAATAAAAAAAACAATCTAAGTTTAAGTCATGATGTGGTATGGCACAAGTTTAAATAAATAAATTAATTATTTTCATAACACATGACACACCCCAAAACGTGTAATTTAAAAGGGGGAATTGTAAGATTCACTCACAGTGGGTGCGTTCGGTTGATGACGTTGAATGCACGCGAAGTGGTTTTAACCACGAGTGAGATTTAACCTAGATAAATCGCATTATGGTTTGGTAAGTAAACGGATTTTATTAATCTATTTTAGTAGGATTGTTGGATGTATTTTTGTGAGTTTGAGGCTATTTTCTAATCTTAAAAATGTTATTTTTAAGTATTTTTAATTGATTTTTAATTAAAATAATTAAATAAAAATAATAAAAAAAAATTATTTTTTTCTGACCGTTGACCGTTTGACCTGACCGTTGACCGGTTAATTCGGAATACAAGTGCGCTGAGTGAGGCTCGAACCCGAGACCTCCCGTACGCGTGCACGCATCTCTACCAACTGAGCTACGTGTCTAACCCGTTATATATCTGATTTTAATTATATATATATATTAATTAGATTAAACCGAAATTCATTTTATTTTAAAAACATTTTAAATCAATTCGGCGGTGCGCTCCACAGGTCTCGAACCCGGGACCTGTGGTTTAATCTAACACACAGTCCACCGCTGGACTGTGTGTTCAACATGTTATATAATTCGATTTTTATTATACTTAAATACTAATTAGTTATTTCCTTTTCTGCCTTATTTAAAAAGAAGAGATAATTGTCCGAGTCGGTGCTGAAGACCGGACTCGAACTCGTGACCTGTGATATAAACAAACACACAGTCCACCGCTGGACTGTGTGTCTAACTTGGTTATTATTCCGGTTATTAATATACTTAACATATAACTGTGACGACTCCGGTTCAGTTTAACAAAAAAAAGATTTTTATTAAGGCAGCGTGTGTGAGACGGGAATCGAACTCGAGACCTTTGCATGTTTAACGTGCACACAGTCCACCGCTGGACTGTGTGTCTAACCCGATTAAAATCCTGATTTATATTATACTTATATGATACATAAAAACATCGTCTTCCTCGTCAAGTTTGAACCAGAAATCGGAAATCGACTGGTTCAAGATTTTTATCAGTTTATTAGTGTTTTACAGTCCATTAAGGTAAGATAAAGGTGAAAAGATAAAGAAAATAAGCGAAAGAGGTATACCGACTGGATCCTCTGTTTTCCGGCAGAACTCCGGCGACAGAATTCAACTCCGGCGTCAGGTGTCTTGCAGCAGCGAGTCTTCCGAAAGCTTAAAAAGGGTGTGGGTGACTTCGGTAAAGGTTTAGGGGATTCAGTAAAGCTCAGAGATTAAAACTCGGTTTTCCGGCGAAAAACAGAAAAGTTCCGGCGAGGGAGTTTTCGCCGAGAAAGAGTGTGGTTCTGAGCGAAAAGGTTTTCAATGGTTTGAGGGTGAATTTATAGGGGAAAATCGAAATGCACTTGGTCTGATTTCCGACTGTATTCGTTGTTTTAAAATTTCCGGCGGTTATAGAAAAGTGTCGCGGACTTCAAACATCGGTTATAACCGATGTATTGTTAATGGTTTACGTTATAACGTAAATTGTAGTTAAGACTCGCGAGATTTCCGGGATTCCGACGACTGAACTGTTTGGGCGCCGGTTTTGAATTCGTAAAGTCACTTTATGAATTAAATGATTCTATTATTTAACAAACGGAACAAGTGGCGCAGTGGTTTGTGTTATGTGAGTTAAATACGTTTGCTGATTCGGTACAGACCCGGGTTCGAAACCCGGCAGATGTATAATATTTTTATTTTGCGATTTTTGACAGTTTTTCAAAAACTAATTATATATTCCCGTATAATAAATGATTACGGATCATTTAAAAATATTTTGGGCATTTAATTCGCAAGGAAATTTTTGACTGACTGTTCGGTTGATAAACGGAGCGGGTTTGGTAAATCCGTTTTTGACGGATGTTACATTGCCAAATCAGTAAGGTTTTCCTACAAGTTCGCCCGAACTTGACAAGTTTCTTAGGAAACTCATCAAGTTCGACCGAACTTGACTCTAAACCCACCAAAACCCAGCAAGTTCTCTCGAACTTGTGTGTTTACACACAAATTCGCCCGAACTTGGCTACTGCCCTACCAAAACTTAACTATTTCAGCTTTTCAGAGACTGATGCACTTCCGTTAGCGTATGCAGGCTGATCCGGCGCTCTTATCAACTCTCCTCAGAATCTCTAAGCTAACTAAAACGCACCCACAGTGAGTGTACTTGACCCATTTTCGCTTTAACGCACTTTTTGGGTGTTAATACGTTCATATATCAAAATAACTTCACAAATCAAACTGTTTAACACACACGAATAATCTGATTATATATGCTCAATACGTGATGCTAGAAACATGTGACTAGGACTTACTTTCGTTAACTTGCCTCCTTAACTAGTATGGTACTATAGTGTAGCTTACACCCGACAGAGTCTAGTTAGGATGGACGCGCTAGCCTTCTCATGGTAGTTAGCATGAGAAATGAGCCTATGTTATGTTAAGTGTTTTGGTGTATCATGATATGTAATTAGATTGTTTCGCAGACGCTTTCTCGATTATGCTAGTAGTACTTAAACCTGTATGCTCATCTTTACTTAATTGTATTGACTTGTATTTTAACGTATGTAACAGGATGAAGATTTTGTAGCTTGGATGCTTGGATGTGGCTTGCGTAGTTTAGTTTCGTTTTATTTTGTTTAGTTCCAAGTGTAATAAATCTAGGGGAGATCAGATCGGATTTTACTGTTTAAGGGATTTTATTAATGTAATGATTGTTTAAGGATATTATGAGTTTAATAGTATGGGATGTTAAATGTTGATTTATTATCTTTAAATAATTGTTATGGAATCTCTTGAGACAATCTGGTTCGCCTAGTGCCACTACCCCGATGATTCCGCCATCGGTTGGGTGTGACAAAGCACAACTAGATTTTTGTTATCTTATGATAACTAGATTTGGCATATGTAGCCGGGTTGTCAAGACTATCCAACATAATTTAGGGAAAAGTCATAAAAGTAATGTTTGGTTGTGTAACATATGCAACTTAGTTTCGATGTAACATATGAAAAATATGTAGCATGTATTTCATCCATGACAAGTGACTTTTGTTTTGATTTACATATGTAACTGGTGTTGAACGTAACATGTGTAACTTATGTAAGAAGTGCCTAAAATAATAGCAAATAATGACCTGATAACATATGTAACTGAAAATGTTAGTACTCATGTGTACCTTTGACGTTGTACAGGAGTTACCCTCTAGTGTAACACATGTTACATATGTTCAACCCCTTTGTTACAAAAAATGGGTTGGTGTAAATATAAGTAGCACGTGCAACGTTGATACTACATTTTGTGTGCAAAAACATGTGTAATGTTGCATGTATACCGTTGTTTACATATTAAGATTATAACATATTATATGAAGTGTAACATGTTGTAGACACTGAATTCAAAGAGTGTTCCACTTAGTAACACATGTAACACCTGTTGCACTGATGGATTTTTCAAAAAATAGAAAAAACATCGGTGGAAAAATGTTAATAAAACTTAGTTTCGATGTAACATATGAAACATATGTAGCATGTATTCCATCCATGACAAGTGACTTTTGTTTTGATTACAGATGTAACTTCTGTTGAACGTAACATGTGTAACTTATATAAGAAGTGTCTAAAATAATAGCAAATAATGACCTTATAAAACGTTGGTTACGTCATTCCTTTAGTACACATGTGTTACATATGTTAAAAAGGCACCATCAAATATAATACAAATATTCTTAAACATTACAATCTAAAAAATATTACAATCTTAAACAATACCACCTTATCTCCGTGTTTGGGCTCTGAAGTTTAAATAGTTGTGCTTTTTATGTTAATAAAGTATTATTTATATGTTGATGTTGCATATGCTAACGCAAAAATGTGTTACGTGAATGTTATGTTGTTTTGTAACGTGTGTAACATGGTAAAAAAGGTTGTGCGGAACAGAACATCCCAGATATTGTTATGATGGATCACACATGTTACTTGGATGTTACGAAACAAGAAATAGTAATCATGGAACACACATGTTACATGATGTAGCAAACCTACAATATCGATACCCCCACCCAAAAAAAAGGTTACACATGTTACGACAGAATGGGAAATGTGTAGCAACGTTCAATACTGTTGTTTCACTCTATAGTGTGTACCATGGTGTTTGTTAGAAAAACATAAACTTGTAAGGTGATACAAAACCTACTATTTCTTTGCTTTTGAAACGATGTTACACATGTTACAAAACAAAAATGTAACATCGGTGATACAAAACCTACTTTTTTTTATTTGGGAACAATATTACACGTGTGTAACATCGATAAACCTGTTGCATCTGTTGTATAACGTGTGTGACATAGCGTATAGCATGTGATTGGTGACTGTTACACATAAAATGTTACATGTAATGTATTTTATATATTAGGCTACAAAAAGAAAATTTCAAAGCATTGTTTCGTTTTCCGTTTGATTCAATACATT
Organism: Scalesia atractyloides; assembly: GCA_947069175.1. Lineage (NCBI taxonomy): Eukaryota > Viridiplantae > Streptophyta > Magnoliopsida > Asterales > Asteraceae > Scalesia > Scalesia atractyloides. Next base: position 5,616,792 of record CAMTDV010000006.1, on the reverse strand, counting down.
AAATGACCACAAAGAACAAAACAAAGTTTGATTTGATTACCAAAACATTACACTACTTGAAAAGGTTAATAAAGTAAACACCCACAAAGATTAATACTAATACCTCTACATGTATAGACCAACTCATCAGTAAACAATCATCCTTCCGTCAGATATCCTGTTTCAGTTCTTCAAATTTGTCGTCACCGCTAACTCATCAGTAAACAATCTCTCCAAAACATTTGCTTTCTTTCTCTAAAACACATAGCAGCCAACAAAAACACACCATCATCACCACGAAAACCTGATGATGCGTTGTAATCCTTCAGCAGGCTTCGCTTCTTAATAACCATCTTTATCTTGAACACAAAACATATATTCACCTATGAACAAAACAAGTACCTCGTATTAATCTTCTATAGTCAAACTTATTAATCTCCTATGTAACATGTATACATGTGTAAAGTTTTGTTGTAATACCTGTAACAACTATATGTAACATGTGTAACGTGGCTATACATGTGTTACCTCACTAGTGTAACACATGTTACAACATGTGAATGTGCAACCCCCTTTGTGTCCAAAAAAGGGCTGGAGTAACTATAAGTAACTTGTATAACGTCGTTACTACATATGTAGCTAATTATCCCACAAAAAAACATGACTTTTTATTTGTAAAATTAACGAGATATTCCGAATAGATTATGAAGTTTATACATTTTAACATTTAACAACCCATCTAAAAACATTTTAATATTTAAACTTACTATTACGTTATGTACAACCTGTATGCCACATATATTACCCCGAAGTGTAACACAAATAACAACATATATGACAAAGGGTTTAGAATGTAGCTGGCAGAAATATAGCTGACAGAAATGTAACATGCATAGCTAACATGTGTTACAACATATAGGTCACATGTGTAACCTATATGTGTAACACATGTAACACCATGTATGTAACACATGTTACCCGCAATGTAACATGTGCTACAACATATAGAACTCTCATAACAGGTATCCAATAGGTATCCAAATTTGGTGCCAATAGAAGTCTCATAACAGGTATCCAACAGGTATCCCACTGGGTGTAACACATGTAACACCATTTCGTCGACAATAGGTATCCAATATTTGGTGCCAATAGAAGTCTCATAACAGAGTTCCAAGGCGGGTGTTGTTGATCATCTGTAGAAAGTAGACATGTGAGAATCTAAAAACCATATTAACAAGTATATACTCATGTGTTACACAAGAGGCTGTAAACGCAGGTAACATCAACATGTAACATGTGTAACATGGGTATACATGTCTAACCCACTGGGTGTAACACATGTAACACGTTGTATACAACATATTTAACCAGCAGTGTAACACGTGTTACAACATATATGACAAACAGTTTAGAAATTTTAACATTAATCTTCGTAAAAAATATCAATATACTATGTACAAACAATTTAGAAATTCAACATTATTCTTCTTAAAAAATATCAATATACTCTTGACATAAATGTAGATGACAAAAATGTAACATATGTAACAAATTATGCCAGTAAAAACATGAATGTCTATTTATAAAATAAAAGAGATATCCGATTAAATTATCCAAAAACATATAAACCAACAAAGATTTTTGAAACATACCTCATAAAAATTATGGATTTTCAAAGTAATTATCTACCATCAATGGTGATGCTGAATTAACCCCCCCCCCCCCCCCCCCCAAAACACACACACACAAACACACAAACACAAAAACATCTAACTAAAAGAAATCATCAACTCAAAATCGATGGAAAAATAATTTAGAAATTCAACATTAATTTTCATAAAAAAATATCAATACACTTTGAAGAGAGAAATACAACATACACAATTTCTTCTAGATCTTGATTTAAAATATAACATAAACAAAATAGCTTTGATTTTAAATCTACCAAACCTTATACAAAGTATAAATCTAAACAAATTGCATAAATAAAAAAAAGTAAGTCTTTAAACCTGTTTCTCTCTCACACATTTGTGCGTGTGTTCTTGGTGTCTAGGTGAACAAGATGAAAATTGTTGTTTTTCCCTCCAAAACATTAGCTTTCTCTCTCTAAAAAACAGAAACAAATATGGATTAAAACGACACCGTTCTTCCTTTTCTTTAAGAGCTTCGATGGTGGCTTCGATCACCGATGAAGTTGTTTCGGAAAACACGACTACGGGAGTAAGCCTCAAGATCAACGATGAAATTGTGTGGGTCGCCCATGAAATCCGAAGAAGAAAAAACCAGCTAGAGAATTTTTTTTTTTTAGAAAATTGAATGTAAAGGTAAGCAACAATGATGGATACAAAGAGATGTGGAAGAGATGAGTATCTAAAAAGGTGATATGACAAGGTTGAATAAAAGGTGATGGTTTAGTGGGGTAATTAATGGAACTTAGGAAAGAGTGTGGCTAGTAGGGTACATGTTAACCAAAAGACATAAATACCCTTTAACCATGTGTTTCTAGTGGATAATGTGGATAAATATTGTCCACACAAATAAGGTTTGCAATGTTTTCTCATTTATGAAGGTTTTCTTCATATACTTACATTATATATATATCTATATATAGGGTAGGGATCCTAAGAGAAGTCCACCCTATTTGAGAAACTTGAGAAGCATTTTGGACCACACGTTTTTCTACGCTTTTCGTAATACACACATACGTATAGTTTAAAATTCACTATATACATATATGTATATTGGATTATACACATATGTGTATAGTCAATTTTAAACTATACGTATGTGTATATTACGAAAAGCTTAAAGAAAATGTGTGGTCCAGAATTCTTCTCAAGTTTCTCAATTAGCCTAGTGCTTCTCAAATGATCCTAACCCTATATATATATATATATAAACTATAAAAAATACATCTTTTATTTCTCATCTCTTTTCCTTATATGTTTTGGCACTTGAGTACCAATTTATTTGAAGATTTCTATATATTAAAAAAGTTGTTTGTTGAAGTGAATTTGTATAAATAGTAACATAACTGAATCATCAAAATTCAAAAGAAGAGTCATTAGGTATCGAGCTAAAAGCCGACTCGAGCTAAATACAAGATGAGTTTCTAACTCAGACTAGATATTGTAACTCAGGTCAACTTAACTCGCTAATTATTGACTTAAGTCCGAATTAATTGACCCAACTCAAATTTACTTGTTTAACAACCTTATTAATATTACTAAAATTGATTGTATGTGATCTTTAATGATACATTATTTAGAGATTTCCAAAAACAAATGCAACTTTAACTTTAAATTAAATACTTCATATAAGGCATGCATATGGTTCAACTTGCAATATAAGAGATTACAATATAATATCAAATGATCACCCGATATAATGGAGTGGTTGGATTGATGATGTGCGAACTTCATTTTTAATTTTTTTTGTACGAATTTATTATATACAAAGACTATAATATGTCAAGTGTTCTCGTGAATTCAAATAAAATTCTTAAGAATTGAATACTATATAACATTCTTAACTTGATTTTTAGGTAATATTTAAGCTTTTTTTCTTTTCTTTACGTATTTTTTAATAATATTTAATCTTTTACTTACCTTCGTCCATCCTTCATCGACTATGTCATCGACCTCACACAACTTTTGTGTTTAATCTGTAAAATATATATATGAGATCATGTTTCTTTTTTCAAATTCGGATATCCAAAATTTTTGGATATCCTAATTTGCATATATCCGACATGGACACCCCTACATAAGCTCTGTTGTCCCATCCCGGACAATAGCTCGTTTGCGAGAGAGTATCCTCAAGAAGCGTAATATGATCAAGATAGAGATGCAAGATGGAATGTGCAAGGCAACCCTTCCTTATGTAACCGCCAAGATCAAGGTCGATTGAACCTATTTTAGACAAGGGTATGCGTCCGTATAACTACAAGTGACTATCGCATAGGTAGTTCATGTGTCAAAGTTGCACACTTTAAAAGCACTATTGTAATTAATTTATGCGCATCATTGTAGTTGGACAACTTAGACACAATAGAGTTAGAGCGTGTAAAAAATTAAAAGTACTTTTTAAAAAACACAGCAATACCATACTCAAAATTGAAATAGCAAAATTTAGCTTATGTTTGAACAAATGAAGGTTGTTCCCCTTCAATCATTTTTATTAACTTTATTATTTTGTCACCATCTACCAAAATCACTAACAATTCCATACAGCAACATAAAACCATATGGATACTTGTATCTATTGCTTTAAATGTCGATAAAAACAACTTTTTAACCATATATATATATATATATCTCTCGCGCTCTCTCACTATATGTGATAAATTTTCGTACACCACATACAAATGTTTAAGGCGTAAAAATTTTATGAAAACTTTAATGCACCTCAGATGGAAGATTCTAAAAAGCCCTACTGATTCTAGCATCTATAATTGGGATTTTGGAACTAGGGTTAGAAGATATGTCTAATGCTTCTGATAATGAGAGTCTTCGGTTTTTCCACGCAGCCTCTGCCCAAATCTTCATTTGCTCCCCCACAGCCTTTCGGTTTTGTTGAACACAGAGCGTTTCAGCGTACCCGCCTTCACAAACAACCAAAATTAGTTAGCCCAGTAAGCATCAGAACCGATAAAATGGGTGGGTTGAGTTGTGGTCCAGGCTGGGTTGGGTTGGATTTTCCAAAACTACATAATAAAAAAAATATAACAGATTACAAGGTTTTATGCATTTGAATATGCTAGAGGATGCGGTGTTGGAACACAGACTGTTAATCACGTAACATGTAATTTTTTTAAACTAAGAAAAACTATAGCAAGATAATACTCAAATTAAAGAGAATAAAATGTTGTTTGTATGGTGTATTTAAAAAAAAAATACTAACGAATGAAAAAGTTACGGTCATTAAAATTCGTGGGGGCAGTTGGTTTAGAAGTCAACAATATGTTTTAAGGGATTGTACCATATGTTTTTAAAATAGTATTACTTTAAATCTTAAAGTTATGTAAAAGAGTTAACGCCATTTTCGTCCCCTGTGGTTTGTCCAGTTATGTCAATTCAGGCAAAATTTCAAATTTGTACAATTTTCGTCCCTGATATTCTTAAAACATGCCAGTTCCATCCAAAAAATTAAGGTTGAATCGAATAATTGGACAAACCACAGGGATGAAAATGACAGTTAATTCATGCTTTTTTTGGATGAAACTGGCATGTTTCAAGAATGTCAGGAACGGAAATGGTACAAATTTGAAATTTGGTCTGAACTGGCATAATTGGACAAACTACAGGGACGAAAATGGTTACCTTTTTGTCAATCCCCCCTATATGTATCATAATACAATATAGATTTAGGATGACTTTCAACCCGTTTTGACCTACTCGACCCATTTAACCCGCATTCTTTTTAACTAAATCTTGTAGTTTAACCCGTTTCAGATAAACCAAGTGAGCTGCATATATGCAAACATAATTATGATGTTGTCATATAAACTGGATGTAGTTAACTCATAATGGAAATTATTGCATATAGAAGCTAACCATACCTCTTGCAAGGGCAATTATGTCCTTTCCACAAACTTTGGCATGTTGAACTGTCACATCAAATGAAAAAGGTTCTCAACCTTCAGCTTGAAAAGAACATATAAACATTATATACATACTACTAAAATCAAAATTTAGTCAAGTCAACCTTCGGTTTCCAATTGAGGAGCTTTCATTAATTCTAACGCTCTTCTATAAAGTCCCTGCAGATATACAACACAAGTATGATCCTATATATCGGCTCATTATTTGAACGTTGAAAACGTACATCTAAGTACCGTTTTGACTAACCTCTTGAACCATAAGGGAACTAGAACGCTCGGTTGTTGCTTTGTGCCGAAACATGAGAGCTATGCAAGTTAATATTATTCCCATTTTTGGATGATGAGGACCTGCAAAATATCGGACAGAAGTTGTTGGTGACCATAGATGACATAAAGATTATGGATGTTAACAGTGTCAACTTCGTAAGAGTAAAGTATAAGGATAGTCCCTGTGGTTTACCAAAATTTTGGATTTGGTCCCTAGCTTTCCCACACAGTTTAGTCCCCAACTTTTTCCAAAATACATGGATGGTCCCTTTGCAATTTGCAACACATTTAGTCCCTAACTTGGACATGCTAAAACCTTTAGATTTGTTGGCTGGGGACTAAATGCGTTATAAAGTGCAAACCACAGGGACTATCCGTGTACTTTTGAAAAGCTAGGGACCAAATCCAAAATTTTGGTAAACCACAGGGACCGTAAGTGTACTTTACATTTCGTAAATTGGATACTAACCAAAACGTTCTTCAGTCATTGTTAGTGCCTGTGTCAGTATCTTTTCTGCAGCGTCAAAGTTCCTGGAACACAAAGGACATATTATATCACGCAACCGAGTAAAAATAATATAATACTAGTCGCTAATAATTTTAATATTACCCCATGTGCGACTCAAGTTGTCCTAAAGCACAAGTGGCAGCCATAAGAATGTCCTCTCGTGCCATATTACCAGCAGCCAAGTTATACGGATCACTATAACCTTTACTTTCCGGTATCCCTTTAATTACATTCTCATATAATTGCTTCGCAGTTGAGAAATCCCGTGTTGCGTGTAGGAATTCTGCATACGATAAAGCACCGTTTCCTATATCCAGCAATACATAAAAAATTAGCGTAAATTGCATTTTACGTCCTTTAAGTTTCAACCAGTTTCAACCGAATATCAGGTGTTGTCCTTTAACAAACAAAATTACAGCAGATGTCAGCAGATGTCCTTTATGTTACTGATTCTCATCAGGCAGTGTCCTTATGGCTAATCCCGATTAATTTATTTCAGTTAACTTCAACGCGTTGCACGTGTCTCGAGTTAACTCAATTTTTTTTAACTGGGTTAACTGAAAAAAAAATTAACTGGTTAACTGAAAAATGTAACCGGGTTAACTCATAAGGACACCGCCTGATGAGAATCAGTAACATGAAGGGCATCTGTTGTAATTTCGTAGTTAAAGGTCAGCGTCTGAAATTTGGATGAAACTTAAAGGACGTAAAATGCAATTTACTAAAAAATTTATGACAAAGTTCTCCCATAAACACGAGTAAGGGGGTGTTTGGATATGCATTGTGACAGTGCTTAAATGATTTTCAATAAACATAATGCGTAGAAAATAACGTTTGGATATATTTTGGTTGTTGAAGTTGTGATTACCGGATAATCAATTTTGAGTGATGCAAAGAGTTGCGAGAACTTACCGGCGCCTAGATTATTTTGAACTCCTTCGAAACAAGTTCGGGCTGCATAAACAAAATAATCAGATAAACATATACACAAAGAATTGCAACGATAAAAAATTAAAAAATTATATGGATAGAAACAAGGTACATACATGAATCTACGTTACCCCGAATAAGCTCTATAAGCCCTTTTAATGCTCTAACACGAGCATCTAATAATCCGAATACGTCCCCATGTTCCGGTTTCACAGCGTCTAAATCGTTTAAGCAAGCATCTGCTATCACTGAAGAAGTATCATCCTATGTGTGTACCAAATGAACATAATGAGTTTCTAAATTTTATTTTGCAAAAAAAAAAAAAAAAAAAAAAAACCTTTTTAACGATTATACATTAGTCAAAACTAGTTCTTGGTGAAACCAGATCGGGTTTGGAACCCGGTTTTTTAAGTGGAAAATGATCAGTTCGGTTTGGGTTTCAAAAACGGTTTTTAATCGATACAGTTCGGTTTCAATCGGTTGGTTCCAAACCGGTTTCAGTAGAGGAATTCTCAAACCAATATCAAACCAGCGGTTCAGTTTGAAACCAGGACCAGTTTCATCAAACCGGTTTCATAATCAGTTTCGGGTCGGGTTTGGAACCAGATTCTTTGTTCACCTCGTGATGCGTGTGCCTCTCCGTTCAGTACTTGAGTTTAAAAATAAGAGTTAACTGTCATTTTCGTCATTGTGGTTTGTCCAACTATGCCAGTCAGGCCAAATTTCAAATTTATACCATTTTCGTCCCTGGCATTCTTGAAACATGCCAGTTCCATCCAAAAAAACATAAGTTAACTTCCATTTTCGTCCCTGTGGTTTCTCCAATTATTCGATTCAACCTTAGTTTTTTGGACAGAACTGGCATGTTTCAAGAATGTCAGGGACGAAAATGGCATAAATTTGAAATTTGGCTTGAACCGGCATAATTTGACAAACCACAATGACGAAAATGGCAGTTAGCTCTTAAAATAATGAATAATTAAACTAAACAGCAAGTTCTTACCTCTTCTAATTCCAAATGGAGTCCTGCAAGTGCTTCAGTGGCAGCCACTGAACCAAATCATACAAAATAGCAATAAATTGAGTATAACATAACATTTATTAAACTCAAATATACAAACTTTCTTCAAAATATTCATTTAAATTACCTCTAAGAGGAAAACAAGAAACATTCAACTCATTAAACCTATTCAGTTTCTCAATAGCTCCACCAAAATTCCCTCTGAAAAATATCAAACCATCAATACATTAAACTTTCATCTAACTGTAATATTTATCAGAACCGATTACAACCGAACAACATCATTGGTACCGGTACAGTATTATCGGAACCGGTAACATTATTCGTTTTTATGGTTTCAGATTGATGTAAAACATGTATAAATATCCTTTTAGTCGCAACACTACGATATTTTTTTGGGTATTGTCTTTCCATTGCTAAAGCGAGTTCCGGTACCAACCGAGCCGATTATGACCGAATAACAATGGTATCGGTGCTGGTATTATCGAAACCATTTTTATGTAAAAGACGTGTCAATATCGTTTTTTGGACATACCACAACGTTATTTTCTGGAGTAAAATGCCAAAATTGTCCCTGAGTTCAGGTCACTTTTGCCACCCCAGTCCAAAAATGAAACTTTTTGTATTCAGGTTCTTGAGGTTTCATTTTTGTTGCCATTTCCATCCAACTGGCAAACTGGGTTTTAAATTTCTGCCTTTTTTGTCGTTTTCCTCATTTCGATGATGGAGTTCTTAATGGAGGTTGGACATAAAATGACGATTATACCCTCCATTTAAATGAAGAAAACGACAAAAAGGGTTGATGTTAACAAAATTCCTAACCCAGTAAATGGCAACAAAAATGAACGGACCAGATACAAAAAGTTTCATTTTTAGACAAAAGTGACCTTAAATCAGTAACCATTTTGACATTTTACTCTTTTAACATTTTGGGTTTTCTCATTCAGACAACGGCGACTAGCGAGTTCTGGTACCGGCTGAACCGATTACGACCGCACAACATCGGTACCAGTACTGTCAGGACCGGCACCGGTATCCGTTTTTATGGTTTTCGATAGACGTAAAACTGGTGACTATATCCTTTTGCTCATAACACAAATTTATTTTTATGGGTTTTTTCTTTCGTAAATTAGAAAGGTAAGAAATGGAACCTTTCAGACAGAAGAGTCGAAATCGCAAGAAGAACGAATCCTTTAGAATTCCCATCATGCTGATTAGATTCGCATTGTTCTAGCACCAATAAACCTTGAGCGTACGATTCATCTGCAAACACTCAAACAAAACAAAACAAAACATGAGTTATTAATAATTAACAGAACATTTAACGAACGAATGAAGAAGATTGTTTGGAGCAAAGAAGAACAGAAAGGACCTGATTTGTGGGACCTAGAAAGGGAAAAGGCGTAATCAATCATTTGAAGAGCAACAGGGTTAGGGTTAAATTGGTGATGGGGTTTGGTAGACCATGATCGGATGAGTGAAGAACCCCTGGTTCGTGTTGTTGATAGCTTGGAGGCGAGGCTAAACATCGCCTTGTGTCTGTCTGTCGGTCAGTGTGGTCGCAGTTGAGGGTTTAAGTTGCTGCTGGTTATTGTACTTTTGAGATAGTTGAATGTCACCATCTTAAAAAGAGTTAATTTGGTCTTACCTAGAAGGTTTCGGTTTGATGGATTGGTTGTGAGTGAGCTGCGGATGAGCAAATGGTATTCGGTACTGGTACCAAATTTACTAAATCGGTTACATTTTCAGTACTGATTTTTGATATTTTCGGTACTGGTTCGATGCCGGTATTTACTGATTTTTACACTCAAATACCGGTATCGTACCGTACCAGGTGTATTCGGTACCGGTACTCACTTTTGAGAATTTTCGGTACCGAGCTCATCCCTACAGCGAAGTAAAGAAAAAAACGTTACTGATTATCATCGGTAGATAGTAAATTTGGTAAGACATTTTCATTATTTATAATTTTTTAGAGAGAGAATCAAATAGGAAGTATAGATTGGATAAAACGTGTAGGGAGGAATAGGATTATGATATATGACAAAATTGAAAAATAAAGAGGCAATTTTGGATGAGAAGTGTAAGGAGGAATAGGATTATGATATATGACAAAATTGAAAAATAAAGGGGAATTTCATTTTAGTCAATCTTATCTTATCTTCTCCTTTTATTTCTTTCCATTCAATTTCAAAACCCAAAATCTTCAATCTTTTTTTCACTTTTTATCTCAATATCACTATATCATAGTGCGATTTTTGTCATCGATCAATCAATGATTCAAACACTCAATCAACATGTTAGTCAACTTTTTTTAAGAAACTCAGTTTAATTTCATGCAATATCTCATTTTTTTCCGTGATTTTGAAGCGAATCACTCAATTCGTTTGATTCAATCGCGGATAAGTGTTTCTAGCATTCAAATTTCGTCAATCTTTGAAGAAATCCGAAGAAAACGGCTTTGATCGGTGTAATAAATTTTTGAATTGCGTTTTACGATCTGAGTTTTTGGATTAAGCCATTGCGTTTTATAAAAAAAATGAAAAACTTTTTTTTTGTGTTTTCAATCCATTACATTATAGAAACACATTTCTTTGTGTTTTTAGTCCATTGTGTTTTAGAAAAAAAGATATTTTTTTGTGTTTTTAGTTCACTGCATTTTAGAAATAACATATTTCTTTTTTTTATTTGCCCATTGCGTTTTAGAAACAAGACATTTTTTTGTGTTTTTTTATCCATTCCGTTTTAGAAAAAAAACACATTTTTTGTGTTTTTAGTACATTGCGTTTTAGAAATAACATATTTCTTTGTATTTTTTTGCCTATTACGTTTTAGAAACAAAGACATTTTTTTTGTGTTTTTTATCCATTCCGTTTTAGAAACAAAATATTTTTTTTGTGTTTTTAATCCATTGCGTTTTAGGAAAAAGACATTTGTTTGTGTTTTTAATCCTTTGCGTTTTAGAAACAACATATTTCTTTGTGTTTTTTTATCCCTTGCGTCTTAGAAATAACATATTTTTATGTTTTTAGTCCATTGCATTTTAGAAAAAAAAAATTTCTTTTCACTTTTTGTCTATTGCATTTTAGAAACAAGACATTTTTTATGTTTTTTTGTCAATTGCGTTTTAGAAAAAAAATCATCTTTTATGTTTTTTGTCCATTGCGTTTTACGCATCTGGGTTTTCAATTGTAACATATCACATCGGTTGTGAAGGGGAACAAAGGCTTCCTTATAAGGGACTTGATACCTTCACCATCATGATGCCTTTTAAATCCGTGAGGGGATGGTGGTTCGTCCCAGCTAAAGCGGACAATATTATGATGTGGTTATGTTGGGCTGGTATAGATGGTATCAGAGCCAGGGACAGCAAGGACACTGGGCCCTATGAGGGGGGTGGGTTGTAACATCTCACATCGGTTGTGAAGAGGAACGAAGGCTTCCTAATAAGGGCCCTGATACCTTTACCATCATGACGCGTTTTAAATTCGTGAGGCGATCATGGTTCCTCCTGACCAAAGCAGACAATATCATGATGCGGTTACGCTGGGCTGTTATAGGAGAGATTGGAGGAGATTATAAACTATTGTCTTTGTTGGATTAAAATACCCCTTACTAAACCACACGTCTCTTTTTTTGTTCAATTCCACCCATTTAATATTAACCCTTGATTAATAAATAGATGGTCAAGATTACTTACTAACATTCATACCCAACTAAACTTCCTAATATATTTGACCCTAATTTTTTAATAATTCTTAAGTGAATTAAGAAAAGAGAGAAAATAAAGATAAAACAAAGAAAATTATTTAATTAAAAAAAGAAAAAGTTAGTATTATAATTATAACTAGTAAAATTACCTCCGTTGGTAGCATTTCGGTTCATGACATTATCAATACGATTAAGCTTTCGTTGCGACAGAAATTCAGTTAGTAGCAGTTCCGTTCAGCTCGTGTTGCGGCGCAATCTCCGCTCATAACTTTATTTTTTGAGATTAATGATTTACATAACTTGAAGAAGGTATTTAGAACTTATTGCATTTTATTCATTTATCACAAACAAACAATTATGTAAATGATTTTGATAATAATATAGATATACAAATTGAGTGTTCATGAAATTCCATGACCACTGTCGTGGCCACCGCCAGCACCACCTCTATACTCCATATCCACCTCACGGTTGTCTCTTATGAAAAGCCGCAACCCACCATAATCGCAAACCACCACAACCAACCAAATGTTGGCCCTACTCGCCTAACACATCCACGCGCGGTCTGTTGTCCACATATTTGGAAATACCACCACCACCACTGTGCCACCCTCTCTTCCGCCGACCTCCCTACGGCGGCTATGAAGTAAGCTCAGGTGGTTCCGGTCACCACCCCAGCGACACAGCCGCCCGGTAACCGCCAGCCACGACACAACACTGGCGATTGGTTTCCGGTCACTGAAACGGCAAGGACAGAAGCCGGCGTCGTTGCTCCGTGTCTGCTTACCGCCGGAGAGTAAGCCGCATTTAGTACGTCATCGTTTCAGTTCCAAAATCAAAACAGTAAACAAACAAACCATGTATAGAAAAGTTAAAATATAAAGATCAAATTACATAAACGAACAGTTGCTGTAATTTGAAGGTAAAATCAGATTCTTTGGCGTTGTTTATCACGATTTTGTCTTTCTTCTCTCTTTAATTTCATATGTATTGTGTTTTATGTTTCAAGTTGCATTCTATCGATTGCTTTAATTTGAACTGTCCAGCAACAGGGGTCTTCGATTAAAGCTTCGATTTTCTTAACCATCGAGGATCTAGTGATTAAAAGGAGGGAGTAAAGAATGAATGTGAAATGGTTCAAGAGGGAGATAAAGATAGATGATTTAAATGGAGAGGGAAGGAGATGATGAGTGAAAAGTTATAAGAAGGCAGATAAGTCATGAGTCATGACAAATAGTTAAGACATGTGTTAAGTAAAAGGTAATCTGGCAAATAAAAGATAACCCAAAGACACCTAGAGTATCTAATACAAAATAGCTACAGTGTTTTACACACACAAACACATGTTTAGAGTTTAACATATATTATAATTATAATTATAACTAATATAAACGAACACCCCAAGAATAGTGTAGGGTTTGTCCCTTTCAAGTTACATTTTTTTTTCTTTTCATTTGTTTTAAATGCTCAGACACTTCTTATGGTTTGTCCAAATTTCACCTATAGTCTATAACCTTCTAAAATTCCAGATATAGTTCACAACTTTTGCACACTTGTTCTCGGATAGTCTCTAACGTGGATGGGGTTAGTTTTTTGTGTTAAGTACATGTGAAATTACAAAATTACCTTTAAGTATTAAATAAATAACTAGAATTAAGTTCCCCGCGTTGCGGCGGGGGCGTAGAACCATGCCAAATAGCACTAAAGTTGCGGCGTGTTAATGCGAAAAATTAGACCGAAACGTAAAATATAGAAAGTAATAACTAAGTCGATGTCCCGAACGCACATGAACATGTCAAACGGGAAAAAATAGACATAAAGACATTGAACCACACATGCACGCTGCGTTGTGTTAATTTGTAAAAACTTGAACGAAAACGTAAAGTGAAAAGTAAACATGTTGAACTACACACCCACATTGCGCCGTATTAACTCGCAAAATTTATAACGAAACATTGGGCCAATTCAAGTTGAAAGTGGTAAAATTGCAAATAATGAAAAGTTTTGGGTTAAAAGTAAAAAAACAAATTTTATGAGGTTAAAACTATAAAAAAATGAAAAAGTTTTGGGTTAGAAAGTAAAAAAAACAAAACTTTTTTGAAAACCCCCAAAGCATTAGATACAATACCATAATGCATAGAAGGGTTGCTAATTTATATTATATAAATAAATATATATATTTATGGGACTCATTTCTTCTAAAAACAAAACAAGCTCACCCCACCCCACCAATCTATTTTTCTCTCTTTCTCTCTCTCACAAACACAAACACACATCGAAAAACAACCACCACCTACAACTTCTTCATTAAACCCAACCCCTCTTCAAATATTTCAACCAACAAGAGAATCATGTATACCAAGTCCATAAGCACTACTACGTGGATCATCATAGTACCCTATTCAATATTGAGCAATGACAAAAATCTAACAATCAAAATTTTAATGAAAATTGAGCAAAATGATGACAAATTTATAAATAACTTACATGTGTAGATACTAAAATCATATGGAATATCCATAATCATCTCCTTCACTTGCACTTGTAACATTATTCCCAAATGCATCTTTAGGTAGTAGTAGTAAAGTTGTAGCATTTCACCTAGCTACAAAATTATGAATTTGATCCATCCATGACACAACGCCACCAGGCTCATAAATCGAACCCTTAGTTTGGAAAAAAAAAACAACGATATTATATAGCATTATTAGTCAATCAAACAAAAATTATGAGCAAAATAAGGAATATATGATAGTGCAGTTGTAAATTTGCTATTACAACGCCATTGTAATAGCACAATTCAAACCTAGAATTGACTAAAACTTCAAATAGATCTGTACAGTTGTAAATTTGCTAACTCACAAAGAATATATGATATCAAAGGTATAATGACATCAACAACAATTTCTGGTTTGTTTTCCCTTTCGCTTCTCTCTAAATCATTATTTCATCTTAACTCATATCTATAATTTTGTATGTGTTTGCGTGTGCATGCTAAAATAACAGAAATTAAAACCTAGAATCGACTCAAATAACAAATAGATCATCTGTGTAGGTGTAAATTTGATTATTATTATTATCGAATTCAATTACCAGAGTTGTTGATTTCGTTATTTTTCATCCTAATGCTTGAATTATTGATCTGACGAACAATCTAGGTGTCACACCCCGATTTCCACGTATAACCCGGTGGGTCCGGATGGGGAGTATCGTGACATATGTTGATATCATTATTACCATACAATACAAGTAACACAGAATAGCACAGCGGAAGACTAGAATTTGAAAATATTATTACAAGCCGAAAGATTCAAAGATCAAATACAATGGCTCGTAATAAAGATCCACAGACGGATCGAAAATATACACAAAAGATGTTCAACAGACTTTGGGCACATCTAAGGACTTGCAAGATCCTCTTATGTTGCTACTGAGCAGCTTCCAGCCTATTTACGTATTTGTACCTGTACTTAATTATTTTGAAAATACGTCAGTTTACACTGGTAAATACAATCAACCGACACATTTTGAAAACCTTTTCAAAATTGATTTAGGTGCACAAGGCACGAATAATCTTTTTATACTTGGGATAAACTATCTCTCATGTTATCAGTTTTACATAACTTGACAATGCATATCGGGACCGAAATCTATGTCGGTTCATGATCAACCGACACACCACTTATTCCCTTATTGGGAAAACCCATATTGGGTTATAAAATTATAACTTATTCCCTTATTGGGAACACCCACATTGGTTAAACCCGTATTGGGTTATAAAATTATTTATTTTTAACCATTTCGCAGCTGTCAGGTGTATGCCTACACCCCGCGCTTAGGTCGTGGCCACTTACAATTAAATGAGTCAAGGATATCCAGGACACGGTCGAATTAACCCCAAATGTTTAAGTCAAGCAATACGAACTAAAACGAGTTATTTGAATTTCCCGACACATAGGTCTTCGAATCCCATACCCGACCATGCGGTAATAATTTACCGTATCCCAAGCCCGTATAGGGAAAATAGGTTAAGAGTATTTGCCTGAGCTTAACAATCCTTTTAAAATAAGAAATATAATAAGCACAGTCGTATCCAATTAAGTAAGTGTAGGTACAATTTACCGGAAGGCTCTAGTCTGGAATGATGGTATAAATAACCAATTAGAATGCTAACGGATCTTATTTAAGTCATAGACTTAGATCGGCTAGCTTAAAGTATCAAAAATGGTACAATACGCTTGATTAAGCGATGACCGGAATAGAATGTAGTTTAAACCCGACAAGTATGAGGACTTGTATAATATGGGTAAACTATTATCATTCTGGAATTTGAGATAAAAATGATAAGGTTAAACCCGTTTCGGTTAAATTACGTAAACTAGTTACATAAGCTTAACCGTACGCATATAAGCGAAACCGGGTAACCGGATGAGTCATGAACAAGTTCCATATGCCAATATACTTTAAACAAGTTATAATATCATTAGGATATCAACTTGTGTGCCCGTTAAGGTTTTAAAATCAAACAATGCCTTATAAGGGCGTTTTGGTCATTTAACGACGTATAAAAGGAACTTGCGTATAATCTGATGTTTCGACCATAAACATTCTGTTAAAATCCTTTATTTATCGTATAATATCAGTAGGATATCAAATATATGTATGTTTTATAGTTTAAGACCAAACTATGCTCTAAAGGGGCATTTTGGTAATTTCACACATAGTTTCGAAAGCGTATTTGGGATTCTGAGTTTATAACATGTACCCGCTGTAAAAATATTTTAAATGAGTTATAAAATCAGTGGGTAACAAGTCTTGGTTGGTAAATATGGTTTAAAACCATAATACGCGCCGGAAAGGCGTTAAAGTCGTTAAATATTTGCGATGTTTTGTGAAAACAGATGTTATGAACATGTTTATATAGTTAAAATATGTTATTTAGTATAACACATCAGTATATAAAAGGTTTTGTATGTAAATCATGATTAAAAACTATTTTAGGTGCCGTAAGGGCGTTATCGTCATTTAAGAGCGTAATACAAGATCTTGTGCGTAAACTCAGTTTATAAATTGAAATGATATCCCAATATATTCCAATAATGATATTATATCAGTAGGTAATGAGTTTGGTACGATAGATTATATTTAATATCATTCTATGCGCAAAAAGGGGTTTTCGGTTACTTTAAAGCGTATGTTACGATATTATATGAAAACTCGGTTTATGGTCAGATTTGTAACATCAAAATATGTTAAACATGTTAACATATCAGTACCTAAATCAATTGCAAGTTCATTGGTGTTTAAAACTTAATTTTTAATTAAAACGGCAAAATAGTCAAAGTATGGCATATTTGCGGAAACTTGCATAAAACTCGGATTACTATTATGATCATGTAATTTAACCTCGTAAGGCTATGCTACATCATAATATGATCATAACGGGACCTTCAATTAGTAGCATACTAGTCTAACTCGGTTCATATCCGACCCTAAAGCTGGAATTGACGAGCCGAACATGTTTACACATGTTCTAATAATTATTACTAAGTTGTTTAAGTGATGAAATATATTTTAGAACATTTCTAAACTCATATCGCAATTATTTCAAAAACTCACCCATTGACTTTTTAAAACATTAATATGTTGACTCGTCAATTGACCAAGCAAACGTGATTCTTAGGAGGTGCCCTTTTGAGGGATTAACAACTACCTAATTACGATCACGTAGCCATGTTCGCCTCGAACAATGGCTGGACCAAAATGGTCCAAACCGAAAGTCAAAGCGTTATTACGATCACGCTTGACTTTTGGCTTAAAAGCCTATAAGACTGAACTAGCCACGAATAGAACACTTACAAGTGGTCCTAGGGGCTGAAGAAAACTAAGAGGATGTTCCCAATTACTCAGGAACTTTCAATTAAGAGAGGTAGAAGGAAGAATGGAAAGATGCAAAGGAAATGGTGAACTAACACCTCTATTTATAGTGTTTGAGAATTGATTGGATGATTGCCAAGTGTTTGAGGGTTTTTTAAGATCATCACAAGTGTTATAATAGGTGTCAAAACCAGGTGAAATGGTGGCAAAACGAGATAGGTGTCAAGTTGTGAGCTTATGCTTGGTGAACAAGCATATTTCTGATCTGCAGGTTCCTTTCGCGAGGCGCGAGAAGCACAGAGGACCGGGTCGAGGCCCGCGAGCAGCTCACGATTCAGCAAAACATGTTTTATTTTTAGCAAGATCAGTCCCTCAACCTTATAATCTCAATATAACTTTTATATCAAGCACTTTTGGCCTTTCAAGTTAGTTTTAGGAAATCTTGGAAGTATATCCGATTATCGATAAGCTCCGCGTTTGTTTAAAAGGTCACTCAGAGGTATATTAAACATGTTGACACTTTTAATCCCTCAACTATTAAATTGTCGTTCAGAGGTTATAAAATAACATAATGAGGCATTTGGTCCCTCTCGTTTTAGCACGTGGCCTACGAGGATTAGCGGGACACGTGTCGGAATTTTATAGGATGGGTTTTTACGAGGGGTTGCGAAAGCTTCGGTATAACGTTAACCGTACGTATCATATGCATGAGCTGGGCCAAGTCGAGTAGACCGTAATCACAAGCTTCGGTAAGACCATCTAATGAGACTCGATAATACTTCATGAGTTTGGTTGTGAAAGCACCCTCGCAAATCTTTGACGTGGACGTCGAACCAATACCTCGGAAGATGGACTCCACAACGCTTGCAGCTACATTGCAGTTTGAACCCGAAATGATGCAGTAAAGGTGGAAGAGGTCGCGGTTGGTGATGTTACCTATGCTATCACCGCGACCCCCGATCATGTGAAAAATGGCTCGCTCGATGACCCGATGAAGTGGGTCCAGAATCCAAGTAGCTTTAGCCTTGCGCGGGTCCCAAACCCGACCCGGTACCGTGATTTGATCCCAGAATGCTGCACTATTAACCCCCGGCTCCCAATCTTGCAAACTACCATCAAACAGCTCGGTGTCGATTTCATTGTCTTCATACAACCCCAATACCTGTCCGAAGCGACTGATGGACTAGTGGTGCCATTTCCGCCCCAACCGGTATACGTCCGGGCATGGAAAAGTGCAGCTGAAGGATGCAAAGAACTCGATCACAAGCTCAACGTACCGTGGCTCAGCAATGTCAAACAGGCGGTTCCATGGAGGTGTCATCAAGTCCTCGAACCGCTCGGATTGACCGAGCAAATCCAAGTCTACTTTTTGAAGCCTCTGCATGGGCTCGATTTGGTTCCTCCGAGCCCATAACCGCTCTGCTTTCTGTATACAGTGCCCTTCCTTGGCATTGTTGCTAAACCGCATGAACGGGTGAACCATCTGTAAGACAATCATAATTAATCAGCAACAAAATTAAAACAAAAACGGACCTCTGGATAGTTGGCACGGTCGTGCCTGGGTTTGGCACGATCATGCTTGGATGAACAACAACAGATTTTATGAAGTTTCTGGGAAAATTATGAAGTTCTGGGTTCATCTTCAAGTGGCAGGGTCGTGCCAGATTTTGGCACCCTCGTGCCTGACTAAACTATGACAGATTTCTGGGCGATTTGAGCAATCTGGCAAAATTTTATGAAGAACACAGTCGTGCCAGGCTCTGGCACGATCGTGCGTGATGAAATTCTGGGCAGGTTTTCCAGATTTATGAAGATCCATCATCAACTTATGAAGATCACGGTCGTGCCAGAACCTGGCACCCTCGTGCGTGACGGATCCCATAATCGCGAAATCGCTCAAAACGCACCCAAAACCCCCGTTTTTTCATCTTTTTGTTTAGGGTTTTGTAAATCGGTCACTTGTGGTCAAAAACAACACAAAAAACACTAAAAACGGGCTTGAATCGGGCGATTTAGACAAAGCCCTAAAACTAAAAAGAAACTAACTATGAAGAACAAACCCTAAGACTCAAGAACTTAACAAAGAAGAAGAAGGATTCTTACCTGGAATGATTGTTGGGATGAAAGAAACTAGTAATCTTGGAGGAAGCTAGGAGATGCAAGGGATTCGTGAGTGTTCTTGATGGGTTCAAGTGAGGTGAAGAAGAAGAGTTTAAAGAGAAGTGGTTGAGTGTATTATTGGTGGGTGCTATTATTGGTTCTGTAAAGGGCTGACACTAGCAGGCCTGGTAGTGCCAGATTTTTCGGTTGATAGTACTCGATTTTTGGTTTTTTTTAGTTTAATTTTGAAAAACATAGTTTGTACAAAAATTAATTTAGAAACTAAAGGGTGTAAATAAAAATGAGAATTAAACGGACTCCTTGAACCCGGGACACTCACGAAGCATCTCCTACCAAGAAAATAGCCGAACTAACATACCTGCTAGCCGGCAACAAGCACTAACATCCCTCTAGACCAGAACGAACCGCAACCTGAAAAAGAAAAACAAAAAACCCACACAATATATATATATATACAAAAACGGGCTAAGTTTATTTACGAGTCTTCAGCTAGACTCACCACCCGCATTCATTTGTTCCTAGGGTCCAGGGTAACAACCTCCTCACTCTGATCAACGGCCCCTCCAACATAAGCCTTTAACCTATGCCCGTTGACCTTAAACAACCGGCCATCCTCGTGACCTATCTCCACTGTCCCGTAAGGAAACACTGACCGTACAGTGTAGGGACCTGACCATCGAGACTTGAGCTTACCAGGAAATAACCTCGGACGAGAGTTGTATAACAACACACGATCACCACTCGGAATTCCTTCTTGTCCTTCAAGCGGCTATCGTGCAACGTCTTGGTACGTTCCTTGTATAACTTGGAGCTCTCATATGCCTCATTCCTTAGCTCCTCAATCTCGTGGATCTGCACAAACCTGTTCTCGCTCGCAGCAGCCATATCAAGATTAACTGTCTTCAAAGCCCAATAGGCTTTGTGCTCGAGCTCCACAGGAAGATGACAAGACTTTCCATAGACCAATTTAAACGGTGTGGTGCCTATAGGAGTCTTGTAGGCTGTCCGGAAAGCCCACAATGCATCATCCAACTTCTCGGACCAATCCTTACGGCTAGAGTTAACCGTCTTCTCCAAAATCCGCTTGATACCCCGATTAGTGACCTCGACCTGCCCACTCATCTGTGGGTGGTATGGTGTAGAAAACCGATGTTGCACACCATATCGGGACAATGCTTTCTCAAGCTGTGCATTGCAGAAATGTGTCCCACGGTCACTAATCAATGCCTTAGGGGCACCAAATCGAGCAAACAACTTCTTCAAAAATTTCACCACTACTCGAGCATCATTTGTGGTAAAGCCTGTGCTTCAGCCCACTTGGACACGTAGTCAACATCAACTAGAATATAGCGGTTACCAAAAGAATTCGGAAAGGGACCCATGAAGTCTAGCCCCCATACATCAAAGATCTCACAGACTTGGATGCCGTTTTGTGGCATCTCATGGCGTGCTGAAATGTTGCTTGCCCTCTGAGAAGCATCACAAGACCTTACCCACTCATGGGCATCACGGAAGATAGTCGGCCAAAAGAATCCAGAGTTGAATACTTTCTTCGCAGTGTTATTCGCTCCGTGGTGGCCTCCCGTAGGTCCCTCGTAACAGTGGCGCAAAATATCTCTCGCCTCGTCACCATACACGCAACGCTGGATCATCTGATCCGCTCCTACCCTAAAAAAGTAAGGGTTATCCCAAAAGTAGTACTTAACATCCGCAAAGAACTTTCGCTTTTGCTGATGGGTCATCCCCTTAATCAGGATGCCACTAGCTAAGTAATTCGCGAAGTCAGCAAATCATGGGGAATCATCACTCGTCTCGATCCTCATAAGAAACTCGTGGGGGAAATTTTCATTGATGTTAGGCCCATGAATTTCCTTCCTCTCGGAATGCTCAAGTCGAGACAAATGATAGGCTGCAAGATTTTCAGCCCCTCTCTTATCACGGATTTCAATATCAAACTCCTGCAGCAAAAGAATCCATCATATCAACCTCGGTTTAGCATCCTGCTTGCTAAAAAGATACCGAAGAGCTGCATGATCCGTGTACACATTAGTCTTGGAAAGGACGAGATAAGACCGAAACTTATCGAATGCAAAGACCACAGCTAGGAGCTCTTTCTCTGTCGTGGTGTAGTGCTCTTGAGCGTCGTTCAAAGTCTTGCTCGCATAGTAAATCGGGTGGAAGTGCTTATCTCTCCTTTGACCCAAGACTGCCCCGACTGCGAAATCACTCGCATCACACGTCAACTCAAAGGGTAGTTCCCAGTCGGGAGCTACCATGATTGGGGCATTCACCAACTTCTCCTTCAACAACTCGAATGCCTTAAGGCATTCATCGGAGAAAACAAACTGGGCATCCTTCTCAAGGAGCTGAGTCATGGGACGGGCGATTTTGGAAAAGTCCTTTATGAATCGTCGGTAAAAACCTGCATGACCTAGAAAACTCCTAATAGATTTCACTAATGTGGGAGGCGGAAGCTTAGAAATAGTCTCAACCTTGGCTCGATCAACCTCGAGCCCCGCCTGTGAAATCTTGTGCCCAAACACAATGCCCTCCTTCACCATGAAGTGGCATTTCTCCCAATTCAACACCAAGTTGGCTTCTTCACACCTAGCCAACATCCTCTTCAGATTCCCGAGACACTGATCGAAAGAACTCCCAAATACAGAAAAATCATCCATGAAAACCTCCATGGAGTCCTCGATCATGTTGTGAAAAATGGCCACCATACATCTCTGAAATGTGGCCGGGGCATTACACAGTCCAAAGGGCATCCGCCGATAGGCAAATGTGCCATAGGGACATGTGAATGTCGTCTTCTCCTGATCCTCAGGAGAGATGGGAATCTGAAATAACCCGAGAAACCATCAAGGAAGCAGTAGAACATCCTACCCGACAACCTCTCCAACATCTGATCAATGAAAGGGAGTGGGAAATGATCCTTCCTCGTGGCATCATTGAGTTTGCGATAATCAATGCAAACTCTCCATCCGGTGAGTGTACGAGTAGGAATCAACTCGTTTTTCTCGTTCGTCACCACCGTCATGCCTCCTTTCTTCGGGTCTACCTGCACAGGGCTAACCCAAGGTGAATCAGAGATCGGATATATCAAACTTGCATTTTGATGACCTCCTTCTTCACAACCTCCTGCATGTTCGGGTTCAAGCGCCTCTGATGCTGAACTACAGGTTTAAAGTCCTCCTCCATCAAGATCTTATGGGTACAAAAGGATGGATTGATCCCTTTTATATCCATAATCTTCCACGTGATCGCCTTCTTGTGCTGCTTCAAGACCTCGAGCAATCGATCCTTCTCCTCTCCCGACAATCCAGCAGAAATGATAACGGGCAAATGAGTCGCACCCTCCAAGAAGGCTTACTCCAAGTGCTCTGGAAGCTCCTTAAGCTCAACTGAAGGTGGATCCTCAACAGAAGGGTGTGCTTTAGGCTCAGCAACGCGATCCACAACCTCAAAAACCTCTGGACACGGGGGAGATACATGACGTATCAGACAGGTCGTCTGCTCAACTAGTTGGCTCCCAGCAGGTGAACCAAAAGTCTCCCCTCCAAGTAACTACGTGTCCACCACATCCTCCTCAAATGTGTCACGAAGATGATCACTCACATATGTATCGATAGTCTCAATGAAATAGAGTGTATCATCCTGACTCTGTGGATGCTGCATGGATTTACCAATATCAAAGGTCACCTCCTCATCATCAACCCTAAGAGTAAGTCTGCCGCTGCAAACATCAATCAAGGCTCTAGCAATGGCTATAAATGGTCAACCTAAGATAAGCGGTCAGTTTTGTCCTCATCCATGTCCAAAATCACGAAATCGACAGGAAAGACAAACTTGTCGATTTTCACAAGCATATTCTCAACTATGCCTCGAGGATACTTCACTGAACGATCGGCAAGATGAATGCTCATACGAGTGGGCTTGGGCTCTCCCAAGTATAGCTTAGCAAAAACCGCATATGGCATGAAGTTTATGCTAGCTCCAAGATCAGCTAATGCATTGCTGACCGACAAACTACCAATCAAACACGGGATAGTGAAACTCCCAGGATCATTCATTTTCTTTGGTAGTTTGTTCTGAAGAACCGCTGAACACTCCTCATTCAAGGTCACATGCGAAAGCTCCTCAAGTTTCTTTTTTTAGATAAGATATCTTTCAGAAACTTGGCATACTTAGGCATTTGAGAAAGTGTTTCAACAAATGGTAAATTTATATGAAGTTGCTTAAAAAGCTCAAGGAATTTACCATAGTGTTCATCCATCTTCTGCTTCTTCAACCTCCCCGGATATGGAATGGGAGGGACATACTCTCTCAATGGCTCCTTGGGTCGTGCCGTACTTGCTGGGACTCGCCTCTGTTGCACCTCACCCGGAGACTCGATCTCAATCTCCTCATCAACCTCATAATCAATCAGCTTTGGTGAAGCAGCCGAAGTGATGGGCTTATCGGTCTTGCCGCTTCTCAACGTGGTGGCCTTCACAATAACATTCGGATTAGGCTCTGTATTGCTTGGAAGGCCCCCATGTTGTCTCTCAGACAACATCTTGGCAATCTGGCCAACTTGGTTCTCTATGGTCTGCATGGAAGCCTTTTGGCTTCTCAACTCACTCTCGTGCCTCGCGAAACGACCGTCATAATCCTTGTAACGCTTCTCATTCTCGGAATTTATGAATTTCTGACCGGCTATGAGCTGACTGAGCATGTCCTGCACACTAGGCTCGCTAGTGTGAGATGTCTGCTGAGGTCGAGGCTGACCATACGCTCCTGGAGCTGTGGGACGTGGAGCAAATCCGGGTGGATGCTGATTAGACGCATCTGGCCTCCAACTAAAATTTGGGTGATTCTTCCACCCCGGATTATAAGTATTGTTGTAGGGATTATTTTGAGGACGGTATTGGTTTCCCATGAAATCTACATTCTCGTGTGACATCTCTCCCGTCGGAAAATCGCCTACATGATATGCTCCCCCACTCGAAGAACCACTCGAGTGCATCTCCAACACCCAATCAAATTTCGAAGATAAGGCATCCATACGTGCTGTCATGGCAGTGAAGTCGTCCACGTGATGAACTCCCTGTCGAGAACTCTTCCCTCTCGGCGGCTGCTGTGTACGATTCTTCGCGGCGCATCTCTCTAAAATCTCAAATGCCTCGGTGGCATTTTTCGTGCCGATGTCTCCGCCCGAATATGTATCGATCATCACCTGCCCCGGACCATCTAAACCAGGGTAGAAGATCTGACATTTTTGCCACTTGGGCAACCCGTGGTGTGGAACCTTTAGCATAAGCTCTTTAAACCGCTCCCCCGCCTTGTAAACGGACTCATCCTCATCCTGACGAAAGTTGAGAATCTTGGTTCTCAACCGAACAGTTTTCTCTGGAAGGAAATATTTCTGGAGGAACTTCTCAGCTAATTGATTCCATGTAGTGATAGATCCAGCTGGAAGTGAGAGAAGCTACTCCTTGGCTTCATCACGTAAAGAAAACGGAAGAGCCGAAGTCGTATCACATCCGGTGATGCGTCACGAATCGTGAACGTGGCACAAACCTCCAGAAAACCCGCAATATGGACACTAGGATCCTCGTGATCCTTGCCATAAAACTGCACCGCATTCTGCAACATCGATATGGTGCCAGATTTGATCTTGAAATTATTATTATTAATCGTCGGTGCATCGATGCTCGCAGGTAAACCCTCAAGTGACGGCTTTCCTATCTCATTTAAGATCCTCGTTTCCTCCTCGTCCGCCATTTCTACACGAACCTCGTAGAATGTGTCGTCTCCCCTCGTGTCTACCTCGATCGTTGCGGCTACCGTTCGGGACCGCTCCCGCAGTCTTCGATGAAGATTGCGCTCTGGCTCCGATGAAGGCTCAACGATTCCCGCAACGGGGGTTGAGGATATACACGACCTGTAGGAAAAAGAAGGAGCACAATGCACTATATATACAAAAATAAAAACAACTAGCAAATAATCATATTTTCTTTTTTTTCTTTTCCAAATAATCATGCAAAGACAAACAAAACAATGAGACAAAAACTTTGTACACTTTTCACAATGGCTAAATAAGTAACTCGAACCGTTCTTAAGAAGACCGCATCCCCGGCAACGGCGCCAAAAACTTGATGTGCGTGAATTATATATATTTTTTTATTGGATTTTCCTTCACACAAATGTAGTTTTAAAAAGGTTTTTCACCTCAAAACTAACTACACACAAGGGGCAAGTGTACCCATCGAGAGGTAATATAATTTGTCGGTAAGAACCGGATATCAATCCGTGGACGCGGTGTCTCGATACTAAACTTTTGTTACTTTAAAGCCTTTTCAATTGATGATCTGATTTTGTTTCTAAATTATCATGCAAAAAATAACAAGCTACCAACTAAACTAAGGAATAACAATGTAACATTCGTCGAAAAAACGGGTTTCAAAACCCGCTCGTTTATTAATCAAATATTCAGTTATAATTTTTCGTTGCGTATTTATTGCTCAAATAAATTTTAAACAATACCTAATTAATAAATAATTAGAATTTAAAAACCATAATTTATAAATAATAATAAATAATGTGAAAAAAAATAAAATGGAGACGCCGGGTTTCGAACCCGGGTCACCCACAAACCCAAACACACAACACACCGCTCCGCCACACACTGTCTTTGTGATAAACACTAAAACAAATAACATATATAATAAAACTGAAAGTCAAATCCGGTAATCAACGCGCCAGAACTCGCAATCACCGGAAAATCCGGCAATCCGCGATTTTGGCCATATTCCTTTTGACTAAACCGCACAAATTGATGTCGACGTCGGTTATAACCGTTGCCGGCAATCAATTTCAGTCATAACCGACGGAAATCTTCAAATCGCGAACCTTGACTCAATTCAAACCCAATTCAGTCTGATTCCACTATAAATACCCACTTGAACACTCTGAAAATCCTTTCGCTCAGAACCACGATCGTTTCCGAAGCTTTATTCATCCCAAAACACGTCGCCGGAGATTTTTGTATTCGCCGGACTTTCACCGGAAAACCGAGGCTTTACTCTTAATCGGTATAATCCTCAACTCTTTTTCTTATAATCCATTATTCGGCATGTATTAACCTCAATCGTTCAACCAGAATCGGTCTCAGACAACGTTGCCGGAAATTCCCGCACTCACCAGAAAATCACTGAAAAACCGGAGTCTCACTGTCGATCGGTATAATCATCTAAACCCTCTTGATATCTCTTGCTCAGTAACTTAATTGCATAACACCATGATCTAAACTGTTAAACAATTCACTCAGCCGAAAGTCACAAATCAGAGCCGACGACTCTTGCCGGAAATCTGAAGTAAACGCTCTGTTTTGGTACATTTTATTCTTTAATTTCTTTATCTATTCCATTCCAACAAATTATAAGTTTTAATGATCGATTTAAACAGAACAGTCGGATTTCACTGTTCTGTGTTCTTGTAAACGAAGAAGATGAAGTCGAGTATATGTATAAGTATAATTAAAACCAGATAATTAAACGGGTTAGACACACAGTCCAGCGGTGGACTGTGTGCAAATATAACACGCATGTCCCGAGTTCGAATCGCACACGTACCGACTTTCAGAATTAAAACCAACATTTTTAGAACTGAATCAGAACAAGTCACAGGATGTTTATAAGAGTAATATAATCCATTTGTTAAACAGATTAGACACACAGCCCAACTGGTTGGGCTGTGCGCACTCGAACCGAAGGACCCGAGTTCGACTCCGGGCCTCTGCAGCCGGTTCGGCCATAAAATCATTTTTAATAAAAACCAAATAAGTTAAAGGTTAATTAGTATATATATATAATTTAAACAGAGAATATTTCGGGTTAGACACGTAGCTCAGTTGGTAGAGCTGCGTGCACGTATACGAGAGGTCCCGAGTTCGAACCTCACTCAGCGCATATAAAAACACAGTCTGACCGGTCAAGACCCGGTCAACGGTCAACGGTCAAAAAATTCAATTTTTTTATTTCTTTTTATTTATTTATTTAATTAGAAAATTATTTAAAAATACTTAAAAATAAGACTATTAAGGTTAGAAAATTTCCTTAAACTCACAAAAATAAATCTAAAAATCCCATTTAAGAGCACTAATTAAAAATATTAATCTCAACCAAAATTTATTTATTTATCTAATCATTTTGTTATTATCTAGGTTAGTTCTTCCCTCGTCAATCGAATCATAAATTCGTGCGCCTTCATCATCATCAAAGAACGCACCCATCGTGAGTGAATCTCTACCAATTCCCCGTTTTAATCATGTTTTGGGGTGTATCATGTGTCGCATAATTCTTTTGTTATATATATAAACACTTGTGCATACATCATTATCCGTGACCAAATGTGTATCAAATGTGTATCAATTGTTGTGTAGATTATATGTAGATTGGTTTTATCATTTTCAGTGCACGCATTTCATTAGGCCCATCAGTTCCCCGTGGGAGACGGGTTGAGCATCAGGTGCCTCATAAGATCGGCTCCGTTTGATTGAGCCTTGATCTCACATTCATCATCATTCATATCATATACTCATCCAAAGTGGTTTGTGTTTGTTTACTTATATATGTTTGCTCAAATGTGATTACTGCACAATTTTTTCTTGTTAAATAAAACAAGAAATTAGTAACAATGTTTTATTTAGGTTCACTCGCCAACTTTTGTTGACCCAAAATATCTCCCGTTTTACACATGATACAGGTGATCCAGCTGAGACAAGAACCACATAGGAAGGCCTAGAAGAATAAACAAGTTTAAGATTTGGAATAATTATGTAGTTTTATTTTCTTGTAATTGTATGAATTTTGTTATGGATATTTAAGTTGTAATTTGAATTTAATAAATATGAAACATTTTAGTAAACATCATGAGCTTTGGTGATAACCCAATTATGCCCCGACTCTTATTCCGCTGCGGGTCGGGGTGTGACAAACAATATCTAAAAGAGGTTGCCTAAACTAAGTATCCACTAACAAACATGTGACAACTAAAGGAAGAGACTAATGGTGATGCAAGATTCAAATTTAACTAAGTCCCCAATCAAGGCTTCCTAGTTTATAATCCTTAGGAAAACTAAAATGAATAACATTCTAATCACCTAAAAGTTATTATTTTTGAGCTCACTTGCTAAGTTAATGTTAATCTTTAAACAAGAGTTAATTGTTTGTCAAAACTCCTAACTCTACAAGTTTGGGAAAATTACCATGAACAACATAACAATCACCCTAACTTGCTTTCAAGTAAGTAGCACTATCACCATGTTCTTGACAAAAACCACAAGCATGGTCATGCTAGATAACAATCTTGGCCAAAAATCATCAATCTAACACAAACACAACTATAGAATCCATGTAAACATTACTATGATTTTTCCAAATCTAAATGCAAGAATTCCTACACATGCTCAAATCTCCATTCTAATCATGTTAGTAATCACCATTCCTAGTATCATGCCATGAATCATACTAACAAGTTAACAAGATTCAACAATCATAATATCTACATGGGCTTTCCAACACAACATGTAAATACTTATGACCAAACCTTCAAGACTAAAGACTTTAAACATACATAAGAACTCCAAGAACAAGATTCAAGCACTACTATTAAGATTAACAAAAACAATCACCACATCTACTTCCATAATCATCACATGTTCATAAGCTTCAACAAAGTTTAAGCAACACAACTGTTTAGCCCATAAGGCTCATAATGACCAAATCAAAGACAAGAAAGCACAAATTGTTCATAATGAAACTAGTAAGCTAACCAACTTAAAGACAAGATTAAATGGTGTTTGAGTAGATCTTCAAGTGTAATAATCCTCTACAAGGCTTCCTCTTGGCTCCTACAAGCTTCCAAGGTCAGATTCTTGAGAGAAAACTTCACCGAAATGCTTCCACTCCCCTCCAAATGAGCTTAAACCACGTATTTATGCTACTGGGAGTTTGGCACGACCATGCCACCTTTTGGCACGCTCATGCTTGGTAAGTATCAGAGTGCCGTTTTCGAGTGTTCACTTGTTTGCTAGCCATTTTGGGAAAAATGGCTGAAATAATCTCGGGAACAAGCTGATCTGAGACTGGTTTGGCTTGGCATAGTCGTGCCAAGCTTTGGCACAGTCGTGCCAGTCTTCAAATCTTCCTGGTTTGCCTAGAATCCGAGCGTGCTGATGAGAGTGTCGATCAGGGTTGGCCTGGCACGGCCGTGCCAGTGGTTAGCACGGTCGTGCCATATCTGGCAGTTTGCTGGAAAACTCCGTTTTTGCTCCTTTTTGCTCCAAAAGCCTCCATTTCAACACCGGGCCGAAGCCCGAACCTGTATTTTCACAAACAACTCAAACGAGTACCAAAATCAATGAAAATATGACAAGTTCTCACGTAAACGGGGTCTATTTGACGTTTTAAAGATGTATAAATTCTTATACATCAGTTATATAAGCTTAACCGTACGCATATAAGCGAAACCGGGTAACCGGATGAGTCATGAACAAGTTTCATATGCCAATATACTTTAAACAAGTTATAATATCATTAGGATATCAACTTGTTTGCCCGTTAAGTTTTTAAAATCAAATAATGCCGTATAAGGGCGTTTTGGTCATTTAACGACGTATAAAAGGAACTTGCGTATAATCTGATGTTTCGACCATAAACATTCTGTGAAAATGCTTTATTTATCATATAATATCAGTAGGATATCAAATATGTGTGTTTTATAGTTTAAGACCAAACTATGCTCTGAAGGGGCATTTTGGTAATTTCACACATAGTTTCGAAAGCGTATTTGGGATTCCGAGTTTGTAACATGTACCCGCTGTAAAAATATTTTAAATGAGTTATAAAATCAGTGGGTAACAAGTCTTGGTTGGTAAATATGGTTTAAAACTATACTACGCACCGGAAAGGCGTTAAAGTCGTTAAATATTTGCGATGTTTTGTGAAAACAGATGTTATGAACAGGTTTATATAGTTAAAATATGTTATTTAGTATAACACATCAGTATAAAAGGTTTTGTATGAAAATCATGATCAAAAACTATTTTAGGTGCCGTAAGGGCGTTATCGTCAGTTAAGAGCGTAATACAAGATCTTGTGCGTAAACTCAGTTTATAAATTGAAATGATATCCCAATATATTCCAATAATGATATTATATCAGTAGGTAATGAGTTTGGTATGATAGATTATATTTAAAATCATTCTATGCGCAAAAACGACTTTTCGGTCACTTTAAAGCGTATGTTACGTTATTATATGAAAACTTGGTTTATGGTCAGATTTGTAAGATCAAAATATGTTAAACATGTTAACATATCAGTACCTAAATCATTTTCAAGTTCATTGGTGATTAAAACTTAATTTTTAATTAAAACGACAAAATAGTCAAAGTATGGCATATTTGCGGAAACTTGCATTAAACTCGGATTACTATTATGATCATGTAATTTAACCTCGGAGGGTTATGATACATCATCATATGATCATAACGGGACCTTAAATTAGTAGCATACTAGTCTAACTCGGTTCATAATCGAAAGTTAACGCAGAAGTCAAACTTCACGACTTTCGGTTGCGAACCGACCCTAAAACTGGAATTGACGAGCCGAACATGTTTACACATGTTCTAATAATTATTACTAAGTTGTTTAAGTGATGAAATATATTTTAGAAAATTTATAAACTCAGATCGTAATTATTTCAAAAACTGACCCGTTGACTTTTTAAAACATTAATATGTTGACTCGTCAATTGACCAAGCAAACGTGATTCTTAGGAGGTGCCCTTTTGAGGGATTAACACCTACCTAATTACGATCACGTAGCCATGTTCGCCTCGAACAATGGCTGGACCAAAATGGTCCAAACCGAAAGTCAAAGCGTTATTACGATAACGCTTGACTTTTGGCTTAAAAGCCTATAAAACTGAACTAGCCACGAATAGAACACTTACAAGTGGTCCTAGGGGCTGAAGAAAACTCATAGGATGTTCCCAATTACTCAGGAACTTTCAATTATGAGAGGTAGAAGGAAGAATGGAAAGGTGCAAAGGAAAATGGTGAACTAACACCTCTATTTATGGTGTTTGAGAATTGATTGGATGATTGCCAAGTGTTTGAGGTTTTTTAAGATCATCACAAGTGTTATAATAGGTGTCAAAACCAGGTGAAATGGTGGCAAAACGAGATAGGTGTCAAGTTGTGAGCTTATGCTTGGTGAACAAGCATATTTCTGATCTGCAGGTTCCTTTCGCGAGGCGCGAGAAGCACAGAGGACCGGGTCGAGGCCCACGAGCAGCTCACGATTCAGCAAAACATGTTTTATTCTTGGCAAGATCAGTCCCTCAACCTTATAATCTCAATATAACTTTCATATCTAGCACTTTTGGCCTTTCAAGTTAGTTTTGGGAAATCTTGGAAGTATATCCGATTATCGATAAGCTCCGCGTTTGTTTAAAAGGTCACTCAGAGGTATATTAAACATGTTGACACTTTTAATCCCTCAACTATTAAATTGTCGTTCAGATGTTATAAAATAACATAATGAGGCATTTGGTCCCTCTCGTTTTAGCACGTGGCCTACGAAGATTAGTACCATTGGATCCCAGCCACCATCGTTAAAGTCGAAATAACGAGCCCCCATTTTGAGATGTGAAAATTGTAGCCGTCCACCAGTATCGAAAAACTAAGGGGGGTTTGTTTTGTTACTGATGTGGTGTATGTTGCTTTAGGTCGATGAGGATGTAGGGGATGTCGAAACAACACCACCGGAACCCTAGCCACTACGCTAGAGTAAGTAGAAATGGTGGCTAAGTCTTCAAAGCACCACCATTACCCTTGCTGTCAAATGGTTTCTCTCACCCACCAAACTAGTCTTTTTGGTTGTGTCGATTATCTGGCATTAAACGACATTACGGTAAAGGATAAATACCCATAATTGACGAGCTTCTCGACGCGTTTTGTGGCGCTACTGTCTTCTCTACACTTGACCTCCGATCGGGAATCATCAAATACGTATACGCTATTGGGATATTCTGCGAGAATTGTTAATTTTGTTATGTTTCAGCCTAACGTCGAAGTTGTTGATCCAACGAACAATTTATGGTACAATAATTTGTTGTTTCTTAGATCGATACTGTGTATGTTGCTTTAGGTGGATGAGCGATGTAAGGAATGTCTAATAGTTCCACCGAAACCCTAGCCACCATTGCTAGAGTAAGCAGAAATGGTAGCTAGGCCTTCAAAACACCACCATCGGTCGTTATGCCCGTTGCCAAATGACTCTCTTACCAACCAAACTAGTCTTTTTGGTTGTGTCGATTACTTGGCATTAAACAACATTACGGAAAGGATAAATATCATATACCCATGATTGGCGAGCATTTCGACGAGTTGTTGGCGCCAAGGTTTTCTCTAAACTTGACCTCCGATTAGGTTATCACTAAATATGGGTACTCGAAGTGAATATTCTACCAAAATTGTTGATTTCGTTATGTTTCTACTTAATGTTGGACTTGTTGATCCGGCGAACAATTTGTGTTATGATACCTGTTGTTTGCTTAGATTAATGCGAGGTATGTTGCTTTAGGTCGATGCGGGATGTATGGAATGCCAAAATAGTACCATCGGAATCCTAGCCACCATCATTAGAGTAAGTAGAAATAGTGGCTAGGTCTTCAAAACACCACCATCAGCCTCGTTGCCAAATGGGTTCTCTCACCCATTAAACTAGTCTTTTTGGTTATGTCGGTTATCTGGAATTAAACAACATTATGGTAAAGGATAAATATTCTATACCCATGATTGACCAGCTTCTTGACGTGTTGTATGGCACTAAGGTCTTTCTAAACTTGACCTCTAATCGTGATATCATCAAATACGGGAACGCGATGGGGATATTCCACCGGAGTTGTTGATTTTGTTATGTTTTAGCCTAACCCAGACTTGTTGATCCGATGAATAATTTGCGATACGATAACCTGTTGTTTGCCTAAATCGATGCGCGTATGCTGCTTTAGGTTAATAGGGGATCTAAGGAATGTCAGAATAGTACCACCGGAACCCTAGCTACCATTGTTAGAGTAAGCAGAAATGGTGGCTTGGTCTTCAAAACACCACCATCTGCCCTGTTGCCAAATGGACTCTCTTACCCATCAAACTAGTCTTTTAGGTTACGTTGATTATCTGATATGGTAAGGATAAATATCTTATACCCGTGATTGACGAGCTTCTAGACGAGGTGTTTGGCGCCAAGGTCTTCTCTAAACCTGACCTCCGCTTTAATTATCATTAAATACAGGTACGTGATGAGGATATATTCTGCTTGAGTTGTTGATAACATAAATTTAAAAATTTACGTAAACTTAAAATTAAAATTACTTAAACCTAAAAAAATACATAAACCTTTAGTCATCGTCTTCGTCTTCGTCAAGGTCGTTTTGTGGAACGCTTCAAATGTGTTCAACCAAATCCGCTCGAAGGTTGTGATGTGTTATATTGTTATAAATTTCATCCGAGTTCGCTTCTCTCTCCTTATCACTCATTTATACGGTATTTGGTTGACTCTACTCCTCATAGTACTCACAAATTGCGCATCCCTCATCCATCGAAATCATGTTATGTAAAATAACGTACGCGTACATCACATTTCGAATTCTAGGTTTTTCCATAATCCTACACGGCATCCTCAAAATATGTCATCTTTTCTGCAAAACACCAAACACTCGTTCGACGTTTTTTCGTGTCGCCATTTGAGCACCATTAAAATTAGTTCTCTTTTCGTCTAACATTGTTCTCCATGTAAATGATTTTACAAACATGGCATAATTCGGGTAATAATCATATTTGTACTTCGCACAGTTTACAAAAACGAAGCCTTTGGTCCAATATCGTTTATATAGTTGTTGAAAATGGAGGATTGATTAAGAATATTTAAATCGTTATTTGCAATAGGCATACCAAAGACTACATGCTAAATCCAAAGATCTTGAGATGCAATCCTTCAAGCATCATAGCCGGTTTTTTAGATATCCACTGGTGTGTTGCCCTCGCCATGCAGTTGGACAATTTTCCCACTCTTATTTCATACCATCCAAACTATCGATCATCCAGGAAAACCATGTCGTTTTTCATGAGCCTCCAAAAGTTGTTGTATGTCACCAAAGGTACGTTTTCTCAAATATTATTTTAAATATAGTTCAATTACATACTCACAAAATTATGGAGGCTTTCCCTCGTGGAACGTTCCGCCATTTTTAAATATTCATCCATGATGTCGGAAGCCGTCCCATAAGCCAATTGTCTAAGCATGACAGTGACTTTTTGCACTGTGCTAAATCCAAGATTACCACGCGCATCCGTTTTTTGTTGAAAATATTCATATTTACTCAATAAATCGTTTGATATTCCAAGAAATAAATCACGGCTCATACGAAAACGACGCCTAAAAGTACTATCATCATACGTCGGGTTGGGTGAAAATATTCACTTACCAATAAATTATGTGCGGTGATTTGATCGTGTACTATATATTCCTCCTTTGGGTTTTGAGGAGCACCATTCGTCTTCCAATATAGTTTCAACCACTTTCTGAACCGTTGAAATTATTAGAGCTGGTCCCTCATCATCTGACGAGAATAAAAGATACTTCTCTAGTGAAGACGATGAAAATCACGAATTAGAGCCTTTCATTATTTAAAAAAAATGATGTAATTGGGAGTGAATATATATTTGTATAGAGAGAAATTGTTAGATTGGTTGTGTGTTTTTGAAAAATTTAGGTTAAGAGATGTGAATATATAGGTTTTTTTTTAAAAGAAATTAGTCAAACTAGCCATTCTACAGCTAGTTATAAACAACCAATACCATGAGACCATGTCGTCTACAAATTTGCCCTCCACGTCATTGGAATTCTCCCGCCCCATCAACAAGGCCGGCCTCAACGCCGTTCCTGGGGTGGTGTGTTCTGCATGGACTGACTTTCACGTCTGGTTATCACGCCCAGAACGTGTAGTCTAAAAGAAGTTAAAAGATCATCAAGAATAATATGATACAATATTTTTTAAAGCATTTAGTAACAATAATATAATTCTAAAGAATAAATAATAGAGAATATATATTTTATAACTGATTATATATAATAACAATTAACGTAGGTTTAATGAAGTGTGATTGGTCCATTTTTTTGTCTTTTATGTTTTTGTGTTGTAGTAGTGGTTTATTTATTTATTTTTCTTTTATTTTTTTGCCTTTTTTTCTCCCTCTAGTAATTTTGTCTATGCTTTACGTTAATTTGCTGCATAAGTTCGTGTTTGTTTTTACCTACGATTTAGATTACGTGGCGGTATAAATTCGCGTTTTTATTTTACATTTATTCTCGGTTTTGCTCTGTAACACCCTGCTTTTCGTACATTCCTTTATTAGAAAGCTTGTCTTGTAATTCTATTTTTAGAAATCTTGTATCTTTGTAATCGTATTTTCGAGACTTTGATGATAATAAAACTTGGTATTTCTTAAAATTCATGCGTTACATACTCATACATGTTCATACATTTAAATGGTGCTTAATTCATGATCCTCGAAAACGTGTAATAAACTATCTAATATGTGACATACATGCACTATACAATGCTTATTCGCACTTCACATAATCATACTTGTTTATACTTATTCTTGTGATTAAAATACATACAAACCTCTTATAATGTACCTTTATTGTATAAAACGCCTTAAAACATAATAAATATAAACTTCAGGGTACTAAAATCGACAAAAATCAAACAAGTTTCGCAGCCCAACTCTCTCGCGGGCCACGACCGCCCCCTCTTCCCCTCTCGCGCCCCGCCAGAAGGATTGATCTGCAGACAGCTGATTACTGGTCGCGGATTGGGTCATTTTTGGTGTGTTTAGTTGTGTTTTCTCCATTAAATGTTCACCAAACCCAACCCTAATTCATCCCCTATAAAACCAAGCCTCCCCCACACTTTTTCCACTTTAATGCTCCCTCAAACACTCTCAAACCACTCCATATTCAGCTGTTAATCAGTAGCAAAGACAGAAGGATATCAAGTTATAAAAGTGAGGCTAGCTTCACTTCTACTTTATCTTTTTCACTCATTCTTTCTTCTTAGCACTTGGAACAACCTTAGGTGTGCTTTCACAGGTTTTCCATGGAAAACCAAGGCTGGAACATCAACCAAATAAGGTCCAAAGTGCAAGAGAACTTTTTGTTTTGATAAATACTTGTTAAACACACTTTAAATTGAGTTTTCTCAACACATTCCTATGTCCTTGTGCTCATAATCAATTCTATGGTTAGTTGGGCTTAAAAACAAGGTTGTGACATGTAAATCCAGAGGTGTAATCCTCATAAACTTTCTGTTTTGATAGATTTTCAACTCACAAGTGATGAACAACTCTTGAACTTGAAGTTGTGTGATTATATGTTTAGCTTGGGCTATCCTACTTGAAAATCCACACATCACTTGATGTTTTCTTAGATTAGTTATAATTACATCATTCCTTATTGTATGTTCATGACCCTCCTTGTTGCCTATGACAACATGTGTAGCGGTGAATTCGAAAGAGGTCCTAAATGGATGGTTAATCCTCCTACCTCATGCTTGACTTATGTGAATCCGAAAGAGATCTTTAATGGATGGTTAATCCTCATACCTCATGCTTGACTTATATAATTAATACCTACACTATGTAACCTATATGATATCAAAGTGACTAAACCTTGATGATAGCCTAGTGGTTATTTGCCGAGTGTTAAGTTACATCGTCTATGACCACGATACTTGTTACGATTCTAATGGGCATTATGACCCATGAAAACATTCAAGCTCTTTTGAGTTTCATGGTGTCAAGAACAAGTATTATGTGTGCTAGACGATTACTTTTTCATATGTTATTTTCTTGTACTTTAGACTCCGAATCTTTAATCCTTCGTTAAACATCCAATACTCACAACTATGTTTCCTCGTGTAGAAGGACAAGGTGCTCCATCCTAAACAACCAACAACTCTCGTGGATTTACCAAGTGGAAAGCTTTCAAAACCGTAAGTGCACTTGACCCATTTTACTTTTAAAACACTTTGGTGTGTAACATGTTAATATATCAAATTCACAACACACACTTAATCATGCTTTGAAATCTCAATCCTTATACATGCTATTGTTTACTTCGGTCCATGCTAGAATCACACATGCTTTATGTCATTAACTTGCATGCTAGTTACCTTGTTTACAAATTGCCATGTGGATTCGAGGAAAATGCTTTTATACTTATTCTATATTATAACAAATTTGTGTACTCGCCTTTGCTTTTGCATTGAAACTTTATTTTAAACATGTTACAGGTTGATGTTAACGCCATGATGAATCTAGTAGGGATGACTAGAAACACGCTAAAGATACTAGATTCGATTATGTTTTGTTATGTTGAATTTTGTCATATTTGTCTTTTCAATGTTGTAATTTGAATTCCTTATATTGTATTTGACAATTTTAGTTATGAATGAAATCGGTTTTGAACTTAATTAATGTCGCAAATAGTGTTATGTGTGATGAGCAATCTATTTCGTCTCACTCCGATGTTTCCGCCATCGGTTGGAGTGTGACATGCTCGACATTTGCTTACTACTTAGCACAGTTTTACGATCCTCGAGACCGCAATGCAAGAGTCAACATCGGTACCAGTACCGTATTCATTTTATGGTTTTTCTCAACTTGGCGCTATAAAATTCGTTGAACACGGAGCTGTATTCATGATAAAATATTTTTTTGTATTGTATATCGAGTGCAGCTACCGCATACGGTACCGTAACGAACCGAATAACACTGGTACTGGTACATGTATTCATTTTTATGATTTTCAATCAATGTAAGAAACGTATCGCTTGCTATCCGAGTAGCGAAGCATAGAAAATCCCACTAAACAATAGGAGTAAAGAGGTTCCGTTATGTTTTAGGTTGTGTAAAAGTACTTCAAAATAGATAGTTTAAAAATTATTAAAAAAAACCTTTAAAATAGAGGTTCAGTTATGTTTTAGGTTGTGTAAAAGTACTTCAAAATAGATAGTTTAAAAATTATTAAAAAAAACCTTTAAAACTTGTTCTAACAACTTTTGAAGATTATAGTACATATTCCAGGTTATATCAACTGGATGTCGCTACTTGAAAATAGATAGTCTAAAGAAAGATTTGTTAGATGAAATTAATTAAAAAATATCCTTTTTAAGGGAAACTACAAATAATAATTCATATGTAAATCAATGTATTGCAATTTCACACCATGCATAAATTGCGTAGTTAACATGAAGATTCGACAAGGTTAACAATTTTTACATAGACTTAACTAATTGTTATGCATGCATTGAGTACATCATGCAGTTATTAATTAATTTATCTAATAAAATATTTCATACAAAATGGTTTCAAGTATATTCTCCAACACATATTCATTATGTTCAACTTATCAACATTAATTTAATCCAACCGAGTGGAGATTTTTTGCGCTCAGATTCAGCAAATGCTTGTGAGAATGGTAAATATGATTTAAAAAAATACATTTATTTTTAAAAGTTAATGAAATCCTTAAAAGTTTTCAATATTATTTGTACATTTACTATATCTTATTTTCATCTAATTTTTCTGACTTGATAGCAGGAGCAAACAAAATGGATAACTTCAGTCAAAACGACACGAAGTTGTTCCTTTCGGTGGATACTGTCATGCAGAATCATCATAGGAACTTGGTCCAATAGTTTACAAGTACAGCAATATATTAATCATAAATAAATAATTATTAAATTAAATCCAACCCATCTTTATGTTTATCATGTGTATTTGCATGCCATTACATTGACTGTTTGCATGACCTAATAAGTAATATTTGTGTATCATCCAGTACACAATATATCCTTATCATCTTGTACAATAAATATATATTATTAGTTTACATGTTTCTTGTTCATGATCACACAATGATCATCATGTTGTACTTGTCCCCTCTTTCTCTTGAGTTTTTCCTTCTTTGAAGGCCCATCCATGAAAGAAAGATCCATTTGTTCCATAGATATAGGAACTTGTAGTTCCTTGGTTAACACGGTATCCGAACTCGAAGGGTTGCGGTTTAGTTCGGATTTTGAGTATTCTACCAAGATTTCTTGCATTTTGTTGTAGCAAGGTTGTATCTTTTTCTGTTTCAGTTGAAAACTATTAGTAATTAGGGTTTTATTATCAAGTAAAGATTAGTAAAGACTGAGAATTTGATCAATTGTTACCTTTTGATTTGTAGGGATGAAGTTGGTGATGTGGGATAGACATATTTCATCTTCGAGAATGCATTTGAGTGCGCTCACCGCGATAACACATGGTCGGTAGTCGAGCAATTTGTAATCTGCATTGATTAAGTAATATAAGTTACATTAATCAATTATAAGTACTCAATCTATATGCTTAGTTATATTAAATTTAAGTTACATTACATTAATCAATTAAGTATTCAATATGTACATTGTTATACTATCTCCAAAAATGATCACTTTTTTTACCATGTAATAAAAAAAACCAATAGGTTTGATCACTTTGGTTGATAAAAACTGAAAAACTGATCATGACATTCCTATCACAATGATTCATGTATAAAAAATAATCAATCATGGGTTACATGACAATATTATTTTACAACCTAAGTGTGTAAATTTCTGATTTATGCATGGTTAACAAAGGCGAAACTTATTGGATTTTTATGTTAAAATCATGAAAATTTTATTTTATCTAATTGGTTGATGACAACATATCAAAAAAAGCAAAGGGATCAATTTGTTACCAAGAGACGATGCCGTAAGAATTTCGTCGAGCCTAAATCGATCGATGGGCTTGAAACGTTGTTTCACTTCCCATTCGATCAATTCAACATACGAGTATGGAGTGATAGCATTAACTTCCCATCCTAAAGACTTCAATATCTTCATGTCCATCTTTTGGACCAATTTTGCTTCAAAAGAATATTCTAAACCCTCCTTCTGCATCAATTTAAAACCATTAAATCTTTTATCTTTTAAACAAACAAATGTTCTTTTTTTTCAAACATTTGAAAAAGATTATAACCTGAATTTCATGCAATGTGGGAGGACAAGTTTCACCAAATTTAACAGCAATTGACAAAGCAGCCAATGAAAGCAATTCCATAATCCAATAACTCCACCCCAACAACATTCATAACAAAAACCCTAATTAATAACCAAACATCATAAAAACTTTCCATAATAAGAATAAAAACAAACAAGACTTACATGACATTTATTCATATCGATAAACCGATCGGCATTATTCACCGCACTTAACACAGT
This sequence comes from Scalesia atractyloides, assembly GCA_947069175.1. Classification (NCBI taxonomy): domain Eukaryota; kingdom Viridiplantae; phylum Streptophyta; class Magnoliopsida; order Asterales; family Asteraceae; genus Scalesia; species Scalesia atractyloides. The sequence goes on along the minus strand of CAMTDV010000006.1, from coordinate 5,575,370 downwards.
CCCTATACAGAAATTAAACCTTCTATGACACTACACATTCAAAATTCACCCAAAAAAAGTTAAAGAACATGTCACAAATTAACTTAAGTTGAAACTAATAATATGATCACTTGAAAAAACATAGAAAAAACATAGAAAAACATAGAAAACATAGAAAAACATACACGAATGAACCAATGGATGGCTTTCAATCTACACTCCACAACAAAACCATTGGATTCAAGAAGATCTATGTAACCCAATGTAGTCATATACTTAACTTCTTTTTGTACACAATTATCAAACGAGTGTTTGATGTCATGTTGTGTGATGGGATGAATGATATTATCGCGATTTCGCAACGCGTAATCGTGTGGAGAATGAGAATGAGAAGAGGAAGACACCGGACTCATGTCCCACACTTCATCACAAAGAAGAAACTCATCAAGAATGTTATTATGAGTCATTTTTGTTTGTGAAAATGTGTAAGTGTGTGGGAATGATGGTGTGTGTGGTGGGTGTGGAGGTTTTACATCAAGCGGTTTTTAGGGAAGGGTTGTGTTGGTTGGAAAGAGAAGACACGTACCGCATGAAGAGGGTAACTGCAATGATGTGTGTGTTTTATTGGTGGGTTGGTTTGGTTTGGTTTGGTTTTACTGCAGTAAGTTGCACACGAGGGTTTATTGAACAGTGGTGAGTTTTCATTAAAAGGTTGCCAACGGTTCGCAACGTATCTTTTAGTGGGTCGGGTCCATATGCTTGTTTTGGTGTTTTACATTTTGTATATTAGGTGTGCACCGAGTTGAGACCACCGGACCGGACCGAACCGAACCGAACCGAAACAGGAATTTATGGAAATCAAAATGAAGACGGGATCGAGATAGGATGCGTTAGTCTTAGGTTTTTCGGGTTGGGTTGTTGGTCTCATGTTGGGTCAAGACTAGGACCAGGGGCGGATTCAAGTGGAAGCTTGGATGGACGGACGCCCCCATTAAAAAAAATTTGGTGTTTTAGTTAAACCCTTGTTCTCATCCTCAAAAAATTATTCTTTAATCTGTCACTAGGCAAGATCGTATACTAGTTTTTTAAATTAAGATGTTTCATTAGTTAATTATATAAACTATGGATAATTGGAGTGCACGGGTTTTTGGCCTAAAACCGACTGGGTTGGAACCGGTTCTGGTTTGCGTAAACAAAAGGCAAAAGGGGTTCGGGTTTGATCCGGGCTAAAGAAAGTCTTAAGGATTGAGTTTTACTGTTTGGAACCGGGTTATACCGGTTTATATCAGGGTTCAAACGGTTTCACAGTATAGAGTTAAAAACAATATAAACACAAAATTACATATGTTGAATCGATCTGATCTCAGATAAGGTATCCGGGTTACTCAATCCAGAACGGTTTTTATTTGTATTATTTATATTGTTATTTAGGGTCGACCCTGAGCAAGTACGGGGTGGGCGACCACTTAGGGTCCAAATCGATATAGGGGCCGAATTTTTTTATATATATAATATTTAGAAAAATGTATGTTTAAAAAAACCCTCTTAAAGGGCCTGGTTTAAGAAGAAAAAAACTTTAAAAGGGCTATAACAATTCGAAACAGAATTTACGAAACATACACGCACGAATACATATTATATTTGGCTTGACACATCTCCCAAATCGAAACGTATACCAACTCAAATCTATAGTACCTAAAAATATACACGTAAAAATGATTTTTTGAATGAAAAAGCATTATATTTAACCTAACTCGTTTTCTAGAAAATGTTTACGTCGAAACATAGAGCAAATCATATTTATACCAACACGTAAATAAATATATGTATGTAAAAATAGTTTTTTAAGTAAAGGAAGTATATGATTAAACTCGAAACAAATTATAGATAAAAAAACTTAATCGGTTAAAAAGATCCGTAAAACCATGCCAAGTAGCCACTACAAAAAAAGTGACCAACAGAGACTAAACTATCAGTGACTGATATATCAGTCTCGAATGCATAATATCCGGGACTGATATAAGTTGCTGATAATATTAGGGACTGATTTTAAATTGCATAATGTTAGTAACTGATAATTAGTCGCTAATATTTTGGCACCTTATTTGATACTAAATTTCAGTCACAAATACGTTTGGACGATATAATATTATGTAGTGAAACTTATTGATGACTGAATTTTAGTCCTAAATATGTCTCCTCCATAATGAAAAATCAGAGACTGAAAATTAGTTCTTAATATTCCCAAGACGAATTGAATTATGGACTGATATTCGGTCTTGAACGGGTATTGTATGTCATGAACAAGGACTGACTTTCAGTCTCAAATTATCTAACGCATATTCTACCATATTATCTACATATCAGAGACTAAAATCATTCTAAAAATCTTTTAAAACTAATAAATTTAAAGTTCAAGTAAATTTTAGTTGAACTAAAACATATTAGAATTTATAAAAAAAAATAGGGATGAGCTTGTTACCGGTAATCGAAAATCGACAAATATGGGTACCGATAGCGAAAATGCTTGATACGGTTCCAATATTTAAAAGTAAAATTCGGCAAAATACTGGTACCGTACCGAACTAAAAATTCCAATACCAAAAACCCCAAAATATATTCGGTACTGAATATATTTAGTATCTGAAATTCGATACAGTTCTCGTACCTCATAATTTTAACACTTGTAATACTTTGAGAATACGACAATTAAACATAATCAGGATTGTAATACTTTGAGAATATGGAAATTAAGATCATTGGGTGTGGTGGGGTTTGGGTTGGGGACGTGGCTAGCCATGTGGCGGAAGTGGGCTCCACCAGGCCACCCCATAAAAGTTGGGGTGTGGCAGCGGTGTGGGCTGACCGGCGATGTGGATTATTGTTTTTTTATATATTTTGAGATTTTATAAAAAACACACCATTATATTAAAAAAAATCTTTAAAAAACTTAATAAATCCTAAAAATAAAAACTTAATAAATCCTACAAATAAAAAAATTACAAAGTTATTTAAATATTAAAGTGTGGAACCCAGCGGAATTCCGGTTCCCATCGTGGCGGTACTCGATCTTGGCTATCTCCACACGATCGTCATGACTTAGGTCAGACGCCGGTACACAGTTGTAGCATACCATAAACCGATCAAGTTTTGGTTTTAGATCGCGCCACTTGTGTTGGCACGCGTTTAGGTTGTGTCGAGCGTTAACAACATGTTGTCGGTACTCGCTAAACGCTCGCGTCCAATATGCGGCTTGACCGCGTCCAAGCGAGTGTTGTGCATCGACGATAGCAGTGACCAAAATGATCTCCTCCTCTCCTCGGTCCAAGACACCATTGTTTTGTTTGGGATTTTTTTATGTTAAGAAATGTTTGGGGTGAAAAAAATGGGGAGTAGGTGAGATTGTGTAAAAATTTGAATTTTTTTTTTAAACTTCAATTAATCGCCTGGCCTAACGGCTACCCCAACGGTTATATGTTGAATCGCGCACGCCCGTTGTTGTGTGTTAATGGGAAGAAATTAGACCGAAACGTAAAACGTAGAAAAGAATAACTAAGTCGAACGGGGAAAAATAAACGCGTTGCGACGAGCTTGTCATATGGGAAAAAATATACCAACAAACGATGAACCCCACACTTGTTGAGGCATGTTAACTTGCAAATTAGAACGAACGTAAAACGATTAATTTGTGAAAGATGAGACTTATGAGGGGGCAAATATAAAAATAAAAAAATGTTAGGGTTAAATTGTAAAAGAAGAAAAGTATTGGGTTAGAAATGAAAAATCAATTTTTTTTTTAAATCTCCCTATGCATGGGGTACAACCTCATAAAGCAACTTTTTGTTGCTAATTTATAGTTTATAATTTGCCAATGAAATTTGTAAAGGGCCTGAATGACTAAATTCTTTTGAAAAACTCAACTTGTGAAAGTGTAATGAAAGTAACTTAGACCTAATTGAATAAAGAAAACTAATTCAAAACCCAATTAATGAATTGTTGAGGGGCGCTATTGGCCAAAATATCTTTTTGCTGATAGGGATAAAAAAATTTATCTCGCAGAGGGTCAAAAAATTTTTGTGATTTTTGGAGATGACCACGTTATTTAACCTCTATATTTTATCACGGACAAAAAGATTTTTGTGATTTTCAAAGACGGCGATGTTATTATTTAACCTCTATATTTTATAACTTATACTTGTAAATATCTGATGGTTCGGATATTATATTCTATTTACCTCTGTATTTTATAATTTATACATGTAAATATCTAATTGCTCAAATATTATATTCAATCAATATTGATTTATGGTAGAGGAAATATTGTGAACACCATGCGAATATGGAGATATGGGGGACCACGTACAGTTAGGTGGGCCCAAGCCCAGTTCAACCAGTGTACATCAATTACAACTTCCATTAGTGGTGTACAAAAAACCCGAACTACCCGAAAAAATCTGGAACCGGGCATTATAAAACCCGGGTTTTTACACCCGAACCCGACCCTACCCGTAGGGTAGGGTCGGATAGAGATGGGCATAAAAACCGGTTCCGAACCCGAACCGGTAGAACCGAACTGGAACCGGTTCCAGTTCCTACCCGACATTAAGTAGAACCGGTTCCGGGTTCAAAATACCTGTTGGTTCCAACCCGGTTCCACAATTTTACCATTTGAATCGGGTCGTACCCGATTCCTACCCGTACCCGGTTCCTACCAGTACCCGGAAATTCAGTTCTAGAAGGAACCGGTTATACCCGTTAAAATGTTACCGTTGGAACCGGTTATACCCGTTAAAATGTTACCGTTGGAACCGGTTATAGCCGTTAAAATGTTACCGTTGGAACCGGTTAATTTTTTTTAACCGATTATTGTTACTATTTTTATTTATCAATGTAACTAATAATAAAAATCAAACATAACAAACACAATAGAAAGAAACATTACACAAACTTTATTAAAACACCAACGGTAACATTTATCAGGAACCGGTAAGTAGGAAGGGGTTTATATAAAAAAACGATTTTTTAATCAGGAACCGGTTCCAACGGTAACATTTTATCAGGAACCGGTTCTGAAAAGTAAAAGTCAGGTTTTGACTGTCAGGAACCGGTTCTGAACAGTAAAAGTCAGGTTTTGACTGTCAGGAACCGGTTCCCAACACTATCAGAAACCGGTTCCGCACCATACCCGGTTCCATAATACCCGTACCCGGTTCTACACGGTTCCATATTCTTGGGTGTGAACCCGGGTAGGAACTGGACCCGGTTCCACACCATACCCGGTTCCAATGACATCCAAGCAGAACCGGGTCCGGGTTGGAACCGGTTCCGGGTAATAATAAAACCCGATTATGCCCATCTCTAGGGTCGGGTATGCATTTCTATTATAAAACCCGAACCCGGAACCGAGTTTTTTAATACCCGTTTTCAATCCGGGTTTTGCGAGTACCCGGTTTCAACCCGAACCCGGAACCGGGTTTTTTAATACCCGGTACGGATTTTCCAATACCCTCTTCGGGTTTTTCGTTTTTTGTGTTTTTTCGAGTTTTGCACCTTGGTAACGACTATATTAGCCGTTAGAAAATATATTTTGGCCATGTTTGGTTTATATCTAATCTCTATACTCTATACCTGACGCATAGCCGACCCCAACCCGATCCATACCCGAACCCGGAAATAGGGTATTATAATACCCGGGTATTAGAAAACCCGACCTGGACCCTACCCGAACCCGGGTATATAGGGTATACATTTTTTGTATAAAACCCGGACCCGGATCCGACCCGGGTATTCTCAATACCCGATTTTGTAGAACCCGATCATATCCGAACCCGGTTCCATACTCGAAACCGGGTATTTAAAAAACCCGATTTGTGCACCACTAACTTCCATGGCTTTTTATTCTTTGTATGACCAATAGTTTTTCTTTTTTCTTTTTCTATACCCTTAACAAAATTAATTTCGAGCATTTTCAAGGTATCCTGATTAAAGAGAGTACTTCGAGAGTAACCTGAGTTTACTACCAATTCTGGGAAAACCTGATAACCCATCCTTCTGTAGGCACGACAGTAAAATTACCAATAAAACCCGTTTGAATATAACATTTTCGGACCAATAGTTTTAATTTCGTATTATCTCAACTACCAATTCTTGCCATAAGCTATTCAGTAGACATGCTATATGGGTCGAATCGAAACGATATATTGAAAAAATCATAAAATTATTCATCTGATCAACCATTTTTTTTTCCAAACTCGAACCGTAAGGATACATTGAAATAATCATAAAATTATCCATTTGATCTACCATTTTTTTTTCAAACAGTAAATTTGTAAAAAATATTCGTCCACTAAAACGATGACACGTATCCACTTGGGGGCAAGAATATGAAAATCTTTCGTCACGTTAACGCAGGAACTTGGAAACTCTTGTGCCACAAAAGGTGTTATAAAAATAGTACATACATTGAAAACCAAGAATATTTAAACACTTAAATTTTAGTCTTGATCAATACTCTAAAAACCAAACCTCAGATTGATTATGGAGTAAGAAGCAGACGATTTCGACGTGGAAGATAAACTCACGGGAACAAGGTTTCCCAAGGTTGATTTTGGGCTTGCTAACTCATTTTATTGATAGCCTTTGATGTAAAATCGTCGTTGAATCAGTCTAAGGGGCTGTTTGACAACTTCTGAATGGGTAAGTGATGAAACCAGTAAGAAACCTGAACCATTAAGTGCTGAACCAGAGGTATGAATCATTAAGAGCCAGAACAATGTTTAACCGTTCAGAGGCAAATGTCTGACCAATTCAAATAAGAGGTTCTAACCATTGAACCCCGAATTCCCGTAACCACTAAAAGCGGCCGGTTTTAGTTGCCATTTCCCAAAATAACATAGTAAGTTTTTCATGACTAAAATTGACAAAGAAGAAGATGTTTTTCATGATCTAAATAGAATAAAAAGTGAACAAAAGACAAAATATAACATAACACATAGTTATAAATATAATAGCTACCAAATCAAAACAAAAGCAACTAATTATCATACTTAAATGACTAAATCATACCATAGAGCATAAAAGCTTATTTTGATGGTACATTGTCTCCCACAAGGTTCATCAAAGATGTTGAGTTCATAAAAGCTCTTATACATAAGACGCCGCCGGGCTTTGACAAAAAAAACTAGAAAATACACGACTTAGTGTCGGAAATGCCTCACGCCGGTAAACAAAAGCGAAACGTTATATTTGTTACAACAATCGATTGCATCAGCGTCTCTTATGCTTCCTCCAGGCTCTGCAATCACGCCGATTCCACTTTCACATGCTTCCTCAACTGCATCTTTCCATGCTGTTTAACAAGACCTTCCGTCAGTTACTAAAAAACGACAAAATCATACTCTAAAATTAATTAACATAACGAGAATGGTGAGGTAACGGTTACCAAATGGGAAAAACGCATCACTAGCCAGAGCCGCTCCTTTCACCTCATCTCCAGCTTTCCTCAACGCTATTCTCAAGCTATCCACACGGTTCGGTTGTCCACTTCCCATTCCTAACATACAGTTGTTCTGCCACAAGATCACCATAATTACAATATTGTCCCAACTCCTAAAAAATATCAAGACATAGTTGCAAATAGGGGTGTTTTTTAACCGAATAAAAACCAAACCGAACTCAATTATGGTGTTACCCGAAACCCGAAAGTTGTATTCGGGTTGGTAATTGGGTTAAAAAAATGTTAATCGGGTTGACCAGATTAATCGGATTCACATAAAAAATGTCAGTTATATTTATACATACATAATAACTATAAAAGTCTAATTTTCTTCCCATATGTTTTGTTTTTTGTTTTGAACATGATGTTTTGTTTCGTTATTTCGTTGGTTGTTTGAGCGACTAAAAAGTTTCGGCTCTGTTGATAGATTTGACAGTTTTCTTTATAGCTTATGTGATTGGTTGACACGGTTTGGTTTTTTGCTTATTGTATTTGACATTTATTTAGTTAATTAATATATACGTTTAATGCATGGGTTTTGAACAAAATATTTATACTGGAAGTGTGTTTATTTGACAATTTGTTCTTTTTACTTAATAATAATGATGTTAAATTAAATTGTAAAGTATGCATTGGAAATTGTATTTAAAAATCCGAAACCGATTAACCTGACCCAAATAAACCGATTAAAAAACCCGATGGCTAGTTGCGAAGAAACTAACCTTTGCAATTACAATGGCATTGCTTTTAACGTGCTTGACGCACAACCATGCAAACTTTGCATCGTTAAGCGCGCTTTCTTCCGGTGATTTTTCAGAAACTATATCGAATTTAATTTCTTCTGGCGTTAAATCATCTGCATCTTGAGCTAGCCAACCCCCGCCTACTTGTCTAAGTGATAACTTTCCTCTACTATTTTTCTTCGCTTCAAGAATTCTCAACGTCTTTGACTTTCCACGAAGGATTTCAAGGCCCTTTTCGGTATAACTGGGAGCAACAACAATCTCGTAAAACATCCGTGTTTCACCGTCTGTTGGGCTTCTAAATTCTCGGATATCCCTAGCAAGTGCCTTCATTACAAAATCATACATACGTATGAGGGTTAGCTACATTAAAATACAACTTAATTTCAAGAGTAAAATGCCATTTTCGTCCCTGAGGTTTGGCCAGTTTTGCGACATTAGTCTAAAGGTTTATTTTTATACATCTGGATCCAAAAGGTTTGAAAGCTTGCATTTTCGTCCGGCTCGTTAACTCCATCCATTTTTATCCGTTAACTCAGGGTATTTTCGTCTTTGTTAACTTAAAGAGCAATTCGGTCCTTTTCACATTATGCACAAGCATTTAGCATAATGTACAGGTATTCAAAAAAGACGAAAATACCCAACTTAACTGAGAAAAATGAATGGAGTTAACGAGACGGAAGAAAATGACAACATTTCAAACCTTTTGGATCCAGATTAGAAAAAACAAATCTTTGGACGAAAGTAGCAAAACTAGCCAAACTCAAGGACGAAAATGGCATTCTACTCTAATTTCAATTTTTGTAACTTTGGGTGAGAATAAATTTTACATTTTCTAGAATATGTAGCATAGATAAAAAAAATTGATCAACTAACCTCATCGACTTGTTTGTTGAAGGCTACTATACCACCAAATGCACTCACAGGATCGGCTTTTACAGCTAATCTATATGCTTCAATTAGATCATCACGAGACGCTACCCCACAAGGGTTTGTGTGCTTTACAACAACACAGGTGGGGTTTTCAAATTCACAAACACAATTCCAAGCTGCATCAGCGTCTAAGTAATTGTTATATGACATCTCCTGCACGCGCCAAAAACAATATTGAGTCATCATCTAATTCATTCAAAATAGAATAGAGTACACGGATGATCCTTGTGGTTAACCAAAATTTTAGATTTAGTCCCTAGCTTTTTTAAAGTACACGGATGGTATCCGTGGTTTGCACTTGTAACGCATTTAGTCCCTAACTTTTGCCAAAAGTACATGGATGGTCCCTGTGGTACGCACTTTGTAATGCATTTAGTCACTAGACGTCGGGGACTAAATGCATTACAAAGTGCAAACTATACGGACCATCCGCGTACTTTTGGCAAAAGTTGAGGACTAAATGCGTTACAAAGTGCAAACCACAGGGACCATCCGTGTACTTTCGAAAAACTAGGGGCTAAATCCAAAATTTTGGTTAACCACAGGACGATCCATGTACTATTTGCCACACTGTAAGGCCGTGTTTGGTAAACCTGACATCATTAGATACAGGCTGAACATTATATTCACCTTCCCATGGTGTTGAATAGCTGTTGCAATACCGCCACCATTAACTTCTGACAGGCTGCTGTCAGTGTAAAATGCAGCCTTCTGGTGAGGATTTTCTCCGTATCGAAGTGAACTCTTTAGTGAAAGTGGCACCGTAAAGCTAGGTGGAAATTTATCTTCCAACAAAAATAACATAATGGTAAGTTTTCAAATTAAAATTTGAGTAAAATGCCATTTTCGTCACTGAGGCTGAGGTTTGGCCAGTTTTGCGACTTTCGTCCAAAGGTTTGTTTTTTCACATCTGGATTTAAAAGGTTTGAAATCTTACGTTTTTTTCATCCAGCTCGTTAACTCCATCCATTTTTCTACGTTAAGTCGGGTATTTTCGGCTTATTTTGTTAACCTAAAGGGCAATTCGGTCTTTTTCACTTTATGTACAAGCATTTCGCATAATGTACAAGTATTCAAAAGACCGAATTGCCCTTTAAGTAAAAAAAGACAAAAATACCCCCGACTTAACAAAGAAAAATGGATGGAGTTAACAAGCTAGATGAAAATGACAAGTTATCAAAACCTTTTGGATCCAGATGCGAAAAACAAACCTTCGGACGAAAGTCGCAAAACTGGCCAAACCTCAGGGACGAAAATAGTATTTCACCCTTAATTTTTTTTTGATGAATACAAAAGAAGAGGGTACCTCCTTCGGTTTGCTTCCACAGCCACTCGGAAACAGCAGAATCATAAGCGGCAACATGTTGGAAAGCTTTCCATGCGAGTTTCCTTCTAAAATGTTGGTCATCTTTGTTTCCTTTAAGGAATTCTAGAAGTAAAGGGTAATCTTGCGAATCAACAACTACCAACACATCTTTGTGATTCTGTTTAAACAAAATATAAATACGTAATTTATCTTACAATTGTAAATCAAGAAACCAGCACAACCAATAATAATTAGTTGGAATAATAACAACCTTTGCCGCAGCTCTTATCATCGTAGGGCCACCGATATCAATGTTCTCAATACCATCATCAAATAGAACTCCATCGGTTGAGGTAACTTTTTCATAAAAGGGATATAAATTTACCACCACTAGTTCAAATGTACCTACAATAACCAAATATTGTTTAAAACATGAATAAATGAGTGAACAATGATATTTGTCAATTATGTAACTTACTAATGTTGTGTTTTTCTAGAGCTTCCATGTGATGGCTTTGGTCTCTTTTGGCAAGAATCCCTCCATGTACACTAGGATGTAAAGTTTTTACACGACCATCAAGCTGCAAAAGATGATAAAAGTAGGGGTGTTAAACGGGACGTGTTCGCAGGTTAGCGGGTTAAACCCTACCCGAACACGACCTGAACCCGAAAATCATGTCATACATATGAACCCGAACACTACCTGAATATCCGCAGGTTGACCCGAACACGACCTGAATATTCGAGGTTGACCCAAACACGGCCCGTTAAACCCGATTTTTTTACTTCATCCGCAAATTAAAATATCTAAACTAAATTTATTACACAAATACACAAATGTATATAATACAATTAAACTTAAATTATAAATTTTTTGTTAATTTCTCTTGTTAAGTTATAATTACGCATAAAATACACACCCAGTCTAATTTATGACATAAAACATATTGTAAAAAAATATAATATAATATAATAAATATTAAGGGGTTAAACTGGTCAACCCGCCAACTCGACCAGGTTAACCCAAACCCGACCCATTTAGCTAAATGGGTTCATGGGTTCAACCTGAAACTGACCCGTCTAATTCCTAATGCTTTAATGGATTTTACCATTTCGGGAAACTTGGTGAGTTCTTCTACTTTTGTTACAGAAATTCCCGCTTTTTCCAAAGCAGATGCTGTTCCTCCGGTTGACACAATTGTATATCTGCGAGTTCAAGTCACAAACTTTACAATTTTGACTTACAAAACTTGACTTCACTTATTCGATTTAACAATGTATATCAAATTTCTGATATCCAGAATCTAATTGCAAAATGTGTTGAGTAGTGTGGTTCACCCCAATTCTTGAAGTCCAGTGGCAAGAATATCCAGATCCTTCTTGTCTGACAACGAAATTAACGCCTGCTTGCTTGCTGAAATGAATTGGCATATCGCAGAAGTAAGATGACAATCAAATTGAGTAATGTTTAAAGATCTATACACATATTCTATTTATCACTCCATTCGTTCAAGTAAACCAGTAATAGCATCAGTTACATCACTCTTTTGTGATTTTGAAATTCAAGATAATATGCAAATCAATGTTGTAAACATAGCTGTCAATAGCGGACCCAAGCAACAGGCTACCTATACGCTACATAGTGATAGCGATGAAATAGTGGCCGCTATTTCATGTTTAACGACACACTTGAAGAAAATTTTCGAAATATTTTATATGCGTATTTTACCAAAAAAATATAAAAAATTACAAAAATCTCGCTATTTACCGCTATTTGTCGCTCCCGGCTATATAGCAACACATGAGCGCTACGCTGCTATGCTCACTATTAACAACTATGGTTGTAAAAATCGGGATTATTCGCCAATTAATCGGTAATTGATAGCTTACCGATTAATCGATTATATATCACCTAAAATCAGTAATCGGTCAAAGAGAGTAAAAATCAGTCAACTTTCCGTCAAAATTGCTCAAAATCTTTGATGTATTTGAAAAATTATACTTATTAATCCAATCGGATTAATAAGTTTGAAAGATTATATATAATCTTGAAGATTACATACATACATATAAAACTACAATACGATTAATCGTTAGTCGGTACTCCACCGCTAGGGATTTTTACAAAAGGGTGCATACTCAGCGTGCTAATCAAGCCATCAAGGTCTTACAAAAGTTCATAATAACACTAAACCTAATTTCATAATAAAGTTTACAAAATATCCATCCATTTCACTCGCATGCACCAATTAAAACAAAATCAGTAATCATTACCAGACGGAGATGCTACAGAACCAGCCATTGTTTCAGCAGCTTCCGCCGTTGCCTTATTTCGATAACAATTCACTCGCGATGAATAGTTTACAACCTCAATCCAATAAACACTTTATCAGTTGCCCAAAAAAAAAAAAAAAAGAAAAGTGAATAATGAAACGTGAAAAGGAAAAAAATTTAAAGCAAATTGTTTCTGAAGAGAAGCGGCAAGATGAGAATCGGTTGACCGGAAGTGAAAAGTTATCGCCGGAGATGTGCGGCTGATTGCGGCGGTGGAGGAGGTAAGGGTGGGTAACGGAGCTCCAAACCTCAGCATCTAAAAGAGATAAGAGCAGAAATTGAGGAGGGTGGGGAAAGAGAAGAGTAGAAATCGAGTAGGGAAACAGAAATCATACCTGGTTTTGCTTGAAATCGGGTGATGATGATGACGGTGGTGGTGGTGTGCGTGAATATGGTGAAGAGCAGAGGTGAAGGTAATTTATAGGTCGCAGGATGAGCGAGGGGTAATTAGGGCAACCATGTTTTATACGATTTTTTTTTTTTTGAAAGAACACTAAAAGATCGAATAAGTATAAGCATAGATGCACTCAATCGAGTAAATGTATTATCTCTTTCGTAACGATTAGAGTTGAATGTATATCCGAGTCATCAAGCCACTTCTGGGGAAAACCCGCTTGCCCGAAGGACCACTGCGGTAAAACCCGGTTCGGCACCGTTTCGAAATAGCGACCTTCTGAAAGGCCTAGTTCTAAACTTCATTGTCACCACAAATGTCCTTCAAAGTTTTGCTAGTGAGAGTTGAATTTAGGACCTCAAAGAGACAAACCAAATGACTAACCACTTGATCAACTTATCAGGTAAAAGTTAACGTAAACCGACCATAAAGCCAAAATGAGGACACTCGTAACCTCAACTAATAACAAATGTTGTATTTTATTTTTTATCAAAACAAATGTGGTATTTTATTTTTGATTAACAACAACGATGAGTAATTTTAAAAAGACCTCGACCTACTTCATACTTCGATCTTAGTTTATAGTTGTTAAGGGTGCACGGGTGGAGAGGTAAACTAATGTGGGGATCTTGTTTGCCGTGCGGTATGCACCGTCGCCGACCTTGTTTATCGCGAGAGGGAAGGGTGGATCAGTGATTGTTTACTGCATCAGGTGAGGCATTTTTTGACCGTTGGCTGCTTTCAAACCAATCACAAGGTTTTTCTTTTGTTTTTTTATATTAAAAAGAAAATAGTTCCTCTCCCCAATAAAGTGGATCAGCTTTATGTTTTAACGCAATAGGGGATTTAGAGAGGAGAATCAACATGGCAAGAGATGATTGGATGGATGGATAATTTACATCTCCTTAAGAGGTGACCACCCCTTACAGCCTAACATATGTAGTCCATGTTGATACAATACTTTTACTTTTAAGTCAATATTATCTCTGCTCGTCTTGAATACATTTAGTTGTTCCAACAATGTTCTATCTCGTGATATTCTTCTTACCCATTATCCTTAAAATCGGTGTCTCATGTTTAGATAACTAGTTTTATGTCCTCACTTGCGTTGCGGGGCGTTAAGCTGTTGAATTGTTCTTAGTTTCATAATATGTACTTCTGTGTTTTGGTTACTTGTACATACTACTCATATCGCGATCTCAATAAAAAATTTACATCGAGTCAACCGATTAAAATAAAAACACTACCATGGTTTTGCTAAAAAAACTAAAACGATGACAAGACTGTAAGTTTGAACTTAGGGCAAAATTGTAATTTGTCAGGACCAACGAGCGAGTGACATGTGCCTATATGAATAAAATTAAATCGACTCTACCAATTAAAACTTACACTACCATAGTTTTGCTAAAAAAATAAAACGATGGCAAGACTGTTATTTTTTTAACAGGAGGCAGAATCATAATTTGTCAAGGCCAATAAGGAATTGTCAGGCTGCTGCCTCGCACTACTGATGACAAAACTATAATTTTAAACGAAGGGCTATTTCCCCACATCTCTTTTGTAGTTATATAAACAAACTGACTCTTAACAAATTATTAAGATGTAGTGGAAGGCCTTAGGACATGGTAAATGGGTCCTAGAGTGTATACATGTGGGATTGGGAAAACATGCCCTACATCTATCTATAGTCTATCTATACGTTCAAACTGTTTCATGTAAATATGAATATGAAATTATATCCACTCAATTGTGTTTATCATATATTTTCAAATTCCATAGTTGATATTATAGAAGTGTTTTATGACAATGTTAGGGGCTGTTTGGCAACTTTTGAATGGTTAAGTGTTGAACGAGTAAGAGGTCTCAACTGTTTAGTGTTGAACGAGTAAGAGGTCTGAACCATAAGTGTTGAACTAGTAAGAGGTCTAAACCATTAAGAGCCAATGCTTAACCGTTTAGAGGCAAATGTCTGACCAATTCAGATTATATGTCTTAACCATTCAGACTTAGTATAACGCTTAACCATTCAAAGGCAAATGTCTGAACCATTCAGACATCTGCTTGCGAAACAATCAGTCTGAACCATTAAGTGTTGAGCCAGTAAGAGGTCTGAAGCATTAAGAGTCTCATTAAGAGGTAAATAAACAGCCTCTTAGTATGATTGAAGTGTTAGTGATGTTAGTGTCATGGATTCATTTTAGTTTTAGTTGGATTTACTTAAGATCAAAGTGAAAGCTAAATATACATTGATAGGTGCAGAATCTATACTTGATCATACTATTATGATTTTCGACACCTCGATGGTTTTAGGGGCAAAAGCCCCTAGACTAATATGGGTTTCAAGGGGAGCAACACGGGGTGTTCAAGGGGGAGCACCACCATTGCAAAGTGTTCTAGATTTGCATCGCTAATTAAAAGTTGCAAAAAATGATCTTCAATAGGAATTGAATTTTAAGAATAAGTTGCCACTAATCATTATTGGTACCTGAAATCATCAAAAACTTGGTTCATGAGAGTGTGAAGTATGAGTAGCAACTAAGAGCAATGATAGTTGGTCATCAGCAGTAGTCAGTGGTAATCGGTCATCAGCACCAAATTGGGCGATACTGATGGGAATTCCGATGAAGAATTTTTCATACATAAAGCATACTCATTCTTCTATTCTCTTAGAATTATCCGGTTTAAGATTTTAAAAACACCATTATCGTACTTTAATGTGAAAGTATTATGTAAGAGTCAAAGAGATTATCTAGTGATTTTGAACTATAAAATCTACATATAGCTCATGTGGATTGTTTGCATTGTTTGGTTTCGAGTAAAATGGTGATGGTAGTGGCAGAGATCGCTTAGGAGCTATAAACAACCAAGTGAACAACCATAGTGTTATATGATCTATGTACACTTAGAACATTTATCAACATGAAATGAACATGTGTATCGGCATGTTTTTGCACATCATTGAGTACCATGTGAGTTACTTACATAGATAATCCATGTGGTTTTCTTAAAATAACACCTTTAGGTACTAACGTTTTCTCGTAATAGACTAAGGTTCTATGATTTCAGCTTCGTAACAAAGTTGGGGTCTAAAACCAGTTAATGTTTTTCTATTAAATTATGGTAAAATGACAAATATACCAATTTATAACTAAAGGGACCACTTTTGTAATAAACCATGTGTGATTGTAGGGACCAATATACGTAAATTACTAAGAGAGAGAGAGAAAGAAAGAGAACTGCGAGGCAAAAGAGAGAATAGTCGCGGCCGTTGGAACAATGTCCAGGGGGCACCTCTCGCATTGTAAATGCTCTAACACTACGTATTACAATTAGTAAAAAAGAAACAAATATTTTTTTTGAACGGCAAATTTGGATCACTGACGGACCACTGAAGTATCATCGTACCACCAACGGAACCACCCGTTCACATCCATCTCCACCAGGCTATAATGCCTTTATACCAATTAGAATGAAACTCAATTAATCTGGGGAAGCCCCCCTCTGTGGGAATCGAACCCATAACCTAATAGTCCCTAAGCCTTATCTTATCCCTAAGATGTCAAAAGAAACAAACATTTGATTGGCTTAAAGAGCTTCTCATACCACAATAATTATCCCAAAAATATATGAATCTCCAAAATGATATACACCTATTTCAACAATAACTATCAATACTCATTTAGGGTATATGTTCTTTTAGCAAATACTCATGCATTTGTTCGATTTTGGACTTGAACCCGCAACACGTTGATTGATGGACCGCCTTTGATACCGTTAGCCCAAAGCCCAAATCCCAAAACCCAGTTGGTTTATTAGGGTTTCTTCGAAAGAGGAATAAGCAAATACTCTTATTGTAGCTCATAAGAAGAGAAGCTGAAACCTGATCTTCCTTCATTGGTTGTTTTTAGCTCAAGCTTCTGAAATGGGCTGCAATATAAGTTCAGAAAAAAGATTGTTCACTTAATAATAACTAAAGGTAGAAATGGGCGGGTTAGTAACGGGTCAAAAACATTGTAGTTTTGGTACATGTCGGGTTGAGTTGTTTCGAAACACTTTTTCTCCAAAAAATTTAACATTTCTTCAAAAACATTGGTGAGTCGAATATGATTTCAAAATTATATTATTTCAACGCTAATCTAACTTTTTAGGAAGTTCGGCAACTTTCAACGGTTTGCTCCGTTCAACCCTTTACTTCTAGAAATATAACTCGAATCGACCCATTCACAGGTAAATGAGTCAAAATTGCCACCACTACTAAAAAGGTAAAAATACATGCATTGCCTGGTGGTAACAAAAAGAAAGATAATAGAAAAAAAAAAGATAAAAACCTGCTGTTTGGATCATAATAATAGCCGTTGATCGAGCCATCCACACACGAGAAACAAACATAGTAAAAGCCAGCTATTGTCAACCCGCAATCGGATCCAACATTCACAAAATATTGCTCTTTCCATCTCTGCAAATATGGCACATAAAATTATTAAGTCATCCAAAATATATAGGCGGGCTGGATGGATATGGGTATTGTTGACCCGATACACTTTTGTCCAATTCTTTTTCTTATAGAGTTAATTACGCTTTTTGTCCCTGTGGTTTGTTGAAAATAACGATTACCCAGTCCATTAGTTTAAAAATTGCCAAAACAGTACCAGTACTTTCACTTTTGTAACAATTACAGTCCACCTCCGTTAACCCCATCCAATTTACCGTTAAGTTTTTTGTGAAAAGACTAAAATACCCCTATGTTAAGCAGAATTACCATAAATATGTATTGATAGTTGCTGAGGTCCAATGACTTCCCACCATCAACTTCAACTTGGCTCTGATAATAACATAACATTAAGCATAAGAAAATAAAAATCAATAATAATCGATTTCTAGTGATGTATTTAGTGGACTTACTAAAAGAGGCGAAAAAGACGGAAATTTTGTCCAGTGATCAATGTCGACTTCTGACCTGTCAAAGTTCAAAATGACATGTCTTTTTGTTGGTAAAAAAAAAAGAAAAAGAAAAAAGTGGAACCGGAAACAAAGAAATTTATAGCTAAAATGTTTGGAGTAGAGAAGATACATACGTTGCTTTCCATTTGTTAGTAAAGAATGTATAATTCTTTGTATCAATAATTTCTCCCTCCCAAAAAGTAACCACCTGCATTTGATGAATTTGGTATGTTACAGAAATTCACAATTCGTATGTTTGCATATGTGGCGGCTGGCACGGAATCCACCAGTGCCACATCAACTGCTCGAATGGAAAATTAGTTAACATGAGGCTGGTTGCTAAAATCAGAGAAAACTGTAAAGTTCGTTTCTAATTCGTTCGGTTTACATTTTTCTCAAGTGCTCCCCAATTCACATTATCATATAATATTAAGAGTAAAATGTCATTTTCGTCCCTGAGGTTTGGCCAGTTTTGCAACTTCCGTCCAAATGTTGGTCTTTTCGCATCTGGATCCAAAAGGTTTGAAATCTTGCCATTTTCATCCGGTTCCTTAACTCCATCATTTTTTCTCCGTTAAGTCAGGGGTATTTTCGTCTTTTTTGTTAACTTAAAAGGCAATTCGGTCTTATTCACTTTATGTACAAGCATTTAGCATAATGTACAAGTATTGAAAAGACCGGATTGTCCTTTTAAGTTAAGGAAAAAGACGGAAATACCCCTGAATTAACGGAGAAAATGAATGGAGTTAACGAGCCGGATGAAAATGGCAAGATTTTAAACCTTTCGGATCCAGATGCGGAAAAACAAACCTTTGGACGAACGTCACAAAACCGGCCAAACCTCAAGGACGAAAATGGCATTTCAGTCTATTATTAATCAATATAAACAAAATAGAGAATATTTTGAAAAATTAGAAGCCTCCTATAATATACGCATAAAAGTTATGCTGCTTACTGGTGTATCGGCCATTGGAACGTTTAAAGCTTCCATGGTGCCACATAGATATCCGTGATTAAGGTCACATCCTTGAATTCTCACATTAACTCTCCAAGCTTCCTCTTTTTGTGGACTTGAAACATTTTGAGTTCCTGAAAACGTCTGCAAAATCGTTCAAAAAGCTTCATTAAACACTTTCAAAGATGGAACGCACATCATGGGTTGAACATTTCATGCGTGTGCGTGTTAACTTTCTTCATACATCTCAAGTAGTATTCGAATTTGGAAAAGAAAAAAACGATGATGCAACAAATGACGATATTACCTGTCCAACACTCAGAAGTGAACAGGGTTGTAGACAAGTTTGTCCAGGATTTGCACCTGGAAAATGACGTTAAAAAAAAAAAAAAAAAACAGTATTATAACGAGACATCCAATGAATTGTTTAAAAACTCCACAAAACGCTGTAAGCGACACCAAGCATTGCAAAAATAAATATGCTGCGGAAGAATCTAATAGACTTGAACAGAAATGGCGAAAAGGAACACATGAAAAAACAATCAGTCGAAAACCTCAGTTGCATAAGAATATAAATCCGTTGGAAGAATATTTTGCTCCAAAAACACACTCACTTGCAGACACAGATCTACTTCCGCTTTAAAATATATTGTAAGTTGATATGTATCATAATAGCAAACTCTCAACCGTCGATATCATCTATTTTGATAATATGCTGTTTCAACGAATTTTAAACGTTCTAGTGTTAGCCAAAAATTTGTTATGATCGTAAATTCGTAATATTCTCTCAGATTCAAAGAGAATATTGTAGAAGAAAAATCTCACTCAGAAAGAAACAAAAAGGGCGGTTATGCAGGTGGGGTAGAAATGTAATTTTCCATCAGTTCCATCCAGAATGAGAAGTAAAGTGTCTTCTTCATTTTGTTACATATATATACAAACGCATTTTACAGGAACAAACACAAAGAAATGTCACATGTTATTTTGATACAAACATTTAATCTGTCTCATCCCCTTCTAAATAATATATGGTCGTTAATCCATTCCAATAGTCCCATGTACCATTTAAGACTTGATTTCTTGATAAGGTCATAAGGCGTAAAAATAATGTGAGGGCTGTTTTAAGCGAGGCACTTAGTATAAAAATACCATTTTTAGGGTTGTTTTAGGTTAATTGCAGCCTTGTTTATGGATTTGAGACATGTTCAATCAGGTTCAGACGATTTTTGGCAAACATTTGACCAGAACTTGGCCGAAATTTAGCCGTAAAGCACGCTTGATCACCTGAAAATACGCTTTCCCAGCGCATAGTACGCTTTTGACAACATAGATAAGGCATACCATTTGATATCTCTTTTGTTTTTATATATTTGGAGCGAAATACTCTTTCTACAGTCATCACTAATCCTCATTATATAAAGTATGACAATACTAAACCTATTAACCTTTACCAGTGATGGCAAACAAATCCGAAACATTTGGGATGGGTATTCAGCTATGCAGTTAATGCGGTAAAAATCGGATATCTGTCAAGGACTGATATTTGAGATATCAGTTATCGCGGTGGGATATTGGTAATTTTAATATCATGCTGAAATTGTGTATATAGTAATTTAACACTAATAATTCAGTATACTCTCCGACCATTAACAAATTAACCTTCCACAACTTGCAAAACACTATTAAGACTTAAAACACTAATAGCAGCAATAAGAAGAAAGATGAATGGTAGAACTAAGAAGAAAGGTACTGATATAAGGAAAATCAGTGATATATCAGTCAATATCACCGATAATATCGGTATCAATATTCTGACCGATATTTTGCACTGATATCTCATCAGGGGACCGATAACCGATATATCAGCGATATTAACTGCTTAGGTATTCGGGTATGGGATCCTTTACTATCCAATATCTAATTACTATGTGATCCTAGAGACCCACATTAGATTCAAAACTTTCATTAGCATCATCAAAAGTTGTAGATGCATTCCTTACTGACGAGAGCTTGTTAGATAGTTTGTGTTGATCTGTATAAATTTGTGTACGTTAGTGTGCGTGTTTAGTAGTTAGGCGCTGTTAGCCGGGAGGCTATATATATGTGTGTGTGTGTGTGTCTTTGTATAGACTTTTGGAGAACTCAGATTACGAGCGTGTGTGTGAGCTAAGAGACTACTTTGTAATACCGTCTTTTGTGATCTAATAGACGAAAAAAGTTATTTATGTGCTTTGTCTTCATTCCGTTTGTTTGATACGTAGATTGGATTCCACAAAATCTATTTGTTAGCGATCTAGTTCGTATCGTGTCGATCCTAGTGAGATACCTCGGGACCTACAAAAACCATCAACTTCTCCTACTTGTTTACATTAATTCAAAGAATCTTAACCAAAAATAAGCTTTAAAAACAATCACAACATGAACTTAAAAAAAATATTCAATCCAAACAATAAAATTTCAAACTTTCTTAACCAAATTTGATAACAATCAATACCCATCACCCATCATTAACTTTTTACAAAAAAAAACACTTGTTCATCATTCAAACAACACTAACCCTTGACCAAAATCAATAATTTGCACACTCCAATTGGCATCTAATTGATTGAATAAACCAAACAGTAAACATAATGATAATAATAACAGGAGTTCAAACAGGTTGTAATCATTCTTATATTAAACGAATTAACATACGAGAATATTAATATATATATATATATATATATAAGAAGTGGTGAAGAGTACCTGAAGAAGAAGTAGAAGGTGTGGGCGATTCCACCATTCTCACAGGCATGTTTGCTGTATCTAACGATTGAATTTAAGTGTGTATTGTGACGGAGATCAAAAGGGCCTGCAACCAAAACTTTCGATAAATCAGAAATGTTGTGAAATACGAAATTGGGGATGAATGTAGAATATAGATAATACGAAAATACCCCTTAGACTATTGG
Source organism: Scalesia atractyloides (assembly GCA_947069175.1). Taxonomy (NCBI): domain Eukaryota; kingdom Viridiplantae; phylum Streptophyta; class Magnoliopsida; order Asterales; family Asteraceae; genus Scalesia; species Scalesia atractyloides. The sequence goes on along the minus strand of CAMTDV010000006.1, from coordinate 5,553,339 downwards.
TTGAGTTTTGAAAGACCCTTAGACTATAAGAAGTTGATGATTATGGTCACCTTTATTTAATCATTCATAAACCACTAGTCACTAATCACTTAGGGAGTACGGTATGAGACGGAGTTTTTTACGGGCAAGATGGGTCCTAGGCTTCTTTCTTTTTTCGCTTCGTAGTGTAAGTTTTATCAGAAATTTCTAGAAAAAAAATATGTAATGTCAAATATTGGATTCTGAGAGTCTGGTTCTCTGATTTTACCAAAAACTAAGTTCAAGATCTGGAATGATGGTATTGGAGTCAAAAAGAAACCTGGGTGCACCCAAGATGCTTCCTCAATTTGGTGAGAGCCACATGCGCGCGTGTGTGTGTATATACACATCATTTGAAAAAACGGTTAATCAAGTCCTTGTGGTTGTCAAGTGGAATCAATCAAGTCTCTCCTTACATTTTCTGTTAGTCAACTGTCAGTTGACCAGGATATTGTTGTCTTTTTACATATAATTTGAAGGGTATTTTGGTCATTTCGTTGTGTAACACTACGTGTTTTTACGTCTAATATTTTTCCGACACGTGTCCCGGTAATCCGTATGTGTATTTTACGCTAAAACGGGAGGGACCAAGGTTTGTCGAATCGCTTATCCTATCCTCGTTATCTTTTAGAATGAAGTAGAGGGGCCAAAAGTGTAAGAAATAAATGTATAACATAGTTTTAAGGTGCAGGGACTAAATTTGCCAAGTTGTAAACTTGGCTGGCTGACCCAAAGTCCGGTCGCGGGCCGCGACCGGCCAGGCCTAAACCCGTCGCGCCCAGCGAAGGGGTGCCAGCGACTGAAAAGTGATTCTGGTTGCCAGCAATGCACTTGGACACCTATCTCACGAACTCATGCCACCTTGCTTGCATTTTTGCCACCTTTTGCCATATCTAGGACACTTGTGGACTCCTGGATTCATACCACAACACCTGGCTCTCCTCTACACTCCATAAATGACTCATATGTGAGTGCACCCTTGTGTTGCAACAAGTTCATCATACTTAAAGTTGTCAACACACCTTGGAAGAGTTCCTGGCGAATTTGGAGCATTCCATTCTGTTCTTAGCAACTCTTGGACCTTATGTAAGTGTTCAATCTCGTGCTAAGTCGATTCTTCATAGGTCTTAGCATCACAAAGTCTCGTCGTAATTACGCCTTGACTTTGCTATAAATCCGTGTATACTCCACCATTGTGCATAACGAAAGTTCCTACGAGCTCATAATGATGGAGGTAATAAACCTCAAAAGGGCATTTTCAAATTTTCACGGATTCATGGCCAATTGACAAGTCAACCGAAAAGTCAATAAAAGTCAAACTGAGCAGTTTTTTGTAAAATTCATAACTAACGATTCGGATGTTATTAAATATATTTTAAAGCATTAATAACCTTAAAATAAGTATTTGAACATATGTCAACAGATTCGGCTCGTCAAATTTTTGGTCTAGGCTCGGTTCGTAACCGAAAGTCTCAAACAGTTGACTTTCTTTCTGACCCATTTTGAGCCATTCTTGCTGCTGAGTTTTGGTCATTTTATGATCATGTTTATGATTAGAATATTGTCCTAAAGTTTCGTGACTCGATTCCTAATAAATCCGAGTTCTTACATAAGTTCCGTAAAAATCCTTAAAACTTTGCAAATAGGTCCTTGTTGCGCAAAATGAGTTTCCTAGCGCATATGAGCATATGGATGACATACTTATTGATATATTATGATAAGTAGGACCATTTAGGATGTTTGTTCGGTTTATGACTTGAATGCATGCTTAAGAATCGCTAATCGCCGCTAATGGCTAAACTACCCTTTCTACGGAAAAAATAGCAATAATCAAACTTTTTATAATCACAACTTTAAATTACTGATGTTATAAGTTAAATGACATATTTTTGGCCATTTAAAACAGGTCTTAACTTCAGTTTATATTAAAATACCGATTTAACGGCATTTTAGCGACTTTTACGTCTTTTTGGCACATAGTATGGTTTAAAACCATAACTATGAACCGAGACTTGTTACCTACTGATTTATAAACTTATTTTCATCATAAAAACAGTAAGAACAAGTACCGGACTCAGAATCCCAAATTTGGCTTCAAAGCTATGTGTGAAATGACTAAAATACCCCTACGGGACATAGTATGTTTCAAAATCATCAAACACACATATATTTGATATCCTACTGTTATAACATGATAAAATATATGTTTTTACAGAATATTTAAGGTCATATCATCAGATTCACTTTAAACATCTTTTATAAGCCTAAAAATGACCAAAATGCGCTTGTAGGGCATAAATCGGTTTTAAATATAACTCGGGCATATCCTTACAAATGTTACTGATTTTATAACATATTTTAAACATATCTCATTATGGAACTTATATACGACTCCTACGGTTACCCGGTTTCGCTTATACGTGTTCGGTTAAACATACGCTAGTTTACGTATTTAAACTATGACGGGTTTAACTTTGTCCATTCCTTATCAAAATCCAGAATGTTATTGGTCTTCCCATATTATACAAGTCTATGTACTTGTCGGGTCCACTTAACATTATATTCCGATCACCGCTTAATCTAGCGTATTGTACCTTATCACAGTTTAGCGTAAGACTAACCGGTCCAAGTCTAGGACTTAACTAAGGACCCATTAGCATTCTAATATTGGTTATTAATTACCATCACTCCAGACTGAACGCCTCCCGGTAGATTGCTCTTGTACTTGCTTTGGAATACGGCTGAATTTGGATTACTTGCGAACTTCAATTCAGGTAAATACTCTTAACTTGTTTTCCCTATACGGGCTTGGGATACGGTAGACTACTACCGCTTGGTCGGGTATGGGATAATGTTTTATCTAGTTGTGATAATTAACTGAAATCTTACATAACCCGTTTTGATCTGTTTTGACTGAAACTAAAACATTGGGGGTGGGCTTGACCGTGCCTGGGATATCATTGGCTCACTAAATTGGTAGTGGCCACGACAATATAGCATGGCGTGTAGGCATACACTAGGTAATTGCTATCCTGCTTTCTGTGTGAAAGTTCAGAGTGGTGTGTCAGTCGATCATGTCTCGGTTTCTGTACCGGGCCTCATATGTAAAAGCCAGCATGTAAATCTGTATACAATGTCATTTGTACTATCCCAAGTTATTTCTGACAATGTGCCTTGTGAACCAAAAACCATTTTCGAAAAGGTTTTCAAAATGAGTCGGTTGAGCGTATTTACCAGTGTAAACTGACGTATTTTCAAAAGCTTAAGTTAAAGGTTGCAAGTACGGAATAGGCCCGGGAGCTGCGAGGCGAATAACCAAGGAGTTGCGACCTTAGGGAATTGCCTGTTTATAGTCTGTTATCATTTTGTATGTATTTCGATCCGCCTGTGGATCTAGTTACAACCATGTCTGTATATATTTATTTTGGACACTAGACATTATCGGTTGTAATAGTTTAATTATTCCAAGCCTTCCGCTGTGTTATGCTTATTTGGTAATGATGATATCAACTGTACGTCACGATACTCCCCACCGGGCCCACCGGTAGACACGTGGATGCCGGGGTGTGACAGGTTGGTATCATAGCCAACGTTTGAGGGAATTCGACACTTGCCGTTAGTGTTTGATCTCAAACGATATAAGAAAACACATTCCTTAGACTCTCGAGTCTAGGCTTTGACCTAGGATTATTCGTTTCTCTATTTTGCTATTTTGCTTGCTTTTTTTTTTAATTTGCTTTGTGACAGGAATTGACGAAGATGCCTCCAAAATTTTCTAGAGGAGCGAAAGGAAAAGGCCTCATGAGAGGTGGAGCTGCGGGTCAAGGACCTTCGAACCCGCATAACTACAACCCTTATGAGGATTCAGGAGACTCCTCATCACCATGGGAACCGTACCCTCATCGTCACTCTATATCCCATGAGTATTCTCCACCGTCAGATTCACTGCCACCACAACCTACCCAATCTCACCACTCACGCTCCCATTCTTCCCATGGAAATTATAACCTCAATATTCAAATCCACTCACCTTTTGTAACCCCACCGGAAGATTCCCCGGAGCCCATGGAAGAAGACTCCGACCCAGAAATGTCGGCAACGGGATCAATGGGTCATCCCATTACTTATCCAGCGGGTCCAATTCATACGCTGGAATGCCACAGCACTATCCTGATGAATTTCAGGAAAAGTTTTCACAATATATTTTCTACGACACCCCATCTTACCACAGCACACCATCCCACCACACTCCATCCTACCATACACCTATACATCATACCCCTCCACCTGAAGATCAACAGGTGGAACAACCACAACTACCACCTCGTCCACCTAGGAAGAGGAACACACGTATGTCCGTGCGAATGGACCCAGGGTTGGGTCACTATCTCCCCAGCCTTCATCTTACCCCACTATCGTAGAAGATCCACAAATGGGTGGACCTTCTTATGCCTCGCCTTTTAACGAGCAACTGTCTTCTACTGTTGAGCCTGAGCCTCAACCACCCCTACCATTTGGCAAACCTTTTCAACCACCTCCGCCACCAGGCTTTGATAACCCCATACCTACCTACCAACAATTGCCAGAGTACAACCCCTTTGATCCTTCTACCTGGCCAGAGCATAGCCATAGCCATCACATATCTCATCCTGACCCTTACCTTGAAGCGGCTATGAACGCTCATTATCCTTATCCTTACCAATCTGGTGGATACTCTTTCCATAGCCATCAACCACTGGTTGCGCCGCCTCAACCACAACCGCAACCGCCGCCACCAACTATGAACGTTCTGAACGAAGCAATAGAACGAGTAAAAGAGCTACAAGAGAAATCAGCCAAGGATGCTAAAAAGAACCAAAAATTATTAAAAGAGTAAATTGCACAAAACATCCTTTATGTTTCCTCAAACTTGCAGGTTCCAGCCTTAATGTTTAAAAGTTGCTAAAAACAGCCTTTAAGTTTATTTTTGTTGCGGGTTCAATCCTTTACAGCTAACCACGTTATTTTCTTCAGTTAAGTTCCCTCACATGCATAACACGTGAGGGTATATTCGTCATTTTGGTTGATCTTCCACCCACTTCAATTATAAAAAAAAGAATATTTAAGTTTTAACCTAGTTTAAACAAAGTTTGGTACAGCGTCACCAGTTGCTGGATCCGACTACTGAACACGGTGTTACGAAGTTCTCTGATTTGACGGCATCGGAGTTCCGTGAGAGGTATCTAAGGTTGAAGAGTCATTTGTCGTTTCCGTCTGATGCGAATAAGGCGCCGATTCTTCCAACTGATGATAATCCTGAAGAGTGATTGGCATGATCAAAATCTGTGTTAATCTTTACAGCTTAGTGGGCTAGCTTAATAAGATTCCTATCTTAATTCTGGGTTCGTCAGAATCCGGCGAAGTCGCCGGAGAAGAAGACCGGAAAAGAGGGTGTTTGGTTTTTAAAAGTTTGGTTTTATTGCACATTAGTCCCTGCGGTTAGAATTTTTTTAAAATAGGTTAAACCTTAAATATTTTTTTCTTATAATTGACGTGGGTAAAAGATCAACCAAAATGACGAATATACCCTCACATGTTATGCATGTGAGGGAACTTAACTGAAGAAAATAACGTGGTTAGCTGTAAAGGATTGAACCCGCAACAAAAATAAACTTAAAGGCTGTTTTTTGCAACTTTTAAACATTAAGGCCGGAACCTGCAAGTTTGAGGAAACATAAAGGATGTTTTGTGCAATTTACTCTTATTAAAAAGGCTAATGAAGAAATTGACGGGGAAAAAGGACTGAGTTGCTTACTATCTTTATGTATTACGTTTAATTTAAAATAAGTCCTTGCATGGACAAGTATTTAATTTTAAGACCCCTGTGAGGGATGTTTCTTATTTTAGTCCCTGTGAGGAAAAATCTGTCTTAGTTTCTTGTAAAAGACCCATTTAGAGAAAATGTAATTTGAATTAATAGAATTTATTTTTGGATTAATGTTATATGTACTATTATATTATATCAGTTGTTCAAGTCAACGTCTCGATATTGATTCGAAATTTGTGATCAGCGAAAACATCTCCAAGAAATCTCCTTGATGGTTTGCACCTGCCAAGTGATTAGGTCACATATATTGGCAAAACGGTAGTTAATTATGTGGTGTTCTACCTTGATAGTTAAGGTTGAGAAATCCTATAAGGAGTCCCATCTATCCAGAAGTGGTGAACTACGTTCTAAACTTCACTAGTCCGCCTGATCTGGACTAGCTATTTAAACCATTTCAAGGAATTACTATTCTAAAAGGTTAATATATTCAAGGTATTAACCTCCTGGCAGTGTGACCCGAGGAACCACACAAGCCGTCAAGGCAAAGGACTACGTTCAAGCCTATATAATCTATTTTGATCTCGACCAGAAATCATCAGTGCGATGATTACTTTAATTAAATACCCATTAGTGGTGTAGTGCCCACGGCCATATTAATACATCCATTAGTGATGTAATGCACTCGGGCTATGTTATGTCCATTGGTGACAATGATAGTTGCAGTCTACGACTCTCTATCTCGAGGTAATAAAACTACGTTCGAACCTCGAAGCTATTTGATCCATTGGTGATCTTTATTTTATAATTCAAGCCCTTAGTGCTGCGTTAAATTGTCCTTGTGACAGGCCTATTGTGCCACATTCTAACACCATCCTTATTAAGGTCGTTTGTGCCGTTATCAATCAAATCAAACAAGTGTAATTAATTAAATTCCACGTGATTGCTTCAGTGTCAAAGTACAAGGATGGCCAATTCAGATGAAGTAGATAGCCACCGTGGGGATGGAGGTGCCAACGAACAGATTGTAACTACTAGAGGTGAACTACAGGCATTAATTACCACCGAAGTAGAAAAAGCAATTAAGGATCATGACGAGAAGAACAATGAGTCCAGTGCTTCACATACCAAGCATACTTCTAAGCACACATCCAAGCATACCACCACACAACCCTCGAAACCTTCTTCAGGAAAGAAGGAACACTCAAAGCACTCCTCGAATATCAGGAAAGAGAGAGAGAATTATCAGAAAAAGACCAAGTTTTCAAGGGATGGTTGTTCCTATAAATACTTCGTGTCTTGTAAACCACGTGATTTCACTGGTGAAATAGGAGCTGTGGAAATGCTCCGATGGTTAGACGAGATCGAAACTATTGTGGAAATCAGTGGGTGCGCTGAGAAAGACGTAGTGCAGTATGTAGCGCAATCGTTCAAGGTCGATGCCCTCACTTGGTAGAAATCGGTGATTCAATCTTCTGGGAAGGTCCATCTTTATAATTTGAGCTGGGAAAAGTTTGTTGAGTTGGTAAAGGATGCCTACTGTCCACCTCATGAGATGGAAAGGATTGAAACAGAATTTATCGGGCTAACCATGAAGAACCTCGACTGTGGGAAGTATGTATCGGAGTTTAACTCTATGTCGAGATTGGTGCCATATTTGATCACTCCCGAATCCAAACGTCACGTTTTATTGGCGGATTAGAGCCGGAGATTAAGGGTGATGTCAGGGCATCTAGGCCTGTGACATTTAGGTCTGCTGTAGACCTTTCCATGGTCTTAACTCAGGATTTGAAGAGACAGAGGTCTCTTAGGTCTGAAGGTGGCGAGAAAAGGAAGAGAGATGATGACAGGTTTCACCGCTTCAACAAAAACAGGAAGTTCGGGTCAAACAAGAACCACCAAGGGTCTGATAATAGGCCTAAATGCAGAAAGTGCAACAAGCGACACTTTGGTGCGTGTCGGGACGAGTTTCAGACAAAGCCTTGTGGGATCTGTAAGAGGCATGGGCACAAGGCCCTGGAATGTAAAGATTTGAATAAGGCCACCTGTTATAATTGTGGCGAGAAAGGACATATAAAACCCAACTGTCCTAAGTACAAGAAGGATGACACTGCTAAGGACGATGGGGCGAAGAAAGGAAAAGCTCGTGCTTTCCAGATGAAAGCCAAGGAGGCTGTGAATGATAACAATGTGATAACAGGTACGTTCCTTATTAATGATGTCTATGCTAGAGTTCTTTTCGATTCAGGGGCTGATAAATCATTTGTAGATCATAAGTTTAGTGCCTTATTAAACTTGCCCATGAGAACTCTAGACATAACATACGATGTAGAACTTGCTGATGGAACGATAGAAACCGCTTCTACAATTCTTGATGGATGTTTCATTTCCATTAAGGATCACTCTATTCCTGTTTCGCTATTGTCAATGAAGTTGGCAGGTTTCGATGTAGTTCTTGGTATGGACTGGTTGTCTAGTAACCATGCCCATATAGCCTGTAACAAGAAGCTCATCGAAATCAAAACTTCGGCCGGTGAATTACTGCCTATCCAAGGTGATGTACGTTATGGTTTATCCGAAAAGGATGTGTTACTTAAAACTTCGAAATGCCTGAAGAAGAATTGTGTCATTTACATGGTACAAGTAACCATTGACGAAGCTAAGCCAAAGATCGAAGACCTACCCGTTATCTCAGAATTTGCTGATGTGTTTCCTGAAGACTTGCCTGGTCTACCTCCAGATAGGCAAGTAGAATTTAGAATTGATATCATACCTGGTGCAGCTCCAGTTGCTAGAGCCCCGTATAGACTTGCACAATGAAAGAGTTGAAGACACGACTTAAAGAATTAATGGAAAAAGTATTTATTCAGCCAAGATCTTCGCCTTGGGGAGCTCCAATACTGTTTGTAAAAAAGAAAGATGGTTCAATGCAAATGTGCATTGATTACCGCGAGCTGAATAAGTTAACAATTAAGAATCGCTATCCATTGCCCAGGATCGATGATTTATTTGACCAACTTCAGGGAGCAAGCTACTTCTCGAAGATTGATTTGAGGTCAGGTTATCATCAACTCAAAGTTTGTACTGAAGACGTTCCAAAGACGGCATTTAGAACAAGATATGGTCATTATGATTTCTAAGTGATGCCTTTTGGACTCACTAATACACCAACAACATTTATGGATTTTATGAACAGAGTCTGCAAGCCGTATTTAGATAAGTTTGTCATTGTCATTATTGATGATATACTTATACTCTCGTAATCAGGAGGATCACGAGAAACATTTGAGGTGTATTTGGAGTTGTTGAGACACGAGAAACTTTATGCAAAGTTTTCTAAGTGTGAATTTTGGTTGCGTGAAGTACAATTCCTAGGCCACGTGGCTAGTGAACGTGGGATACAAGTTGACCCTGCCAAAGTCGAGGCAGTAATGAACTGGCAAGCCCCCAAGACACCATCCGAAATCCGAAGTTTTCTGGGTTTGGCCGGTTATTAGAGAAGATTTATAGAAATCTTTTCAAGGATAGCTTCTCCATTGACGACCCTGACCCGTAAAGATGTTAAATTTGTTTGGGGTCCTAAACAGCAGGAAGCCTTTGACGTATTGAAGCAGAAATTGAGTAACGCTCATGTGTTGACTCTACCAGAAGGAATTGAAGATTTTGTAGTATATTGTGATGCTTCACACACCGGCATGGGGTGTGTACTCATGCAAAGAGGAAAGGTAAATTGCCTACGCTTCAAGGCAATTGAAGATACACGAAAGAAACTACACCACGCATGATTTGGAACTAGGTGCCGTGGTGTTTGCGCTCAAATTGTGGAGACATTATTTATATGGAATAAAGTGTGTTATATACACCGACCACAAAAGCCTCCAACATTTATTCAATCAAAAATATTTAAATATGCGACAGCGTCGGTGGATGGAGACCTTGAACGACTATGATTGCGAGATCCGTTATCATCCAGGCAACGAAATGTGGTTGCCGATGCCTTGAGCTGCAAGGAAAGGGTTAAGCCTATAAGGATCAATGCCAAGAGCATTCAGGTTAAGAATGATCTGAAAGATAAGATTTTGGAAGCTCAGAAGCAAGCTTTGTTAGAAGCGAATCTACCTAAGGAAGAACTTGGAAAGTTGGTATAACAACTTACCTCGGGAAATGATGGAATCCTAAGGTTTTGTGAACGAATTTGGATCCCGGTTTTCGGAGGACTTAGAGATTTGATTCTCCAAGAAGCACACAATTCCAGGTATTCGATTCACCTGGGTGGTGACAAAATGTATAAGGATTTGAGACCCGATTATTGTGGTCCAGATTGAAGAAATCCATAGCGGTCTATGTAGCTAAATGTTTGACGTGCTCACAAGTTAAAGACGAACATCAAAAGCCGTCAGGTCTATTGCAACCATTGGAAATTCCCATGTGGAAATGGGAATGCGTAACTATGGACTTTATTACCAAGTTGCCAAAAACAAAGCGAGGGAATAACGCAATATGGGTAATTGTAGACAGGCTGACTAAGTCGGCTCATTTCTTACCCATCAATGAGACATATAGATCGGATAAGCTTGCTAAGCTATATGTAGATGAGATTGTGTCATTACATGGTGTGCCAGTATCCATTGTATCAGATAGAGACACAAGATATACCTCTCATTTCTGGAAAAGCTTTCAACAAGCCTTGGGCACTCGATTAAATTTTAGCACAACATATCATCCTCAAACGGATGGGCAAAGTGAGCGCACTATACAGACCTTAGAAGATATGTTACGCGCTTGTGTGATTGATCTAGGTGGAAGTTGGGATAGCCACTTGCCACTTGTTGAATTCTCATACAATAACAGCTACCACGCAAGGATTCAAGCAGCCCCGTTTGAAGCGCTATACGGGAGAAAGTGTAGGACGCCCGTTTGTTGGGCAGAAGTTGGGGAAGCCCAACTGACAGGACCGGAGATAGTCTTGGAAACGACGGACAAGATTTTGCAGATCCGTGACCGTTTTAAAGCTGCTAAAGACAGGCAGAAAAGTTATGCTGACAGAAGGCGTAAACCTCTCGAGTTTCAGGTTGGGGACAAGGTCTTGCTTAAAGTGTCGCCTTGGAAAGGGTTATGCGCTTCGGAAAGAAAGGAAAGCTAAGTCCAAGGCATGTTGGACCATTCGAGATTATCGAACGAATTGGAGCTGTTGCGCACAAGCTTAAATTGCCCGAGAAGTTTAGTGGAATCCATGTTGTATTCCACATCTCCAACTTGAAAAAGTGTTTAGCAGATGAGTCGTTGGCTATGTCACACTACGAGGTTCAGATTGATAAGAACCTACGTTTTATCGAGCAACCAGTGGCGATCGAGGATCGCCAGGTCAAGAAGCTTCGTAGGAAGCATGTGCCTACTGTAAAGGTTAAAGGGACGCTCGTCGAGGTCCCGAATACACTTGGGAAGTTGAGTCTGTCATGCGACAGAAGTACCCATAATTGTTTGATTGAAATCTCGGGTCGAGATTTATTTTAAGGGGGTGAGGATGTAACCCTACGTGTTTTTACGTCCAATATTTTTCCAACACGTGTCTCGGTAATCCGTATGTGTATTTTACGCTAAAACGGGAGGGACCAAGGTTTGTCGAATCGCTTATCCTATCCTTATTATCTTTTAAAATGAAGTAGAGGGGCCAAAAGTGTAAGAAATAAATGTATAACGTAGTTTTAAGGTGCAGGGACTAAATTTTCCAAGTTGTAAACTTGGCTGGCTGACCCAAAACCCGGTCGCGGGTCGCGACCGGCCAGGCCTAAACCCCTCACGCCCCGCGAGGGGGTGCCAGCGACAGAAAAGTGATTCTGGTTGCCAGCAATGCACTTGGACACCTATCTCACGAACTCATGCCACCTTGTTCGCATTTTTGCCACCTTTTGCCATATCTAGGACACTTGTGGACTCCTGGATTCATCCCACAACACCTGACATCTCCTCAACACTCCATAAATGACTCATATGTGAGTGCACACTTGTGTTGCAACAAGTTCATCATACTTGAAGTTGTTAACACACCTTGGAAGAGTTCCTGACGAATTTGGAGCATTCCATTCTGTTATTAGTAACTCTTGGACCTTATATAAGTGTTCAATCTCGTGCTAAGTCGATTCTTCATATGTCTTAGCATCACAAAGTCTCGTCGTAATTACGCCTTGACTTTGCTATAAATCCGTGTATACTCCATCAGTGTGCGTAACGAAAGTTCCTACGTGCTCATAATGATGGAGTTAATAAACCCTCAAAAGGGCATTTTCAGATTTTCACGGATTCATGGCCAATTGACAAGTCAACCGAAAAGTCAATAAAAGTCAAACTAAGCAGTTTTTTGTAAAATTCCTAACTAATGATCCGGATGTTATTAAATATGTTTTAAAGCATTAATAACCTTAAAATAAGTATTTAAACATATGTCAACAGATTCGGCTCGTCAAATATTTGGTCTAGGCTCGGTTCGTAACCGAAAGTCTCAAACAGTTGACTTTCTGTTGACTTTCAATTCTGACCCATTTTGAGCCATTCTTGCTGCTGAATTTTGGTCATTTTTTGATCATGTTTATGATTAGAATATTGTCCTAAAGTTTCATGACTCGATTCCTAATAAATTCGAGTTCTTACATAAGTTCCGTAAAAATCCTTAAAACTTTGCAAATAGGTCCTTGTTGCGCAAAATGAGTTTCCTAGCGCATATGAGCATATGGATGATATACTTACTGATATATTATGATAAGTAGGACCATTTAGGATGTTTTTTCGGTTTATGACTTGAATGCATGTTTAAGAATCGCTAATCGCCGCTAAATGGCTAAACTACCCTTTCTACGGAAAAAATAGCAATAATCAAACTTTTTATAATCACAACTTTAAATTACTGATGTTATAAGTTAATGTCACACCCCGACCCGCAGCGGAATAAGAGTCGGGGCATAATTGGGTTATCACCAAAGCTCATGATGTTTACTAAAATGTTTCATATTTATTAAATTCAAATTACAACTTAAATCCAAATCAAAATTCATACAATTACAAGGAAATGAAACTATATAAATAATCCAAAGCTTAAACTGATTTATTCTTCTAGGCCTTCCTATGTGTTTCTTGCCTCAACTGGATCACCTGTATCATGTGTAAAAACGGGGGATGTTTTGGGTCAACAAAAGTTGGCGAGTGAACCTTGATAAAACATTGTTATTCATTTCTTGTTTTATTTAATATGGAAAATTTGTGCAATATCACAAGTGAGCAAACATATATAAATAAACAAACACAAACCACTTTGAATGAGTACATGATATGAATGATGATGAATGTAAGATCAAGGCTCAATCAAACGGAGCCGATCTTATGGGGCACCTGATGCTCAACCCGTCTCCCACGGGGAACTGATGGGCCTAATGAAATGCATGCACTGAAAATGATAAATCCAAACTACATATAATCCACACCAACAATTGATACACATTTGATCACGGATATGATGTATGCACAAGTGTTTAAATATAATAAGGAATTAAACGACACATGATACACCCCAAAACATGATTAAAATGGGGAATTGATAGAGATTCACTCACATTGGGTGCGTTTTTTTATGACGCTGGATGCGCATGAATTTTAGGATTTGATCGACGAGGGAAAAACTAACCTAAAATAATAACGAAATGATTCGGTAAATAAATGGATTTTATTTGAGATTAATACTTTTAATTCATACTCTTAATGGGATTTTTAGATTTGAGTTTAAGGAAATTTTCTAACTTTAAAAATCTTATTTTTAAGTATTTTTAAATCATTTTCTAATTAAATAAATAAATAAAAAGAAATAAAAAATTTGACTTTTTTTTGACCGTTGACCGTTGACCGTTGACCGGTCGGACTGTGTTTTTATATGCGCTGAGTGAGGTTCGAACTGGGGACCTCTCGTGTACGTGCACGCAGCTCTACCAACTGAGCTACGTGTCTAACCCGAAATATTCTTTGTTTTAATTATATTTATATACTAAATAAATTTTAAACTTATTTGGTTTTTTATTAAAAATGATTTATATGGCCGAACCGGTTGCAGGGACCCGGAGTCGAACTCGGGTCCTTCAGTTCGAGTGCGCACAGCCCAACCAGTTGGGCTGTGTGTCAAATCTGATTAACTTATGGATTATACTATTCTTATAAACATTCTGTGACTTGATCTGATTAAGTTTTAAAAATGTTGGTTTTATTTCTGAAAGTCGGTAACGTGTGCGATTCGAACCCGGGACGTGTGTATTGTTTGTGCACACAGTCCACCGCTGGACTGTGTGTTTAACCCGTTCGAATATCCAGTTTTAATTATATTTAAACCTATACTCGACTTCATCTTCTTCGTTTACAAGGACACAGAACAGTGAAGTCCGACTGTTCTGTTTAAATCGATTATCAAGACTTATCATTGGTTGGAATGAAATAGATAAAGAGGATTATGGAATAAAATGTACCAAAACAGAATGTTTTCTCAGATTTCCGGCAAGAGTTGTCGACTCTGATTGATGACTTCCGGCTGAGTGAATTGACTAACAGTTTTGGTCAATGTGTTGTGCAATTAAGTTACTAAACAAGAGATATCAAGAGGGTTTAGATGATTGTACCGATCGACAGTGGGACTTCGGATTTTCAGTGATTTTCCGGTGAGTGTGGGAATTTCCGGCAACGTTGTCTGAGACAGATTCTGGTTGAACGATTCAGGTTAATACATGCCGAATAATGGATTACAAACAAAAGAATCAAGAATTTTACCGATTTGAAGTAAGTCTCGGTTTTCCGGTGAAAGTCCGGCGAATGCAGAATATCTCCGGCGACGTGTTTTGGGATGAATAAAGCTTCGGAAACGATCGTGGTTCTGAGCGAAAGGATTTCCAGAGTGTTCAAGTGGGTATTTATAGTGGAAACAGGCTGAATTGGGTTTGAATTGGGTCAAGGTTCGCGATTGAAGATTTCCGTCGGTTATGACGGAAATTGACTGCCGACAACGGTTATAACCGACGTCGACATCAATTTGTGCGGTTCAGTCAAAAGGAATTTGGCCAAAATCGCGGATTGCCGGATTTTCCGGTGATTGCGAGTTCTGGCGCGCTGATTATCGGATTTGACTTTCGGGTTTTATTATTTATGTTATTTGTTTCCATGTTTATCACAAAAGCAGTGTGTGGCGGAGCGGTGTGTTGTGTGTTTGAGTTTGTGGGTGACCCGGGTTCGAAACCCGGCGTCTCCTTATTCTTTTTAATTCATTATTTTTTTGTTATTTAATAATTATGTTTTAAAATTCTAATATATATATTAATTATGTATTGTTTAAAATTAATTTGAGCAATAAATACGCAACGAAAAATTATAACTGGATATTTGATTAATAAACGAAGCGGGTTTGGAAACCCGTTTTTCGACGAATGTTACAGTATCCCCTACTTTTAGAAATTTCGTCCCGAAATTTAAGTAGTGGTAACAGGAAAAAGATGCGGGTATTTTTCGCGCATTGAGTCTTCACGTTCCCAAGTAAACTCAGGTCCTCGTTTTGACTCCCAACGTACCCTGACAATTGGAATACGACTTCGTCTTAAACGCTTCTCTCCAAAGTCCATGATTTCTACTGGTCTTTCAATGAAGTGCATAGATTCATCGACTTGAATGTCTTCTAGAGGAATATGGAGGTTTTCATCGGCGAGGCACTTCTTCAAGTTTGATACGTGGAATGTGGGATGAATTCTGTTGAGCTATTCTGGTAGGTCAAGCTTGTATGCTACAGGACCTACTCTTTCGAGTATCTTGAAAGGTCCTACGTAGCGTGGTGCTAGCTTGCCCTTCTGGCCAAAATGAATCACTCCCTTCCACGATGATACTTTTAAAAGTACTTGATCACCAATGCCAAACTCCAAGGGCTTTCGTCGTTTGTCTGCATAACTCTTTTGACGACTTTGAGCCGCTAGAAGATTGTTTCGAATTTGAATGACCTTGTCGGTTGTTTCTTGAATTAATTCTGGACCGGTGATTTGTGATTCCCCAATTTCGTGCCAACATATTGGAGATCGGCACTTACGACCATATAAAGCTTCGAAAGGAGCCATGCCGATACTTGAATGATAGCTATTGTTGTACGAAAATTCAACTAATGGTAGATGAGCGTCCCAATTCCCTTTGAAGTCTATGACACATGCTCGAAGCATGTCTTCAAGAGTTTGGATGGTGCGTTCAGATTGTCCATCAGTTTGAGGATGAAAAGCGGTACTGAGGTCTAATCGTGTACCCAAGGCGGTTTGTACGGCTCGCCATGTTCGTGAAGTAAAACGACCATCACGGTCTGAAATGATGCTTAAAGGTACACCATGACGGCTTACGATCTCGCTGATGTAGATACGAGCTAACTTCTCGTTTTTTAAGTCCTCGCGAATCGGTATGAAGTGAGCTGATTTTGTAAGACGATCAATGATTACCCATATGGTGTCATACCCATTGGAGGTGCGAGGTAACCCGGTAATGAAGTCCATGGTTATGTTTTCCCACTTCCATACAGGTATTTCAGGTTGGGCTAGAAGTCCTGAAGGTCTTTGATGTTCAGCTTTTACTTTGGAACAGGTAAGGCACTTGGAAACAAAAACAGCGATATCCTTTTTCATGTCAGGCCACTAGTAGGTGTATCGTAGGTCTTGATACATCTTGTCAGCTCCTGGGTGTACAGAGTATCGTGTTTTATACGCCTCATTCATGAGGAAATCACGAAGGTTATCGCGATCGGGAATCCATATGCGATTTAAATAGTATAGAATACCGTCGGATTTGGTTTCGATTTTGAGTTCAGCTCCACATGATAGCTCATCGCGTACGTCGTTTTCTGTTACTGAAACATGTTGAGCTGCTCGGATTCGATCTTTGATGTCGGTTATGATTTGCGAACATAGAAGACGAATGGAGTTCGCATAACCTTTTCGACTGAGTGCATCAGCTACCACGTTTGCCTTGCCAGGATGATACCGAATTTCACAGTCGTAGTCGTTAAGAAGTTCGACCCATCTTCGTTGCCTCATATTCAACTCCTTTTGGTTGAAGATATGTTGGAGACTTTTGTGGTCAGTGTATATTTCACACTTGGTACCATAGAGGTAATGTCTCCATATCTTGAGAGCGAACACAACGGCTCCAAGTTCCAGGTCGTGGGTGGTGTAATTCTTCTCATGAACTTTGAGTTGTCTAGAAGCATAGGCTATCACTTTTCCTCTTTGCATTAATACACAGCCTAGACCTTGCCCTGATGCTTCGCAATATACTACAAAGTCATCGCAACCTTCAGGGAGTGTGAGGATAGGTGCGTCACAAAGTTTTTGCTTTAGAGTTTGGAAGGCTTCTTCTTGTTTAGGTCCCCATATGAAGGGTTTTCCTTTATGAGTCAAAGCCGTGAGTGGTACAGCAATGGGAGAAATTGGCAATGAAATGGCGATAGTAACCAGCCAAACCAAGAAATGACCTTACTTCGGTAGGGGTACGTGGCGCTTACCATTCTTGCACTGCCTTGATTTTTGAAGGATCGACATGTATTCCCTTGTCATTGACGACATGTCCAAGGAATTGTACTTCTCCTAACCAGAATTCGCATTTTGAGAATTTAGCGTAGAGTTTTTCAGTCCTTAAGAGTGTAAGGATGAGTCGAAGGTGTCGTTCATGATCGGATTTAGACTTGGAGTAGATAAGGATGTCGTCGATGAAGACTATGACAAAACGGTCGAGGTAGGGTTTGCATACCCTATTCATTAGATCCATGAAGACAGCGGGGGCATTGGTTAAACCGAATGGCATGACCATGAATTCGTAATGACCATAACGAGTCCGGAAAGCGGTCTTTGGGACGTCTTCTTCATGTACTCTGAGCTGATGATAACCAGAACGAAGGTCGATTTTTGAAAAGCAGGTGGCGCCTTGAAGTCGGTCTAGGAGGTCATCGATGCGAGGTAGTGGATAGCGATTTTTAACCGTTAGCTTGTTGAGTTCTCTGTAGTCGAAACATGCGAAACGTTCCATCTTTCTTCTTCACAAAAAGAACAGGTGCACCCCATGTCACACCCCGACCCGCAGCGGAAATAAGAGTCGGGGCATAATTGGGTTATCACCAAAGCACATGACATTTACTATTATGTTTCATAATTAATAAAGTCAAAGTTACATTTTCAAACATTCAAACATGTTCATTCAATACAAAGGAAATAACCAAACATAACAATCCCAATACTAAATCGTTTTATTCTTCTAATCCAGGTCCTATGTGTTCCTAGCTGCTGCTGGTTCACCTGTATCATGTGTAAAAGGGGAGTTTTTGGGTCAACATAAGTTGGCGAGTGAACCTTATTAGATAAACATTCGATAATGATTTTATGGTTAGTTTATCAATGAAATATTGTGCATAATCATAAATGAGCAAATGTAAATAATCAAGCATTGGCAAATAGCAGTTACAATTATATCATACAATAACACTTGCTAGCATACATGAATATATACCAATATCATACGATAACTAACATAAATGAACTGTGCGATCAAGGCTCAATCAAACGGAGCCGATCGTATTGCATGTACTGAAAATGTAAAATTACTGTGCGATCAAGGCTCAATCAAACGGAGCCGATCGTATTGCATGTACTGAAAATGTAAAATGAACTGTGCGATCAAGGCTCAATCAAACGGAGCCGATCGTATGCGGGCACGCCAGGTTCAACCGCATAATAAAATGGGGAACAAGCTCAAACCTCATAAATGGGGAGCGGCGGCCTCGGTAATTGCATGTACTGAAATAATAATTTGCATCCAATAATAACTACTTAACAGCAACAAACTAAATACACATGTTCATGATATGATGTATGCACAATAGTTTAGTTATAATATGTATATAAACAAAGACACATGATACACCCCAAAAACGTGATTAAAACGGGGAATTTGATAGATTCACTCACATTGGGTGCGTTGGATTGAAGATGGTGAGATGCGCACGATTTAGATGAGCGGATCGACGAGGAATACTAACCTAAATAATAATGGAAAAATATATTAAATGGATGGATTTTATTAAGGATTTTAATGAAATTTTTAGATATATTTTTGTGAGTTTATGGCTATTTTCTATCTTTAAAAATGTTATTTTTAAGTATTTTAATTGATTTTTAAATTAAATTAAATAAATAAAAATATAAAAAAAAATTATTTTTTTAGTGTTGACCGTTGACCGTTGACCGGTTCGGTCAGCGAATATACCTGCGCCGGGTGGGATTCGAACCGGCGACCTTCCGTTCGCGTGCACGCTGCTCTACCAACTGAGCTACGTGTCTAACCCATAATAAACTCGTTTTTAATTATATTTATACACTTATTTGAATTAACCGAAAATTCCTTTATTTGCAAAAACGTTTTAATTCAATTGGACCGGTGCTCGTGACAAGTTTCGAACGCGCGACGTGCAGTTCATGTTGCACACAGTCCACCGCTGGACTGTGTGTCTAACCCGGTTATTATCTTGGTTTTTATTATACTTAACAACTATCTGTTTTAACCCGGTTTAGTTCTTGATCAAAAAGGCATGTTATTACACAAGGCGTGCGTGTAGCAAGGATCGAACTCGGGACGTGTGTGTGAAATTTGCACACAGTCCACCGCTGGACTGTGTGTCTAACCCGTTTAAAATACCGTTTTTAATTAATCTTATGTTCTGTTATGACTTCATCTTCTTCGCCGATTTACACAGACAGCACAATTCAACTTGTTATGATTGATTTGTGATTTATACAATTCTCAGACATTAACAGTAATTCAAAAGTAGAGAATGGAGAGAGTTTAAGGAAAAGAATATACCGATTGATGTTATTCACAGAAATCCGGCGGAGGTTCGTCGGTACTGGAAGTGAACTCCGGCTGTTGAAACCAATTAACAGCGTTGATCGATTATTCATGAAGTTGAGTCACTTAAACAAGGTTTAAAAGAAGTTTAGGGTATCTTACCAGTTCACAGTGTGATTCCGGCAGTCTCAGAAATTTTCCGGCGAAGATAAGATTTTCAATAAACGTTGACTAGGATCGATTCTGATGATGGAGTTGTGTTAGAGACTGATTAATCACATGTTTTAAACAGAAAGAGTCGGAGGAATTACCGTGAGAATGTGAGTCCCGGTTTTCCGGTGACTTGCAGAAATTTTCCGGCGAACTGATTCAGATGATCTTATGGTTCAAAAATGCGACGAAATTGAAATTGAGTATTGATATGATAGCTCTGAATCGCGAGAATGGTCTGAAGCTTGAGTTATTCAGGAATTTGATGAACTTTCGGTTTCAAATACCGAAAATGATGAAACTTTAAGTTCAATCAATTCTAACTTGATTAGAAACCGTCGTGCATCGGTTATAACTGAATTTGTGAGGTAAACAATCGATTTGACGATTGGTTTGCCGATTACCGGTTTTCAGATGGCATCATCGGTTAAACTGAGTTTGTGTATAAGTTTCATTTGTTTTCCTAGAGTTAACAGAAAACACATTGTGGCGGAGTGGTTTAGGGAATGAGTGTTAAGTCGTTGCATTGCCTTGGCTGACCCGGGTTCGAGTCCCGACAGCTTCATATATTTTTTATTAATTTTATTTTAACTTTTTATCAAATATAATTTTATAGTTTGGTTTATTTATTAATTATGTATCGTTTTAACTCAAAATAATCATAAATAATTAATGCAACTTTTATAACTTGGTACTTGATTACAAAACGAAGCGGGTTTTGGAGACCCGATTTTTACAAATGTTACAGTATCCCCTACTTTTAGGAATTTCGTCCCGAAATTTAAATAGCTGAAATAGTAGGAAAAAGATGCGGGTATTTTTCACGCATTGAGTCTTCACGTTCCCAAGTAAACTCAGGTCCCCGTTTCGACTCCCAGCGTACCCTAACAATTGGAATGCGACTTCGCCGAAGACGCTTCTCCCCGAAGTCCATGATCTCCACTGGTCTTTCAATAAAATAAATGGATTCATCAATCTGAATGTCTTCCAGCGGAATATGGAGATTCTCATCAGCGAGGCACTTCTTCAAGTTCGACACGTGGAATGTGGGATGAATCCTGTTGAGTTCTTCTGGTAAGTCAAGCTTGTATGCTACAGGACCTACTCTTTCGAGTATCTTGAAAGGTCCTACGTAACGTGGTGCCAGCTTCCCCTTTTGACCAAAACGAACTACTCCCTTCCACGGTGATACTTTTAAAAGCACATGATCACCAATGTTAAACTCTAAGGGCTTCCGTCGTTTATCTGCATAACTCTTTTGACGACTTTGAGCCGCTAAAAGATTGTTTCGAATTTGATGAATCTTATCTGTGGTTTCTTGGATCAATTCTGGACCAGTAATTTGTGCTTCCCCAATTTCGTGCCAACACACAGGAGATCGGCACTTTCGACCATATAAGGCTTCAAAAGGTGCCATGCCGATGCTCGAATGATAGTTGTTGTTGTACGAAAATTCAACTAACGGTAGGTGGGCGTCCCAATTTCCCTTGAAGTCTATGACACATGCTCTAAGCATATCCTCAAGAGTTTGAATGGTGCGCTCAGTCTGTCCATCAGTTTGAGGATGATAGGCGGTACTGAGATCTAATCGTGTGCCCATAGCGGATTGTACTGCTTGCCATGTTCGTGAGGTGAAACGACCATCACGATCAGAAATAATACTTAATGGTACCCCATGTCGGCTTACGATTTCGTTGATATAAATACGAGCAAGCTTTTCGTTCTTGAAATCTTCTCGAATAGGAATAAAGTGAGCTGATTTTGTAAGTCGGTCTATAATCACCCATATAGTGTCATACCCACCAGAAGTGCGAGGTAACCCGGTAATGAAATCCATGGTTATATTTTCCCACTTCCATACAGGTATTTCCGGTTGGACTAGAAGTCCTGAGGGTCTTTGGTGTTCAGCCTTCACCTTGGAACATGTGAGACACTTGGAAACAAAAACGGCAATATCCTTCTTCATTCCAGGCCACCAATAGGTGTATCGTAGGTCTTGATACATCTTATCGGCTCCTGGGTGTATAGAATATCGCGTTTTGTGAGCTTCATTCATAAGAGTTTCACGAAGATTGTTGTGGTTAGGAATCCAGATATGATCTAGGTAATACAGAATACCATCAGATTTAGTTTCAAGTTTTAACTCGGCTCCACAGGACATCTCTTTTCGTACATCTTCTTCTGTTATTGAAACGTGTTGAGCTTCTCGAATTTGATCTTTAATGTCGGTTATAATTTGCGAACATAGAAGATGAATGGAGTTCGCATAACCCTTTCGACTAAGTGCATCAGCCACCACATTTGCTTTACCAGGCTGGTATCTAATTTCACAGTCGTAATCATTCAGAAGTTCGACCCATCTTCGTTGCCTCATATTTAACTCTTTTTGATT
The DNA here is from genome assembly GCA_947069175.1 of Scalesia atractyloides. Lineage (NCBI taxonomy): Eukaryota > Viridiplantae > Streptophyta > Magnoliopsida > Asterales > Asteraceae > Scalesia > Scalesia atractyloides. The sequence goes on along the minus strand of CAMTDV010000006.1, from coordinate 5,531,035 downwards.
AAAGATATGTTGAAGACTCTTGTGGTCAGTGTATATTTCACACTTAGTACCATAGAGATAATGTCTCCATATCTTAAGAGCGAATACAACGGCTCCAAGTTCTAGGTCATGAGTGGTGTAGTTCTTTTCATGTGTCTTGAGTTGCCTCGAGGCATAAGCTATGACTTTTCCTCTTTGCATGAGAACGCAACCTAATCCTTGCCCTGATGCGTCGCAATAGACTACGAAATCATCACAACCTTCGGGAAGAGTGAGGATTGGTGCATCACAAAGTTTTTGTTTAAGCGTTTGAAAAGCTTCTTCTTGCTTGGGTCCCCATACGAATGGTTTTCCCTTATGGGTTAAAGCCGTGAGTGGCACAGCAATGCGAGAGAAGTTTGAAATGAACCGACGATAATAGCCAGCTAGTCCAAGAAAAGATCTTACTTCAGTTGGTGTACGTGGAGCTTGCCATTCTTGAACTGCCTTGATCTTTGAAGGGTCAACATGTATTCCTTTGTCATTGACTACATGCCCGAGGAATTGCACCTCTTTTAACCAGAATTCACATTTAGAGAACTTGGCATAAAGCTTTTCCTTTTCTAGAAGTGCAAGAACGAGTCGAAGATGACGTTCATGATCAGCTTTAGATTTTGAATAAATAAGAATATCATCGATGAAAACTATAACAAATCGATCAAGGTAAGGTTTGCAGACTCTGTTCATTAGGTCCATGAAGACAGCTGGTGCGTTGGTTAATCCAAACGGCATAACCATGAATTCATAGTGGCCATAACGAGTTCGAAAAGCAGTCTTAGGGACGTCTTCTTCATGCACTCTAAGCTGATGATAGCCAGATCGAATATCGATTTTCGAAAAGCAGCTGGCACCTTGTAGTTGGTCAAGAAGATCATCTATGCGAGGTAAAGGATAGCGATTTTTGATGTTAACTTGTTGAGCTCCCTGTAGTCGATGCACATACGAAAAGATCCATCTTTCTTCTTTACAAAAAGGACAGGTGCACCCCAAGGCGATGAGCTAGGACGTATGAATCCCTTGTCAGTCAACTCTTGCAATTGACTGGCTAGCTCTTGCATTTCAGAGGGGGCTAACCTATATGGAGATTTTGCAACTGGTGTAGCACCAGGTATAAGGTCAATACGGAATTCGACATCTCTGATTGGAGGAAGTCCTGAAATGTCGTCAGGAAAAACTTGTGGAAAATCTTTTACTACAGGAATATCTTCAAGTTTCTTCTCTGTGGTCCCCTTCTTGATGATATGGGCTAAAAACGCGACATAATTCTTGCGAAGGTATTTTTGAGCTTGAAGACAAGACATTAAGTTGAGCCCTTTCGACGAGGTTTCTCCAATGATTCGAAGAGTCTGACCGTTTGAAAGAGGAATACGAATAAATTTTTCACGACATACAACTTCCGCATGATGTTGACTGAGCCAATCCATACCGATTATGATGTCAAAACTTCCCAGCTTCATAGGAATAAGGTCGACTGAGAAATCGTGGTCGTTTAAGGTGAGTGTACAGTTGCGTAATATAGAGTCTAATGAAACTGGTTTCCCGTCCGCAACTTCCACCATTATGGATACCGCGAGCTTATTCCGATTTTTGCTTAAGATGGGTTCAAATTCTAATGACACAAAACTTCTATCCGCACCAGTATCAAATAACATAGAGGCATATCTACCATTTATAAGAAACGTACCGTTGACCACATTGCCGTCAGCTCTGGCCTGGTTCGCGTTAATATTGAAAGCTCTTCCTCTTGCAGGTGGAGGAGCTTGGTTCGCTTGATTCACAGGGTTGGCTTGGGCCTGAGCATGAATAATATTAACCAGCCTTGGACATGTGTTTCTGAAATGACTTGGGTCGCCGCAATTGAAACAAGCCCGCATAGGTTGGCCCATAGGGTAATTGGGTTGATAGTATGTTTGGGCTATATGTTGGGTGGGTGGAAATGGTAGTTGTTGTTGTGCTTGACCCATTAACTGTTGGTGGGTTTGGGTTAAAGGTTGATGGTGATTTGTTCGTTGAGGCATGCGGCAGTTTTGAACAGTATGTCCTGCGCGACCGTAGCCGGTGCAGTATTGGCAAGGATGCTCAAGGGAGTGGTGATACTGACAACGGTTACATTTTGGTAATGGGCCTGTGTAGGGTCTTCTGTATGGCGCGGGTGAAGGAGTGACTTGAGTGATGGGTGCAGCAGGAATAGGGGTGTTGGTTTGGGTGACTGCAAAATTCCTGGTGTTACGCTTCCTCTTGTTAGCAAACTTAGAGGAAGGAATGGGGTGGTTTGAGGTTTGTCCCTCAACAGGGGCTTTCTTCTTCTCTTCTTTGAACTTCCCATTGCGAATTCGGTTTTCGGTCAGTTCAGTTGCCAACTCCATGGCAGCTTCAAGTGTTACCGGTGAAACGCTGAGAACTGAATCTTGGATTTTCGAGGGAAGTCCTCGAATATAATGCTCTATCAGACGGTAGGTTGGTGTGAAAAGATTTGGAACCATTTGGTTCAATTCCAAAAACCTCTTGTTGTAAGTAGAGTGATCACCCTCCTTTTGCTTTAAGGCATGAAATTCATCCTCCAACTTCTTAATTTCACTTCTAGGACAGAATCGCCTAGTCATGATTTCCCTTAACTCCTCCCAAGTTAAGGCCATCACATCTTCAGTTCCCCTCTTTCCTTTCTCAGTATTCCACCAAGTGAGAGCTACACCAAGTAGTCTCCCGGTGGCGTAACGAACCTTGCGATCCTCAGGACAATCGCAGTTTAGGAAGGCGTTTTCCATCTCCTCGAACCAATGTAGGAGAGCAGTGACACCCTCGGTCCCTTCGAATTTTGGAGGATCACAGGACTTAAAATGTTTGTAGGAGCACTTGATGGTAGGAGGGTTGTCGATGTTCTGGTCCTGTTGTTGAGGAGGGTTAGTAGGATTTGTAGCAAGGGCTTGTTGTACTTGTACCACGATGTCAGGCAATATCGTGGCCATTTGTTTCGCGATATGAGTGGCCAAACGTTCCTGAGACTTTCCCGATCTTTTACCCTTTCGATGCTGTCTAGACGACATCTACAGGATCATAAAATGAGAAGATTGTGAGTTTATGGTGTCTTTTTAGGTGTCATGTGTCTTTAAGAAAATGAAAATAACATAAATATCAATAATGCAACTACATCCATAGGATGTCTTGGGTTCGCTCATGTTGGGCCTCAAATGTCCCCCATACCTTCACCTACATAGTCATGTGGGCCCCCATGGCTATTGGCTTGGTAGGATTCACATTAGTATTGGCAATTTAACACTCGCATCCCCCGAATGCAAACCACAAAATATGTTCATGAGATGTTTGGTCGGAACGTGTCCAGGTGTAGACACAATGACAACTCAAAGTGGGATTATCTCACACGACGTTTGGTATAGCATGCTTTGGCCTAATAGGTACTTTGTACTCTCATCGTTAGTCCCCAGGTAGGCAAACTGGTCCTTTATTTTGGATTTATACGAATGCCAGCCTAGACAGGACGTTCCGACTACCGGTACTGGTACCCTTCCAGTTACTACATGCCCGTCATGAGAACTCACTTTGATGAGATTTGAAAACACGAAAAATCATTGTAAAATCAATCATGATGTGGTGTGTGCTTTCATGGATGTGATATGTTATGAGCATACGATTTCATGATAGGCATTATTTGATAATACATACTTATGAACATGCTTGCACAATATCAAATGTAACATTTAACATAAAACATATAAACATCATGAAATTTGGCATATAACACACAAAATTCTTATAAGTTTCTAATCGACTATAGTATAGGCCCTAAGGGTCTAATAACCTATCCTATATCCCTATAGTCATGGCTCTGATACCAATCTGTCACACCCCGACCCGCAGCGGAAATAAGAGTCGGGGCATAATTGGGTTATCACCAAAGCACATGACATTTACTATTATGTTTCATAATTAATAAAGTCAAAGTTTCATTTTCAAACATTCAAACATGTTCATTCAATACAAAGGAAATAACCAAACATAACAATCCCAATACTAAATCGTTTTATTCTTCTAATCCAGGTCCTATGTGTTCCTAGTTGCTGCTGGTTCACCTGTATCATGTGTAAAAGGGGAGTTTTTGGGTCAACATAAGTTGGCGAGTGAACCTTATTAGATAAACATTCGATAATGATTTTATGGTTAGTTTATCAATGAAATATTGTGCATAATCATAAATGAGCAAATGTAAATAATCAAGCATTAGCAAATAGCAGTTACAATTATATCATACAATAACACTTGCTAGCATACATGAATATACCAATATCATACGATAACTAACATAAATAAACTGTGCGATCAAGGCTCAATCAAACGGAGCCGATCGTATTGCATGTACTGAAAATGTAAAATGAACTGTGCGATCAAGGCTCAATCAAACGGAGCCGATCGTATGCGGGCACGCCAGGTTCAACCGCATAATAAAATGGGGAACAAGCTCAAACCTCATAAATGGGGAGCGGCGGCCTCGGCAATTGCATGTACTGAAATAATAATTTGCATCCAATAATAACTACTTAACAGCAACAAACTAAATACACATGTTCATGATATGATGTATGCACAATAGTTTAGTTATAATATGTATATAAACAAAGACACATGATACACCCCAAAAACGTGATTAAAACGGGAATTTGATAGATTCACTCACATTGGGTGCGTTGGATTGAAGATGGTGAGATGCGCACGATTTAGATGAGCGGATCGACGAGGAATACTAACCTAAATAATAATGGAAAAATATATTAAATGGATGGATTTTATTAAGGATTTTAATGAAATTTTTAGATATATTTTTGTGAGTTTATGGCTATTTTCTATCTTTAAAAATGTTATTTTTAAGTATTTTTCATTGATTTTTAAATTAAATTAAATAAATAAAAATATAAAAAAAAATATTATTTTTTTAGTGTTGACCGTTGACCGTTGACCGGTTCGGTCAGCGAATATACCTGCGCCGGGTGGGATTCGAACCGGCGACCTTCCGTTCGCGTGCACGCAGCTCTACCAACTGAGCTACGTGTCTAACCCGTAATAAACTCGTTTTTAATTATATTTATACACTTATTTGAATTAACCGAAAATTCCTTTATTTGCAAAAACGTTTTAATTCAATTGGACCGGTGCTCGTGACAAGTTTCGAACGCGCGACGTGCAGTTCATGTTGCACACAGTCCACCGCTGGACTGTGTGTCTAACCCGGTTATTATCTTGGTTTTTATTATACTTAACAACTATCTGTTTTAACCCGGTTTAGTTCTTGATCAAAAAGGCATGTTATTACACAAGGCGTGCGTGTAGCAATGATCGAACTCGGGACGTGTGTGTGAAATTTGCACACAGTCCACCGCTGGACTGTGTGTCTAACCCGTTTAAAATACCGTTTTTAATTAATCTTATGTTCTGTTATGACTTCATCTTCTTCGCCGATTTACACAGACAGCACAATTCAACTTGTTATGATTGATTTGTGATTTATACAATTCTCAGACATTAACAGTAATTCAAAAGTAGAGAATGGAGAGAGTTTAAGGAAAAGAATATACCGATTGATGTTATTCACCGAAATCCGGCAGAGGTTCGTCGGTACTGGAAGTGAACTCCGGCTGTTGAAACCAATTAACAGCGTTGATCGATTATTCATGAAGTTGAGTCACTTAAACAAGGTTTAAAAGAAGTTTAGGGTATCTTACCAGTTCACAGTGTGATTCCGGCTGTCTCAGAAATTTTCCGGCGAAGATAAGATTTTCAATAAACGTTGACTAATATCGATTCTGATGATGGAGTTGTGTTAGAGACTGATTAATCACATGTTTTAAACAGAAAGAGTCGGAGGAATTACCGTGAGAATGTGAGTCCCGATTTTCCGGTGACTTGCAGAAATTTTCCGGCGAACTGATTCAGATGATCTTATGGTTCAAAAATGCGACGAAATTGAAATTGAGTATTGATATGATAGCTCTGAATCGCGAGAATGGTCTGAAGCTTGAGTTATTCAGGAATTTGATGAACTTTCGGTTTCAAATACCGAAAATGATGAAACTTTAAGTTCAATCAATTCTAACTTGATTAGAAACCGTCGTGCATCGGTTATAACTGAATTTGTGAGGTAAACAATCGATTTGACGATTGGTTTGCCGATTACCGGTTTTCAGATGGCATCATCGGTTAAACTAAGTTTGTGTATAAGTTTCATTTGTTTTCCTAGAGTTAACAGAAAACACATTGTGGCGGAGTGGTTTAGGGAATGAGTGTTAAGTCGTTGCATTGCCTTGGCTGACCCGGGTTCGAGTCCCGGCAGCTTCATATATTTTTTATTTATTTTATTTTAACTTTTTATCAAATATAATTTTTATAGTTTGGTTTATTTATTAATTTTGTATCGTTTTAACTCAAAATAATCATAAATAATTAATGCAACTTTTATAACTTGGTACTTGATTACAAAACGGAGCGGGTTTTGGAGACCCGATTTTTACAAATGTTACACCCCAAGGCGATGAGCTAGGACGTATGAATCCTTTGTCAGTCAGCTCTTGCAGGTGACTGGCCAGCTCTTGCATTTCGGATGGGGCTAACCTATAAGGAGATTTTGCGACTGGTGTAGCGCCAGGTACAAGATCGATGCGGAATTCGACTTCTCTCACTGGAGGGAGTGCTGAAATGTCGTCGGGAAAGACTTGTGGAAATTCTTTCACAACTGGTAGATCTTCGAGTTTCCTTTCCTTGTTTCCCTTTTTGACGACGTGAGTTAGGAATGCGACATAGTTCTTGCGGAGATATCTTCGGGCTTGAAGGCAGGACATTAGTTTGAGTCCTTTCGAAGGGGTTTCTCCAAAAATACGTAGAGTCTGACCGTCTGCAAGAGGAATGCGAATGAACTTTTCGCGGCACACTACTTCAGCGTGATGCTGGCTGAGCCAGTCCATACCGATTATAATATCGAAACTTCCCAACTTCATAGGAATGAGGTCAACTGGAAAATCGTGATCGTTTAGAGTGAGGGTACAATTTCGTATAATAGAATTTAATGAAACGGGCTTTCCGTCAGCAACTTCCAACGTTAGTGATTCCATGAGACTATCACGAGTTTGGTTGAGAATAGGTTCGAATTCTAAGGACACAAAACTCTTATCCGCGCCCGTATCGAATAACATGGATGCATAACTACCATTGATGAGAAACGTACCGTTAACCACGTTGTTGTCAGCCCTAGCTTGGTTGGCATTGATGTTGAAAGCTCTTCCTCTGGCAGGTGGAGGAGCTTGGTTGGCTTGGTTTACTGTGTTCGCTTGAGCTTGGGCATGGATGATGTTCACCAAGCGTGGACAAGTGTTCCTGAAGTGGTTTGGGTCTCCACAGTTGTAACAAGCTCGCATGGGTTGCATCATGGGGTAGTTGGGTTGGTAGTAGGATTGGGCTATGTGTTGTGCAGATGGTAGAAGTAAGGGTTGTTGGGTTGACCCATTATCTGATGGTGGGTTTGGGTTGGGGGTTGATTGCGGTTCATTCGTTGAAGTGTGCGACAAGTTTGAATGGATGACCCGCACGGCCACAGCTGGTGCAATGTTGGCAAAGAGTTTCGGGAGGGTGATGGTACTGACAACGGTTTCATTTTGGGTGTGGGCTGGTGTATGGCTTTTTAAATGGTGCAGCTGAGGGAGCAATTTGGGTGATTGGTGCAGCGGTGATAGGAGGGTTGGTTTGAGTGACAGCATAATTCTTGCCATTACGTTTCCTCTTACCAGCAAACCTTGAGGATGAGACTGAGTGGTTTGTAGTTGAGGTCTCTATGGGTGCTTTCTTCTTTTCATCCTTGAATTTGCCGTTTCGGATGCGATTCTCAGTGAGTTCGGTAGCTAGTTCCATTGCGGCTTCAAGTGTTGCAGGCGAAGTGCTTAGAACCGAGTCTTGAATTTTCGAGGGAAGACCTCGAATGTAGTGTTCAACCAAGCGGTACACGGGGGTGAACAAATTTGGGATCATCTGGTTTAGTTCGAGAAACCTCTTGTTATAGGAAGTGTGATCTCCTTCCTTTTGTTTTAGCACGTGGAATTCATCTTCCAACTTTTTGATTTCGCTTCTTGGACAGAAGCGTCTGGTCATGAGTTCCCTTAACTCTTCCATGTTAAGGCCATGGCATCTTCAACTCCTCGTTTACCCTTTTCCGTGTTCCACCAGGTAAGGGTTACCCCAAACAGTCTTCCAGTTGCATAACGTACCTTGAGATCCTCGGGACAATCGCAATTGAGGAAAGTGTTCTCCATTTCTTCAAACCAGTGAAGGAGAGCAGTAACACCTTCGGTCCCTTCATACTTTGGGGGATCGCAAGATTTGAAGTGTTTGTAGGAGGACTTTTTGGAGGGAGGGTTGGTGACGCTCTGGTCTTCTTGATTGGGAGGGTTGATGGGATTTGCGGTGAGAGCTTGTTGAACTTGAATTACGATGTCAGGAAGCACTGCAGCCATTTGTTTAGCAATTTGTGTGGCCAAGCGTTCATTGGATCTTCCTGACTTTCTACCTCCACGTAGTTGCCTAGCCGACATCTACAGGAACATACATAGGAAGATTGTGAGTTTAAGAATTTTTCTAGGTGTCATGTGTCGTTAAAAGAATAAAAATAACATAACTAACAATAATGCAACTACATCCATAGGATGTCTTGGGTTTGCTCATGTTTGGGCCTCCAACAACATCCATAGGATGTCTTGGGTTATGCGAACTCCATTTGTCTTCTATGTTCGCAAATCATAACCGACATCAAAGATCAAATTCGAGAAGCCCAACATGTTTCAGTAACGGAAGACGACGTACGAAAGGAGCTGTCCTGTGGAGCTGAACTTAAAATTGAAACTAAATCCGACGGTATTCTGTACTATCTAGATCGCATATGGATTCCTGACCACAACAACCTTCGTGAATTCCTTATGAATGAGGCACACAAAACACGATACTCTATACACCCAGGAGCCGACAAGATGTATCAAGACCTTCGATACACTACTGGTGGCCTGGAATGAAAAAGGATATTGCTGTTTTTGTTTCCAAGTGCCTTACATGTTCCAAGGTAAAAGCTGAACATCAAAGACCCTCAGGACTTCTGGTCCAACATGAAATACCTGTATGGAAGTGGGAAAACATAACCATGGACTTCATTACCGGGTTACCTCGCACTTCTGGTGGGTATGACACTATATGGGTAATCATTGATCGTCTTACAAAATCAGCTCACTTCATTCTGATCCGCGAAGATTTCAAGAACGAGAAGTTAGCTCGTATCTACATCAGCGAAATCATAAGCCGGCATGGTGTACCGTTAAGCATTATTTCAGATCGTGATGGTCGTTTCACTTCACGAACATGGCAAGCCGTACAAGCCGCTTTGGGTACACGATTAGACCTCAGTACTGCTTATCATCCTCAAACGATGGACAATCTGAACGCACCATTCAAACTCTTGAAGATATGCTTCGAGCATGTGTCATAGACTTCAAGGGAAATTGGGACGCTCATCTACCATTAGTTGAATTTTCGTACAACAACAGCTATCATTCAAGTATCGGCATGGCACCTTTCGAAGCTTTATATGGTCGTAAGTGCCGATCTCCAGTATGTTGGCACGAAATTGGGGAAGCTCAAATCACCGGTCCAGAATTGATTCAAGAAACCACAGACAAGATCCTTCAAATTCGAAACAATCTTCTAGCGGCTCAAAGTCGTCAAAAGAGTTATGCAGATAAACGACGAAAGCCTTTGGAGTTTAACATTGGTGATCATGTACTTTTAAAAGTATCACCGTGGAAGGGAGTAGTTCGTTTTGGCCAGAAGGGCAAGCTAGCACCACGCTACTTAGGACCTTTCAAGATACTCGAAAGAGTAGGACCTGTAGCATACAAGCTTGATCTACCAGAAGAACTCAACAGAATTCACCCCACATTCCACGTATCAAACTTGAAGAAGTGCCTCGCCGATGAAAACCTCCATATTCCCCTGGAAGATATTCAGATCGATGAATCTATGCATTTCATTGAAAGACCAGTAGAGATCATGGACTTCGGAGAAAAACGTTTAAGGCGGAGTCGTATTCCAATTGTTAGGGTACGCTGGGAGTCGAAACGGGGACCTGAGTTTACTTGGGAACGTGAAGACTCAATGCGTGAAAAATACCCGCATCTTTTTCCTGTTACCACTACTACTTAAATTTCGGGACGAAATTTCTAAAAGTAGGGGATACTGTAACATTTGTCGAAAAACGGGTTTTTCAAACCCGCTTCGTTTATTAATCGAATAATCAGTTTTATATATTTGTTGTTCATTTAATGCCTATGTTAATTTTAAACAATACATAACTAATAAACATTTTAGATTATGGAAATTAAAATTGTTAAAAAACAAAATTAAAACAATAGAAAATGAAAAAGGGCTGCCGGGTTTCGAACCCGGGTCAGCCGGAGGACCTTAACACCAAACACATAACCACTCCGCCACTTGATGCCTTTGTGAAATGTAGGAAACAAATAAAACATATGTTCACCTGAGAAACCACCTGTTTGCGCCAAAACTGAAACCGATATCGGCTTTCAACATTCCAGTCGATTGAGTGATTGTAATTCTTGATTATAACCGACAAACCGACATTCTTAATCAATTCAGCCTTGAATGAACTTGAATTCATGTGATGTTCGGTTTTAATAACCGAAAACATTCACTTCCTGAATTACTCCAACAATATCATCATCTCGCGACTCAATAACATTCACAGAACCTCTAATTTCACTTTTACTCTAATTTCTGATCGTCGGAATCGCTTTTTTAACTCGCCGGACTTTCGCCGGAAAACCGTGTCTTTCATCAAAACGGTAAGTTTCTCAATTCTTTCATCTTCTATCTGTTGTTAGGCTTTTGCTAACTCAAACCTTTCAATCAGAATCAATCCCAGACGACGATATCAGATAATCAACACTCGCCGGAAGTTTTCTGAAAATTTCTAGATTCCGCTGTGAAACGATATAATCATTCAAACCTTCTGATAACTCTTGTTTAATCATTCAATTTCACAATTTGGTTAATCAAAACTATTAATTGGCCCGTTCAGACGGAGTTCATAAAACAGAGCCGACGACTTCGCCGGAGTTCTGAGAAAGATCATTTTTCCGGTATGTTCATTCCCAAAACTTTCCCTGTCCATTTCATTTTAATCAATTATATGTTTGTCAATCGAATTAAACAAGATCAGTAGAGTAATCGTTGTCTGTGTTTTTGAACGAAGAAAAACTAATGTATAAGTATAATTAAAACAAGATATATAACCGGGTTAGACACACAGTCCAGCGGTGGACTGTGTGCAAACAACTATCACACGTCTCGAGTTCGATCCCTGACCCAACCTCACTATCTGAAATAAAAATGCTCTTTTTAAAACCGAACCGGGTTAACTCACTGAAAGATGTTAAGTATAATAAAAACCAGAATATTAACCAGGTTAGACACACAGTCCAGCGGTGGACTGTGTGCAACGTTAATCCACAGGTCCCGGGTTCGAGACCTGATATGCACGCCGGTTCGATGGAATAAAAAAATCCTTTTTAAAATAAATGAATTTTGGAATAAATTAAAATGTATATAAATATAATTAAAAACAGAAATATTTCGGGTTAGACATGTAGCTCAGTTGGTAGAGCTGCGTGCACGCGTACGGGAGGTCACGAGTTCGAACCTCACTCAGTGCAAACAATATAAACGACCGAACTGGTCAACAAGTCAAAGTCAAATGGTCAACGGTCAAACCCAAAAAAAGTCAACATTTTTTTTATAGTTTTATTTATTTATTTAATTTAAAAATCAATTAAAAATACTTAAAAATAATGTTTTTAAAGTTAGAAAATAACCTTACACTCACAAAAATAAACCTAAAGACCTTATTAAAATTGTTAATAAAATCCACTTATTTACCGTACCTTTTCGTTATCATTTAGGTTAGTTAATCCTCGTCGATCAACCCTCTAAACTCGTGCGCACTCATCATCTTCAACCGAACGCACCCAGTGTGAGTGAATCTTTACAAATTCCCCGTTTTAATCACGTTTTTTTTTAGGTGTATCATGTGTCTTATTATTTATTACATTTAAACAATTGTGCATCCATCATATCCATGATCAAATGTGTATTCAATATGTATCAACTGTTTGTGTGGTTATTGTTTAGATTAAATTTATCACTTTCAGTACATACATTATCATAGGCTGCCGCTCCCCATTACCTATGAGCGTTGAGCTGTTCCCCATTACCTATGAGCGTGAACGAGGCGTTGCCAACATACGATCGACTCCGTTTGATTGAGCCTTGATCGCACATACATTCATCATAGGCCGTCCGTTCCCCATTACCTATGAGCGTGAACGTGACGTTGCCAACATATACAGTATCATTCATGTTATATATTCATGCAAGGTGGTTTGTTATTGTATGTTATTGTATGTTATTGTTTGTTATTGTTATTGTTATTGTATGATTATTTACGTTTGCTCACATATGATTATTGCACAATTTTCTATAATAAATATAACAAGAAATCAATAATAAATGTTTTTCTAACAAGGTTCACTCGCCAACTTATGTTGACCCAAAAACCCCCATTTTTACACATGATACAGGTGATCCAGCTGCAGCAAGAAACATATAGGATGGCTTAGAAGAATAAACCGGTTTAGACTTTGGATTGTTTAGTTGGTTATCTTTCTTTGTAATTGTATGAACTTGTTTGGAATATTGAGGATGGAATTTTGAATTTAATAAATATGAAACATATTAGTAAACATCATGAGCTTTGGTGATAACCCAATTATGCCCTGACTCTTATTCCGCTGCGGGTCGGGGTGTGACAGATTGGTATCAGAGCCATGACTATAGGGATATAGGATAGGTTATTAGACCCTTAGAGCCTATACTATAGTTGATTAGAATTTTAAAAAATTTTTTGTGTGTTACATGCAAAATTCATGATGTTTATATGCTTTATGTTTATTGTTACATTCAATGTTATGCAAGCATGTTCATAAGTACATATTATTATACAATGCCTATCATGAATCATATTCTCATAACATATCATATTCATGAGAGCACACACCACATCATTTCCATGATTTTTGCAACGATTTTTGTATTTTCAAATCACATCAAAGTGAGTTCTCATGACGGGCATGTAGTAACTGGAAGGGTACCAGTACCGGTAGTCGGAACGTCCTGTCTACGCTTGGCATTCGTATAAATCCAAAATAAAGGACCAATTTGCCTACCTGGGGACTAACGATGAGAGTACGAAGGACCTATTAGGCCAAAGCATGCTATACCAAACGTCGTGTGAGCTAACCCCACTTTGAGTTGTCATTGTGTCTACACCTGGACACCTTCCGACCATACATCTCGTAAACATATTTCATGGTTTTCATTCGGGTGATGCGAGTGTTAAACCGCCAATACCAATGTGAATCCTACTAAGCCAATAGCCATGGGGGCCCACATGACTATACAGGTGAAGGTATGGGGGACATTTGAGGCCCAACATGAGCAAACCCAAGACATCCTATGGATGTAGTTGCATTATTGATGTTTATGTTATTTTTATTTTTTTAAGACACATGACACCTAAAAAGACTCCATAAACTCACAATCTTCTTATGTATATTTCTATAGATGTCGGCTAGGCAACAACGAGGGGGTAGAAGGTCAGGAAGGTCAAACGAACGCTTGGCCACCCAAATCGCAAAACAAATGGCCGCGGTGCTTCCTGACATTGTAGTTCAAGTCCAACAAGCTCTCGCCGCAAATCCCATCAATCCTCCCCAGCAAGAAGACCAGAACATCGGCAACCCTCCTTCCAAAAGTGCTCATATAAACATTTCAAGTCTTGTGATCCTCCGAAATTTGAAGGGACCGAAGGTGTCACTGCTCTCCTCCACTGGTTTGAGGAAATGGAAAACACCTTCCTCAACTGCGATTGTCCCGACGATCGCAAGGTACGTTACGCAACCGGGAGGCTATTTGGGGTAGCTCTTACCTGGTGGAATACTGAAAAGGGTAAAAGAGGAATCGAAGATGCAATGGCCTTAACGTGGGAGGAGTTAAGGGAAATCATGACGAGACGCTTCTGTCCTAGAAGCGAGATCAAAAAGTTAGAGGATGAATTTCATTCGTTGAAGCAAAAGGAGGGAGATCATACTTCCTACAACAAACGATTTTTAGAGTTGAACCAAATGGTCCCTAACTTGTTCACCCCAGTTTACCGCTTAGTCGAACACTATATTCGAGGCCTCCCATCAAAAATTCAAGACTCAGTTCTCAGCACTTCGCCTGCAACACTCGAAGCTGCTATGGAACTAGCTACCGAGCTTACCGAGAATCGTATTCGCAACGGCAAATTTAAAGATGAGAAAAAGAAAGCCCCCGTTGAGGGCCAAACTTCAAACCATTCCACCTCCGCCTCAAAGTTTGCTAACAAGAGGAAACGAAACACCAGAAACTTCGTTGTCACACAAACAAATTTCCCTATCCCTGCTGCACCCATTACCCTCACCTGCACCATATAAAAGCCATACTCCGGCCCATACCCAAAATGCAACCGTTGCTAATACCATCACTTTCCAGATCATCCCTGCCAACATTGCACCGGCTGTGGTCGCGCAGGTCACACCATTCAAACCTGTCGCGTACCTCAGCGAACGAACCGCCATCAGCCCTCAACCCAAACCCACCATCAGATAGTGGGTCAAGCCCAACAACCTCTACTACTACCACCTACCCAACATATAGCCCAATCCTACTACCAACCCAACTATCCCATGGTGCAACCTATGCGGGCTTGTTACAATTGTGGAGACCCAAACCATTTTATAAACACTTGTCCACGCTTGGTGAACATTATACATGCTCAAGATCAAGCAAATCCGGTGAATCAGGCTAACCAAGCTCCTCCACCTGCAAGAGGAAGAGCTTTCAACATCAACGCTAATCAAGCTAGGGCTGACAACAATGTGGTTAACGGTACGTTTCTCATCAATGGTAGTTATGCATCCATGTTATTTGATGCTGGCATGGATAAGAGTTTTGTGTCCTTAGAATTTGAACCCATCCTCAACCAAACTCGTGATAAACTCATGGAATCCATAACGGTGGAAGTTGCTGACGGAAAACCGGTCTCGTTAAACTCTATTATACGCAATTGTACTCTCACCTTAAACGATCACGATTTTCCAGTTGACCTCATTCGTATGAAGTTGGGAAGCTTTGACATTATAATTGGTATGGACTGGCTCAGCCAACATCATGCTGAAGTTGTATGCCGTGAAAAGTTTATACGCATTCCTCTTACGAGCGGTCAGACTCTACGAATCTTTGGAGAAACCCCTTCGAAAGGGCTCAAATTAATGTCCTGTCTTCAAGCCCGAAAATATCTCCGCAAGAATTATGTCGCATTTCTAACTCATGTCGTCAAAAAGGGAACCAAGGAGAAGAAACTCGAAGACATCCCAGTAGTAAAAGATTTTCCACAAGTTTTCCCCGACGACATTTCAGGACTTCCTCCCGTGAGAGAAGTCGAATTCCGCATTGATCTTATACCTGGAGCTACACCAGTTGCAAAATCTCCTTATAGGTTAGCCCCATCCGAAATGCAAGAGCTAGCCAGTCAATTGCAGGAGCTGACTGACAAAGGATTCATACGTCCTAGCTCCTCGCCTTGGGGTGCACCTGTCCTTTTTGTGAAGAAGAAAGATGGAACGTTTCGCATGTGCATCGACTACAGAGAACTTAACAAGTTAACGGTCAAGAACCGCTACCCATTACCTCGCATCGATGATCTTCTTGACCAACTTCAAGGCGCCAGATGTTTTTCCAAAATCGACCTTCGTTCTGGTTATCATCAACTCAGAGTACATGAAGAAGACGTCCCAAAGACCGCCTTCCGAACTCGTTATGGTCATTATGAATTCATGGTCATGACATTTGGTTTAACCAACGCTCCAGCTGTCTTCATGGATCTAATGAACAGAGTCTGCAAACCCTATCTCGATCGCTTTGTTATAGTCTTCATTGACGACATCCTCATTTACTCAAAGTCTAAGTCTGATCATGAACGACACCTTCGACTCATCCTTACACTCTTAGGGAATGAGAAGCTCTATGCCAAATTCTCCAAATGCAAATTCTGGTTAAAAGAGGTACAATTCCTTGGACATGTCGTCAATGACAAGGGAATACATGTCGACCCCTCAAAGATCAAAGCAGTACAAGAATGGCAAGCACCACGTACACCTACCAAAGTAAGATCATTTCTTGGTTTGGCTGGTTATTATCGCCGTTTCATTGCAAATTTCTCTCGTATTGCTGTACCACTCACGGCTTTAACTCATAAAGGAAAACCCTTCATATGGGGACCCAAACAAGAAGAAGCCTTCCAAACCCTTAAACAAAAACTCTGTGATGCACCTATCCTCACTCTTCCTGAAGGTTGTGATGACTTCGTGGTTTATTGCGACGCGTCAGGGCAAGGACTAGGCTGTGTTCTAATGCAAAGAGGAAAGGTGATAGCTTATGCTTCTAGACAACTCAAAACTCATGAGAAGAACTACACCACCCACGACCTAGAACTTGGAGCCGTTGTGTTCGCTCTTAAGATATGGAGACATTACCTCTACGGTACTAAATGTGAAATATACACTGACCATAAGAGCCTCCAACATATCTTCAACCAAAAGGAGTTAAACATGAGGCAACGGAGATGGGTTGAACTTCTTAATGACTACGACTGTGAAATCCGGTATCATCCTGGCAAGGCAAACGTGGTGGCCGATGCACTCAGTTGAAAGGGTTATGCGAACTCCATTCATCTTCTATGTTCGCAAATCATAACCGACATCAAAGATCAAATTCGAGAAGCCCAACATGTTTCAGTAACGGAAGACGACATACGAAAGGAGCGGTCCTGTGGAGCTGAACTTAAAATTGAAACTAAATCCGACGGTATTCTGTACTATCTAGATCGCATATGGATTCCTGACCACATAACCTTCGTGAATTCCTTATGAATGAGGCACACAAAACACGATACTCTATACACCCAGGAGCCGACAAGATGTATCAAGACCTTCGATACACCTACTGGTGGCCTGGAATGAAAAAGGATATTGCTGTTTTTGTTTCCAAGTGCCTTACATGTTCCAAGGTAAAAGCTGAACGTCAAAGACCCTCAGGACTTCTGGTCCAACCTGAAATACCTGTATGGAAGTGGGAAAACATAACCATGGACTTCATTACCGGGTTACCTCGCACTTCTGGTGGGTATGACACTATATGGGTAATCATTGATCGTCTTACAAAATCACTCACTTCATTCCGATCCGCGAAGATTTCAAGAACGAGAAGTTAGCTCGTATCTACATCAGCGAAATCATAAGCCGGCATGGTGTACCGTTAAGCATTATTTCAGATCGTGATGGTCGTTTCACTTCACGAACATGGCAAGCCGTACAAGCCGCTTTGGGAACACGATTAGACCTCAGTACTGCTTATCATCCTCAAACTGATGGACAATCTGAACGCACCATTCAAACTCTTAAAGATATGCTTCGAGCATGTGTCATAGACTTCAAGGGAAATTGGGACGCTCATCTACCATTAGTTGAATTTTCGTACAACAAAAGCTATCATTCAAGTATCGGCATGGCACCTTTCGAAGCTTTATATGGTCGTAAGTGCCGATCTCCAGTATGTTGGCACGAAATTGGGGAAGCTCAAATCACCGGTCCGGAATTGATTCAAGAAACCACAGACAAGATCCATCAAATTCGAAACAATCTTCTAGCGGCTCAAAGTCGTCAAAAGAGTTATGCAGATAAACGACGAAAGCCTTTGGAGTTTAACATTGGTGATCATGTACTTTTAAAAGTATCACCGTGGAAGGGAGTAGTTCGTTTTGGCCAGAAGGGCAAGCTAGCACCACGCTACGTAGGACCGTTCAAGATACTCGAAAGAGTAGGACCTGTAGCATACAAGCTTGATCTACCAGAAGAACTCAACAGAATTCACCCCACATTCCACGTATCAAACTTGAAGAAGTGCCTCGCCGATGAAAACCTCCATATTCCCCTGGAAGATATTCAGATCGATGAATCTATGCATTTCATTGAAAGACCAGTAGAGATCATGGACTTCGGAGAAAAACGTTTAAGGCGGAGTCGTATTCCAATTGTTAGGGTACGCTGGGAGTCAAAACGGGGACCTGAGTTTACTTGGGAACGTGAAGACTCAATGCGCGAAAAATACCCGCATCTTTTTCCTGTTACCACTACTACTCAAATTTCGGGACGAAATTTCTAAAAGTAGGGGATACTGTAACATTTGTCGAAAAACGGGGTTTTCAAACCCGCTTCGTTTATTAATCGAATAATCAGTTTTATATATTTGTTGTTCATTTAATGCCTATGTTAATTTTAAACAATACATAACTAATAAACATTTTAGATTATGGAAATTAAAATTGTTAAAAAACAAAATTAAAACAATAGAAAATGAAAAAGGGCTGCCGGGTTTCGAACCCGGGTCAGCCGGAGGACCTTAACACCAAACACATAACCACTCCGCCACTTGATGCCTTTGTGAAATGTAGGAAACAAATAAAACATATGTTCACCTGCGAAACCACCTGTTTGCGCCAAAACTGAAACCAATATCGGCTTTCAACATTCCAGTCGATTGAGTGATTGTAACTCTTGATTATAACCGATAAACCGACATTCTTAATCAATTCAGCCTTGAATGAACTTGAATTCATGTGATGTTCGGTTTTAATAACCGAAAACATTCACTTCCTGAATTACTCCAACAATATCATTATGTCGCGACTCAATAACATTCACAGAACCTCTAATTTCACTTTTACTCTAATTTCTGATCGTCGGAATCGCTTTTTGAACTTGCCGGACTTTCGCCGGAAAACCGTGTCTTTCATCAAAACGGTAAGTTTCTCAATTCTTTCATCTTCTATCTGTTGTTAGGCTTTTGCTAACTCAAACCTTTCAATCAGAATCAATCCCAGACGACGATATCAGATAATCAACACTTGCCGGAAGTTTTCTGAAAATTTCTAGATTCCGCTGTGAAACGGTATAATCATTCAAACCTTCTGATAACTCTTGTTTAATCATTCAATTTCACAATTTGGTTAATCAAAACTATTAATTGGCCCGTTCAGACGGAGTTCATAAAACAGAGCCGACGACTTCGCCGGAGTTCTGAGAAAGATCATTTTTCCGGTATGTTCATTCCCAAAACTTTCCCTGTCCATTTCATTTTAATCAATTATATGTTTGTCAATCGAATTAAACAAGATCAGTAGAGTAATCGTTGTCTGTGTTTTTGAACGAAGAAGATGAAGTCGAACTAATGTATAAGTATAATTAAAACAAGATATATAACCGGGTTAGACACACAGTCCAGTGGTGGACTGTGTGCAAACAACTATCACACGTCTCGAGTTCGATCCCTGACCCAACCTCACTCTCTGAAATAAAAATGCTCTTTTTAAAACCGAACCGGGTTAACTCACTGAAAGATGTTAAGTATAATAAAAACCAGAATAGTAACCAGGTTAGACACACAGTCCAGCGGTGGACTGTGTGCAACGTTAATCCACAGGTACCGGGTTCGAGACCTGATATGCACGCCGGTTCGATGGAATAAAAAAATCCTTTTTAAAATAAATGAATTTTGGAATAAATTAAAATGTATATAAATATAATTAAAAACAGAAATATTTCGGGTTAGACACGTAGCTCAGTTGGTAGAGCTGCGTGCACGCGTACGGGAGGTCACGAGTTCGAACCTCACTCAGTGCAAACAATATAAACGACCGAACCGGTCAACAAGTCAAAGTCAAATGGTCAACGGTCAAACCCAAAAAAAGTCAACATTTTTTTTATAGTTTTATTTATTTATTTAATTTAAAAATCAATTAAAAATACTTAAAAATAATGTTTTTAAAGTTAGAAAATAACCTTAAACTCACAAAAATAAACCTAAAGACCTTATTAAAATTGTTAATAAAATCCACTTATTTACCGTACCTTTTCGTTATCATTTAGGTTAGTTAATCCTCGTCGATCAACCCTCTAAACTCGTGCGCACTCATCATCTTCAACAGAACGCACCCAATGTGAGTGAATCTCTACAAATTCCCCGTTTTAATCACGTTTTTTTGGGGTGTATCATGTGTCTTATTATTATTACATTTAAACAATTGTGCATCCATCATATCCATGATCAAATGTGTATTCAATATGTATCAACTGTTTGTGTGGTTATTGTTTAGATTAAATTTATCATTTTCAGTACATACATTATCATAGGCCGCCGCTCCCCATTACCTATGAGCGTTGAGCTGTTCCCCATTACCTATGAGCGTGAACGAGGCGTTGCCAACATACGATCGGCTCCGTTTGATTGAGCCTTGATCGCACATACATTCATCATAGGCCGTCCGTTCCCCATTACCTATGATCGTGAACGTGACGTTACCAACATATACAGTATCATTCATGTTATATATTCATGCAAGGTGGTTTGTTATTGTATGTTATTGTATGTTATTGTTTGTTATTGTTATTGTTATTGTATGATTATTTACGTTTGCTCACATATGATTATTGCACAATTTTCCATAATAAATATAACAAGAAATCAATAATAAATGTTTTTCTAACAAGGTTCACTCGCCAACTTATGTTGACCCAAAAACCTCCATTTTTACACATGATACAGGTGATCCAGCTGCAGCAAGAAACATATAGGATGGCTTAGAAGAATAAACCGGTTTAGACTTTGGATTGTTTAGTTGGTTATCTTTCTTTGTAATTGTATGAACTTGTTTGGAATATTGAGGATGAAATTTTGAATTTAATAAATATGAAACATATTAGTAAACATCATGAGATTTGGTGATAACCCAATTATGCCACGACTCTTATTCCGCTGCGGGTCGGGGTGTGACAAGCGTATCGTACCTTATCACAGTTTAGCGTAAGACTAACCGGTCCAAGTCTAGGACTTAACTAAGGACCCGTTAGCATTCTAATATTGGTTATTAATTACCATCACTCCAGACTGAACGCCTCCCGGTAGATTGCTCGTGTACTTGCTTTGGAATACGGCTGAATTTGAATTACTTGCGAACTTCAATTCAGGTAAATACTCTTAACTTATTTTCCCTATACAGGCATGGGATACGGTAGACTACTACCGCTTGGTCGGGTATGGGATAATGTTTTATCCAGTTGTGATAATTAACTGAAATCTTACATAACCCGGTTTTGATCTGTTTTGACTGAAACTAAAACATTGGGGGTGGGCTTGACCGTGCCTGGGATATCATTGGTCACTAAATTAGTAGTGACCACGACAATATAGCATGGCGTGTAGGCATACAATGGGTAAATGCTATCCTGCTTTCTGTGTGAAAGTTCAGAGTAGTGTGTCAGTCGATCATGTCTCGGTTTCTGTACCGGGCCTCATATGTAAAAGCCAGCATGTAAATCTGCATACAAGGTCATTTGTACTATCCCAAGTTATGTCACACCCTGACCCGCAGCGGAAAAGGTGACCGGGGCATGATTGGGTTATCATCAAAGCTCATGACATTTATTATACGTTTCATATTCATTAATACAATTTAATAGAAATTACAATCAATATTACATCATGCCCTAAATATCAATCTAGGCTTCATTGTTTTCTTCTAAGGCATTTCCTATGTTTTCCTTGCTTCATCCTGTTCACCTGTATCATGTGTAAAAAGGGTTTTTTTTTATCAACAAAAAGTTGGCGAGTGAATCCTATGGAAAACATTTGAACAAGTTTATTTAATTGATTATGAAATAAAGTGCACAACCACACATGAGTAAAAATAGATGTAAACTTATTCATAAATCAATTTAATATTAAACAATACACACATGAACAATAAAGGAACGTTTAGAGGCACGCGTTGCTCAACTCGTCTCTCACGAGGAACTGATGGGCCTAATGAATGAATTGCATAACCATGATAATATGAAAAACATAACTACCAACAATATAAACTCAATAATACACACATGAACAATAATGGATTGGTTTTGAGGCACGCGTTGCTCACTCGTCTCCCACGAGGAACTGATGGGCTTAATGAATGAATTTCATATAAGTTGACAAAATGAAATACATAATCACAACAATATAAACAATCTAAGTTAGATCACGATATGGTATGACACAAGTTTAAATAAACGAGTTAATTATTTTGTGACACATGACACACCCCAAAACGTGTAATTAAAAAGGGGAGTTGTAAGATTCACTCACAGTGGGTGCGTTCGGTTGATGATGTTGAATGCACGCGAAGTGGTTTTAACCACGAGTGAAATTAACCTAGATAAATAGCATTATGGTTCGGTAAGTAAACGGATTTTATTGATCCATTTTAGTAGGATTGTTGGGTGTATTTTTGTGAGTTTAAGGCTATTTTCTAACCTTAAAAATGTTATTTTTAAGTATTTTTAATTGATTTTTAAATAAAATATATAAATAAAAATAATAAAAAAAATTGATATTTTTGCTACAGTTGACCGTTGACTTTGACTTTGACTTTGACCGGTTCGTATGCGTGTATATGTGCGCTGAGTGAGGCTCGAACCCGAGACCTCCCGTACGCGTGCACGCAGCTCTACCAACTGAGCTACGTGTCTAACCCGAAATATTTCTGTTTTTAATTATATTTATATATTAATTAGATTAATCCGAAAATTAATTTATGTAACACCCCGACCCGCAGCGGAAATAAGAGTCGGGGCATAATTGGGTTATCACCAAAGCACATGACATTTACTATTATGTTTCATAATTAAATGAAGTCAAAGTTACATTTCTCAAACATCCAAACATGTCCATTCATTACAAGGGAAAATAACCAAAAATAATCCAAATACTAAATCGTTTTATTCCTTCTAATCCAGGTCCTACGTGTTCCTAGCTGCTGCTGGTTCACCTGTATCATGTGTAAAATAGGAGGTTTTTGGGTCAACATAAGTTGGCGAGTGAACCTTATAGATAAACATTTGATAATAATTGTCTGGTTAGTTTATCAATAAAATATTGTGCATAATCATAAAAGAGCACATGTATGGAATCAAACATTGGCAAGCATCAATTAACAATCGATAACATACATGAACATACCAACAGCATATAACAATTAACATAATTGAACTGTGCGATCAAGGCTCAATCAAACGGAGCCGATCGTATTGCATGAACTGGAAATGTAAATTGGACTGTGCGCTCAAGGCTCAATCAAACGGAGCCGAACGTATTGCATGAACTGGAAATGTAAATTGAACTGTGCACTCAAGGCTCAATCAAACGGAGCCGAGCTATTGCATGTATTGAAATGTAAAATGAAATGACCGATCAAGGCTCAATCAAACGGAGCCGATCGTGCGGGCACGCCCTGATCAACCGCATAATAAAATGGGGATCAAACTCAACCTCGATGGATGGGGAGCTACGGCCTCGGCAATTGCATGTACTGAAATAATAATTTGCAAACAATAATAACTACTTAACAGCAACAAACTAATACACATGTCATAATATGATATATGCACAATAACTTGGTTATAATATGTAAATGAACAAGACACATGATACACCCCAAAAACGTGATTAAAACGGGGAATTTGAAGGGTTCACTCACATTGGGTGCGTTGGATTGGATATAGCGAGATGCGCACGATTTAGACGAGCGAGTCGACGAGGAATACTAACCTAAATAACAATGGAAAAATATATTAAAATGGATGGATTTTATTAAGGATTCTAATGGGATTTTTAGATATATTTTTGTGAGTTTATGGCTATTTTCTATCTTTAAAAATGTTATTTTTAAGTATTTTAAATTGATTTTTAAATTAAAATAAACAAATAAATATTTAAAAAAAATATTATTTTTTTACTGTTTGACCGTTGACCGTTGACCGGTTCGGTCAGCGGTAATTATTTGCGCCAAGCGGGATTCGAACCGGTGACCTTCCGTTCACACGCACGTAGCTCTACCAGCTGAGCTACGTGACTAACCTGTTAGAAACACAGTTTTAATTATATTTATATACTTATTCGAACTTACCGAAAATTCTTTTATTTTGCAAAACGTTTTAATCTCACGGACCGGTGCTTGTGACGGGACTCGATCGCGCGACGTGAAGTTTGTTTTGCACACAGTCCACCGCTGGACTGTGTGTCTAACCCGGTTATATTCTTGATTTATATTATACTTAACAACTACCCGTTCTAACCCGGTTAGTTCATGAATAAAAAAAGTGTTATTACGTGAAGCGTGTGTGCAGTAAGGATCGAACTCGGGACGTGTATGTTAACTTTGCACACAGTCCACCGCTGGACTGTGTGTCTAACCCGTTTATTATCCGAATTTTATTTAGTCTTATCCCGGTTTTTAGTTCATCTTCTTCACTACAATTACCGACTTCACTCAAACGACTGGTTCCTGATTTTAACTATTTAAATAACATGACTACTAGCTTGAATGAACAAAACCGAACAGTTTGGGGGGAGGAAATACCGGACAGGTCGTCTTCTTTAAGGAGTCCGGCGAAATCAGGTAGCTCTGTTTTTGGACCTCCGGTTGAGAGAGTCTATCAACAGAATTAAGGAATTAGTTTTGAAATTAAACCAGAGTACATGGATTATTAGCACGATTTAATGTGTTTACCGTTAGCTAGCGAGTTTCCGGCAAATTCCAGAATTTCTCCGGCGAACCCAGAAATCCAGCAAAGTCTTCTGTGACTGATTTAGAGTAATGGATTAATGTTAGTGGAGTCCTAACAATAGATTGAAACCGCAAGGGAGGAAAATCTTACCGGTTTGTGTTGAACACGGTTTTCCGGCGAGTTTTGCAGAGGATTCCGGCGAACAGTTTTTGGTGCTCAAAAGACTTGAAAACGCGACGAAAGGAAATGGAGTGTATTTGAGACGGTTCTGAATCGCATAAATGATTGGAACCTGAATTATTTGGAGTTTGAATACTTTTCGGTTTCAAAAACCGGAACTTTAAGTTCATTCAATTTGAACTTAATTAGAAACCGATATTCATCGGTTATAAGCTAGCTAAACGAGTTTGAACCGATTTGGCGATTCGGTTTACCGATTTCCGTTATGCAGATGGCATTAACGGTTGATTGAGTTCGCGTATAAGATTCAATTGTCTTCCTAAAGTTATCAGAAAACACTTGATGGCGGAGTGGTTTGGGAAGTGGATGTTAAGTTGTTGAATTGTTTCAGCTGACCCGGGTTCGAGTCCGGTCAGCTACAATATTTTTTTTTTATTTTATTTTAACTTTTTATCAAATATAATTTTTATGGTTTAGTTTATTTATTAGTTATGTAACGTTTAAACTCAAAATAAACATAAATAATTACTGTATTTTCTTAACCTGGTATTTGATTACAAAACGGAGCGGGTTTTGGAGACCCGATTTATACAAATGTTACAGGACCTACTCTTTCGAGTATCTTGAAAGGTCCTACGTAACGTGGTGCTAGCTTTCCCTTTTGACCAAAACGAACTACTCCCTTCCACGGTGATACTTTTAAAAGCACATGATCACCAACGCTAAATTCCAAGGGCTTCTGTCGTTTATCTGCGTAACTCTTTTGACGACTTTGAGCCGCTAGAAGATTGTTTCGGATTTGATGAATCTTATCTGTGGTTTCTTGGATCAGTTCTGGACCAGTAATTTGTGCTTCCCCAATTTCGTGCCAACAAACAGGAGATCGGCACTTTCGACCATATAAAGCTTCAAAAGGTGCCATGCCGATGCTAGAATGATAACTGTTGTTGTACGAAAATTCAACTAACGGTAGATGGGCGTCCCAATTTCCCTTGAAGTCTATGACACATGCTCTAAGCATATCCTCAAGGGTTTGAATGGTGCGCTCAGACTGTCCATCAGTTTGAGGGTGGTAGGCGGTACTGAGATCTAATCGAGTGCCCATAGCGGATTGTACTGCTTGCCATGTTCGTGAGGTGAAACGACCATCACGATCAGAAATAATACTTATTGGTACCCCGTGCCGGCTTACGATTTCGTTGATATAAATACGAGCAAGCTTTTCGTTCTTGAAATCTTCTCGAATAGGAATAAAGTGAGCTGATTTTGTAAGTCGGTCTATAATCACCCATATAGTGTCATACCCACTAGAAGTGCGAGGTAACCCGGTAATGAAATCCATGGTTATATTTTCCCACTTCCAAACAGGTATTTCTGGTTGGACTAGAAGTCCTGAGGGTCTTTGGTGTTCAGCCTTTACTTTAGAACAAGTGAGACACTTGGAAACAAAAACAGCAATATCTTTCTTCATTCCAGGCCACCAATAGGTGTACCGTAGGTCTTGATACATCTTATCGGCTCCTGGGTGTATAGAATATCGCGTCTTATGAGCTTCATGCATGAGTGTTTCACGAAGATTGATGTGGTTAGGAATCCATATACGATCTAGGTAATACAAAATACCATCAGATTTAGTTTCAAGTTTTAGCTCGGCTCCGCAGGACATCTCTTTTTGTACATCTTCCTCTGTTATTGAAACGTGTTGAGCTTCTCGAATTTGATCCTTAATATTGGTTATAATTTGCGAACATAGAAGATGAATGGAGTTCACATAACCCTTTCGACTAAGTGCATCAGCCAACACATTTGCTTTACCAGGGTGGTATCTGATTTCACAGTCGTAATCATTTAGGAGTTCGACCCATCTTCGTTGCCTCATATTTAACTCTTTCTGATTGAAGATATGTTGAAGACTCTTGTGGTCAGTGTAGATTTCACACTTCGCACCATAGAGATAATGTCTCCATATCTTAAGAGCAAATACAACAGCTCCAAGTTCAAGGTCATGAGTGGTGTAATTCTTCTCGTATGTCTTGAGTTGCCTTGAGGCATAAGCTATGACTTTTCCTCTTTGCATGAGAACGCATCCTAATCCTTGCCCTGACGCGTCGCAATAGACTACAAAATCATCACAACCTTCAGGAAGAGTGAGGATTGGTGAATCACAAAGTTTTTGCTTGAGAATTTGAAAGGCTTCTTCTTGCTTGGGTCCCCATACAAATGGTTTCCCTTTATGGGTTAAAGCCGTGAGTGGCACAGAAATGCGAGAGAAATTTGAAATGAACCGACGATAATAGCCAGCTAGTCCAAGAAAAGACCTTACTTCAGTTGGTGTTCGTGGAGCTTGCCATTCTTGAACTGCTTGATCTTTGATGGGTCCACATGTATTCCTTTGTCATTGACTACATGCCCGAGAAATTGCACCTCTTTTAACCAGAATTCACATTTAGAGAACTTGGCATAAAGCTTTTCCTTTTCTAGAAGTGCAAGAACAAGTCGCAGATGACGCTCATGATCAGCTTTAGATTTTGAATAGATAAGAATATCGTCGATAAATACAATAACAAATCGATCAAGGTAAGGTTTGCAGACTCTATTCATTAGGTCCATGAAAACAGCTGGTGCGTTGGTTAATCCAAATGGCATAACCATGAATTCATAGTGACCATATCGAGTTCGAAAAGCAGTTTTAGGGACGTCTTCTTCCTGCACTCTAAGCTGATGACAGCCAGATCGAAGGTCGATTTTTGAAAAGCAACAGGTACCTTGTAGTTGGTCAAGAAGATCATCTATGCGAGGTAAAGGATATCGATTTTTGATAGTTAACTTGTTGAGCTCTCTGTAGTCGATGCACATGCGAAAAGATCCATCCTTCTTCTTTACAAAGAGTACAGGTGCACCCCAAGGCGATGAGCTGGGGCGTATAAATCCCTTGTCAGTCAACTCTTGCAATTGACTGGCTAGCTCTTGCATTTCAGAGGGGGCTAACCTATATGGAGATTTTGCCACTGGTGTAGCACCAGGTATAAGATCGATACGAAATTCGACATCTCTGATTGGAGGAAGTCCTGAAATATCGTCAGGAAAAACTTGTGGAAAATCTTTTACAACAGGGATATCTTCAAGTTTCTTTTCTGAGGTCCCCTTCTTGATGATATGGGCTAAAAACGCGACATATTTCTTGCGAAGGTATTTTTGAGCTTGAAGACAAGTCATTAATTTGAGCCCTTTCGCCGAGGTTTCTCCAATAATTCGAAGAGTCTGACCGTTTGAAAGAGGAATACGAATAAATTTCTCACGACATACAACTTCCGCATGATGCTGACTGAGCCAATCCATTCCGATTATGATGTCGAAACTTCCCAGCTTCATAGGAATAAGATCGACTGAGAAATCGTGGTCGTTTAGGGTGAGCGTACAGTTGCGCAAAATAGAGTCTAACGAAACTGGTTTTCCATCTGCAACTTCCACCGTTATGGATTCCGCGAGCTTATCTCGATTTTTACTTAAGATAGGTTCAAACTCTAATGACACAAAACTTCTATCCGCACCAGTATCAAATAACATAGTGGCATATCTACCATTTATAAGAAACGTACCGTTGACCACATTGCCGTCAGCTCTGGCCTGGTTTGCGTTAATATTGAAAGCTCTTCCTCTAGCAGGTGGAGGAGCCTGGTTTGCTTGATTCACAGGGTTGGCTTGGGCCTGAGCATGAATGATATTGACCAATCTTGGACATTTGTTTCTGAAATGACTTGGGTCGCCGCAATTGAAACATGCCCGCATAGGTTGGCCCATAGGGTAGTTGGGTTGATAGTATGTTTGGGCTAAATGTTGAGTGGGTGGAAATGGTTGTTGTTGTTGGGCTTGACCCATTAATTGTTGGTGGGTTTGGGTTATAGGTTGGTGGCGGTTTGTTCGTTGGAGCGTGCGGCAGTTTTGAACAGTGTGTCCAGCGCGACCGCAGCCGGTACAGTATTGGCAAGGATAGTCAGGGGAGTGGTGATACTGACAACGGTTACATTTTGGTAGTGGCCCTGTGTATGGTCTTTTGTATGGCGCGGGTGGAGGAGTGGCTTGAGTGATGGGTGCAGCAGGAACAGGGGTGTTGGTTTGGGTGACTGCAAAGTTCCTGGTGTTACGCTTCCTCTTGTTAGCAAATTTAGAGGAAGGGGTGTGGTGGTTTGAGGTTTGTCCCTCAGCAGGGGTTTTCTTCTTTTCCTCCTTGAACTTCCCATTGCGAATTCGGTTTTCGGTCAGTTCTGTTGCCAACTCCATGGCAGCTTCAAGTGTTACCGGTGTGAAACGCTGAGGACCGAATCTTGGATCTTCGATGGAAGTCCTCGAATGTAATGTTCGATCAGACGGTAGGTTGGAGTGAATAAGTTTGGAACCATTTGGTTCAACCCCAAGAACCTTTTGTTGTAAGTCGAGTGATCACCATCTTTTTGCTTCAAGGCATGAAATTCATCTTCCAATTTCTTAATTTCACTTCTAGGACAGAATCGCCTAGTCATGATTTCCCTTAACTCCTCCCAAGTTAAGGCCATCGCATCATCCGTTCCCCTCTTTCCTTTCTCGGTATTCCACCAAGTGAGAGCTACCCCAAGTAGTCTCCCGGTGGCATAACGAACTTTGCGATCCTCAGGACAATCGCAGTTTAAGAAAACGTTTTCCATCTCCTCGAACCAAAGTAGGAGAGCAGTGACTCCCTCAGTCCCTTCGAATTTCGGAGGATCACAGGACTTAAAATGTTTGTAGGAGCATTTGATGGTAGGAGGGTTGTTGATGATCTGGTCCTGTTGTTGAGGAGGGTTAGTAGGATTTGCAGCAAGGGCTTGTTGTACTTGTACTACGATGTCAGGTAATATCGTGGCCATTTGATTCGCGATATGAGTGGCCAAACGTTCCCGAGACTTTTCCGATTTCCTACTCCTTCGATGCGGTCTAGACGACATCTACAGGATCATAAAATGAGGAGATTGTGAGTTTATGGTATCTTTTTAGGTGTCATGTGTCTTTAAGAAAAAATGAAAATACATAAATATCAATAATGCAACTACATCCAAAGGATGTCTTGGGTTCGCTCATGTTGGGCCTCAAATGTCCCCCATACCTTCACCTATATAGTCATGTGGGCCCCCATGGCTATTGGCTTGGTAGGATTCACATTAGTATTGGCAATTTAACACTCGCATCCCCCGAATGCTAACCACAAAATATGTTCATGAGATATTTGGTCGGAACGTGTCCAGGTGTAGACACAATGACAACTCAAAGTGGGATTAGCTCTCACGACGTTTGGTATAGCATGCTTTGGCCTAATAGGTATTTCGTACTCTCATCGTTAGTCCCCAGGTAGGCAAACTGGTCCTTTATTTTGGATTTATACGAATGCCAGCCTAGACAGGACGTTCCGACTACCGGTACTAGTACCCTTCCAGTTACTACATGCCCGTCATGAGAACTCACTTTGATGAGATTTGGAAACACGAAAATCATTGTAAAATCAATCATGATGTGGTGTGTGCTTGCATGGATGTGATATGTTATGATCATACGATTTCATGATAGGCATTACTTGATAATACATACTTATGAACATGCTTGAACAATATCAAATGTAACATTTAACATAAACATATAAACATCATGAGATTTGGCATATAACACACAAAATTCTTATAAGTTTCTAATCGACTATAGTATAGGCTCTAAGGGTCTAATAACCTATCCTATATCCCTATAGTCATGACTCTGATACCAATCTGTAACACCCCGACCCGCAGCGGAAATAAGAGTCGGGGCATAATTGGGTTATCACCAAAGCACATGACATTTACTATTATGTTTCATAATTAAATGAAGTCAAAGTTACATTTCTCAAACATCTAAACATGTCCATTCATTACAAGGGAAAATAACCAAAAATAATCCAAATACTAAATCGTTTTATTCCTTCTAATCCAGGTCCTACGTGTTCCTAGCTGCTGCTGGTTCACCTGTATCATGTGTAAAATAGGAGGTTTTTGGGTCAACATAAGTTGGCGAGTGAACCTTATAGATAAACATTTGATAATAATTGTCTGGTTAGTTTATCAATAAAATATTGTGCATAATCATAAAAGAGCACATGTATGGAATCAAACATTGGCAAGCATCAATTAACAATCGATAACATACATGAACATACCAACAGCATATAACAATTAACATAATTGAACTGTGCGATCAAGGCTCAATCAAACGGAGCCGATCGTATTGCATGAACTGGAAATGTAAATTGGACTGTGCGCTCAAGGCTCAATCAAACGGAGCCGAACGTATTGCATGAACTGGAAATGTAAATTGAACTGTGCACTCAAGGCTCAATCAAACGGAGCCGAGCTATTGCATGTATTGAAATGTAAAATGAAATGACCGATCAAGGCTCAATCAAACGGAGCCGATCGTGCGGGCACGCCCTGATCAACCGCATAATAAAATGGGGATCAAACTCAACCTCGATGGATGGGGAGCTACGGCCTCGGCAATTGCATGTACTGAAATAATAATTTGCAAACAATAATAACTACTTAACAGCAACAAACTAATACACATGTCATAATATGATATATGCACAATAACTTGGTTATAATATGTAAATGAACAAGACACATGATACACCCCAAAAACGTGATTAAAACGGGGAATTTGAAGGGTTCACTCACATTGGGTGCGTTGGATTGGATATAGCGAGATGCGCACGATTTAGACGAGCGAGTCGACGAGGAATACTAACCTAAATAACAATGGAAAAATATATTAAAATGGATGGATTTTATTAAGGATTCTAATGGGATTTTTAGATATATTTTTGTGAGTTTATGGCTATTTTCTATCTTTAAAAATGTTATTTTTAAGTATTTTAAATTGATTTTTAAATTAAAATAAACAAATAAATATTTAAAAAAAATATTATTTTTTTACTGTTTGACCGTTGACCGTTGACCGGTTCGGTCAGCGGTAATTATTTGCGCCAAGCGGGATTCGAACCGGTGACCTTCCGTTCACACGCACGTAGCTCTACCAGCTGAGCTACGTGACTAACCTGTTAGAAACACAGTTTTAATTATATTTATATACTTATTCGAACTTACCGAAAATTCTTTTATTTTGCAAAACGTTTTAATCTCACGGACCGGTGCTTGTGACGGGACTCGATCGCGCGACGTGAAGTTTGTTTTGCACACAGTCCACCGCTGGACTGTGTGTCTAACCCGGTTATATTCTTGATTTATATTATACTTAACAACTACCCGTTCTAACCCGGTTAGTTCATGAATAAAAAAAGTGTTATTACGTGAAGCGTGTGTGCAGTAAGGATCGAACTCGGGACGTGTATGTTAACTTTGCACACAGTCCACCGCTGGACTGTGTGTCTAACCCGTTTATTATCCGAATTTTATTTAGTCTTATCCCGGTTTTTAGTTCATCTTCTTCACTACAATTACCGACTTCACTCAAACGACTGGTTCCTGATTTTAACTATTTAAATAACATGACTACTAGCTTGAATGAACAAAACCGAACAGTTTGGGGGGAGGAAATACCGGACAGGTCGTCTTCTTTAAGGAGTCCGGCGAAATCAGGTAGCTCTGTTTTTGGACCTCCGGTTGAGAGAGTCTATCAACAGAATTAAGGAATTAGTTTTGAAATTAAACCAGAGTACATGGATTATTAGCACGATTTAATGTGTTTACCGTTAGCTAGCGAGTTTCCGGCAAATTCCAGAATTTCTCCGGCGAACCCAGAAATCCAGCAAAGTCTTCTGTGACTGATTTAGAGTAATGGATTAATGTTAGTGGAGTCCTAACAATAGATTGAAACCGCAAGGGAGGAAAATCTTACCGGTTTGTGTTGAACACGGTTTTCCGGCGAGTTTTGCAGAGGATTCCGGCGAACAGTTTTTGGTGCTCAAAAGACTTGAAAACGCGACGAAAGGAAATGGAGTGTATTTGAGACGGTTCTGAATCGCATAAATGATTGGAACCTGAATTATTTGGAGTTTGAATACTTTTCGGTTTCAAAAACCGGAACTTTAAGTTCATTCAATTTGAACTTAATTAGAAACCGATATTCATCGGTTATAAGCTAGCTAAACGAGTTTGAACCGATTTGGCGATTCGGTTTACCGATTTCCGTTATGCAGATGGCATTAACGGTTGATTGAGTTCGCGTATAAGATTCAATTGTCTTCCTAAAGTTATCAGAAAACACTTGATGGCGGAGTGGTTTGGGAAGTGGATGTTAAGTTGTTGAATTGTTTCAGCTGACCCGGGTTCGAGTCCGGTCAGCTACAATATTTTTTTTTTATTTTATTTTAACTTTTTATCAAATATAATTTTTATGGTTTAGTTTATTTATTAGTTATGTAACGTTTAAACTCAAAATAAACATAAATAATTACTGTAGAAATGGATCACAATCCAATTTCTTTAAATAGCGAGATGATATAAATGTAACACAAATTTCAATCAAGACAATACTAAATCCTACATGGAACTTCTCATAACCGCCTGATAATGCCTCTGATCCTTTGGCAAGAATACTTATATATAGGAAGTACCAGCGGCGTATCCACCATATTCTTGTCAAATTTTCGTTGGTTTTATCCGTAAATTATGATTGGTTACCAAGAAACTACTAAATCCTACATAGAACTTCTCATAACCGTCTGACAATGCCTCTGATCCTTTGACAAGAATACTTATATATAGGAAGTACCAGCGGCGTATCCACCATATTCTCGTCAAATTTTCATTGGTTTTATCAGTAAATTATGATTAGTCCTATATGACTCTACAACCAATACAACAAACATAAAATACTGAAATGAAAAATGTCTGTGCGATCAAGGCTCAATCAAACGGAGCCGATCATATTACATGTACTGAAAATGAAAATGTCTGTGCGATCAAGGCTCAATCAAACGGAGCCGATCGTATGTGGGCACGCCAGGTTCAACCTCATAATGAAATGGGGAACATGCTCAACGCTCATAAGGTAATGGGGAGCGGCGGCCTATGAAATTGCATGTACTGAAATAATAAACAATAATTACTCAAAGAGTCTACACATGGAACCTCTCATAACCGCCAGATAATGCTTCTGATCCTTTGACAAGAATACTTATATATAGGAAGTACCAGCGGCGTATCCACCGTATTCTCGTCAAAGTTTCATTGGCTTTATCCTTAAGATATGATTGGTTCTATGTGATTCTAAAACATAAAGAAAAACATAAAACTAAATGATTGGAGTTGAATCTGGATCTTCGGTGAAGATGACTAGTTGGGTATCTTCGTTTGGGCCGTCATTATCTTCGACAAGATTGGCGTAGATGTTGAAGACTCTTCCTCTTGCTGGTGGCCTAGTGGTTGGGTTTTCTTGGTTTACTTGGTTAACTGGGTTTGATTGGGCTTGAGCGTTTATGATGTTAACCAATCGAGGGCACGTGTTTCTAAAGTGTGTAGGGTCGCCACAATTGAAACAAGCTCGAACTTGTGGGAACATAGGGTATTGAGGTTGTTGATAGGTTTGGGCCATGTTTTGAGTAGGGGAAGAGATTTGGTTTTGAGAGGTGCGGCAAACCTTGCTCAAATGACCATAGCGTCCACAAGTTGCACATAGTCGACAAGGTAAGGTAAGGGGATGGTGATAAAAACAGTTGTTGCATCAAGGGTGAGGTCCAAGATATGGTTTCTTATTTGGGTAAGTTGAGTTGGGTGCCACTTGAGTGATTGGGATAGCTTGGATGGGTATGGCGTGTGAAATTGGTTGATTTCGTTGGATAGCAGCGAAAAGTTGCCCGTCTCTTTTTCTCTTGGAAGTGGGTTGAGAAGGGGATTCAGTTTGGGTGGAGTCGGAGGTTTCAATCGATTCTTTATCCTTCTTCTTCTCCTCCTTGAAGTCTTTGTTTCGGATTCGGTTCTCGGTGAGCTCTGTTGCTAACTCCATTGCCGCTTCCAAGGTTGCAGGCGTAGTACTTATTACAGGGTCTTGAATCTTTGACGGAAGACCACGAATGTAGTGCTCGATCAAACGGTAGAGGGGAGTGAACATGTTGGGAACCATTTGATGTAATTCGAGGAATCTTTTGTTGTACGTGTGTGGTCGCCTTCCTTTTGCTTCAACGAATAGAACTCATCTTCTAATTTCTTGATTTCGCTCCTTGGGCAAAATCGTCTGGTCATGATTTCCTTCAATTCGTTCCAAGTTAAGGTCATAGCATCTTCCACACCTCGTTTGGCCTTCTCTGTATTCCACCAAGTAAGTGCTATCCCATATAATCGACCGGTAGAATATCGCACTTTGCGATCATCGGGGCAATCGCAATTTAGAAAAGTGTTCTCCATCTCTTCAAACCAATGGAGGAGAGCAGTGACACCTTCAGTCCCTTTGTATTTTGGAGGGTCGCATGATTTGAAATGCTTGTAGGTGCATTTAGTGGTATTTGGGGAAAAGTTGATAACGTTTTGGTTTTCTTGATTGGCAGGATTAGCGGTGAGTGCTTGTTGTACTTGGATTACAATGTTGGGTATTACGGCAGCCATTTGTTGAGCGATTAGGGCAGCCATGCGCACGCGGGCTTTTCCTGCTCTCATCTTCCTACGGGCGAGGTTAGAAGACATCTACAAGGAATACATGTCAAGAGTATGAGTTGGATGTTTTTGGGTTCATGGGTCGCACTAGGAATGAACATTCATAAAATAATTATAGAAAAATAAATCTACTACATCCATAGGATGTCTTGGGCTTGCTCGCCATTAGGCCCTACATGCCACCATACTTCACCTTCGTAATCATGTGAGCCCCCATGAATACCGGGTTTTTCATATGGTTCGCATGGGTTTGCCTGGTTGCGTACACTAAAACCCGGAGAAAATCGAGAAATATGTATACAACGTGTGATATTCGGAATGTGTCCAGGTGTAGACACGGTGACACCTCAAAGTGGGGTTAGTTCGAACGACGTTTGGTGTGGCATGCTTTGGCCTAATAGGTCCTTCGTACTCTCATCGTTAGTCCCCAGGTAGGCAAACTGGTCCGTTATATTGGATTTATACGAATGCCAACCTAGACAGGACGTTCCGACTACCGGTACTTGTACCCTTCCAGTTACTACATGCCCGTCACAGAACTTACTTTGATGAGATTTGAAAATTGCAACAAAATCTTTGAATAACAAAAGTATGAAGATGAATTGAATATATGAACATGACATATGTATAATGAATGTGTATGTAAGTATGTATGTTTGACTGTAAATATAAACAAATATGAAACAAATAAATATCATAAGTTTGTATGTAACCACCTAATCAATTAAAATTTAGGCAGACTATAGTATAGGCTCTAAGGGTCTAATAACCTATCCTATATCCCTATAGTCATGGCTCTGATACCAATCTGTCACACCCCGACCCGCAGCGGAAAAGGTGACCGGGGCATGATTGGGTTATCATCAAAGCTCATGACATTTATTATACGTTTCATATTCATTAATACAATTTAATAGGAAATTACAATCAATATTACATCATGCCCTAAATATCAATCTAGGCTTCATTGTTTTCTTCTAAGGCATTTCCTATGTTTTCCTTGCTTCATCCTGTTCACCTGTATCATGTGTAAAAAGGGTTTTTTTTTTATCAACAAAAAGTTGGCGAGTGAATCCTATGGAAAACATTTGAACAAGTTTATTTAATTGATTATGAAATAAAGTGCACAACCACACATGAGTAAAAATATATGTAAACTTATTCATAAATCAATTTAATATTAAACAATACACACATGAACAATAAAGGAACGTTTAGAGGCACGCGTTGCTCAACTCGTCTCTCACGAGGAATTGATGGGCCTAATGAATGAATTGCATAACCATGATAATATGAGAAACATAACTACCAACAATATAAACTCAATAATACACACATGAACAATAATGGATTGGTTTTGAGGCACGCGTTGCTCACTCGTCTCCCACGAGGAACTGATGGGCTTAATGAATGAATTTCATATGAGTTGACAAAATGAAATACATAATCACAACAATATAAACAATCTAAGTTTAGATCACGATATGGTATGGCACAAGTTTAAATAAACGAGTTAATTATTTTGTGACACATGACACACCCCAAAACGTGTAATTAAAAAGGGGAGTTGTAAGATTCACTCACAGTGGGTGCGTTCGGTTGATGATGTTGAATGCACGCGAAGTGGTTTTAACCACGAGTGAAATTAACCTAGATAAATAGCATTATGGTTCGGTAAGTAAACGGATTTTATTGATCCATTTTAGTAGGATTGTTGGGTGTATTTTTGTGAGTTTAAGGCTATTTTCTAACCTTAAAAATGTTATTTTTAAGTATTTTTAATTGATTTTTAAATAAAATAAATAAATAAAAATAATAAAAAAAATTGATATTTTTGCTACAGTTGACCGTTGACTTTGACTTTGACCGGTTCGTATGCGTGTATATGTGCGCTGAGTGAGGCTCGAACCCGAGACCTCCCGTACGCGTGCACGCAGCTCTACCAACTGAGCTACGTGTCTAACCCGAAATATTTCTGTTTTTAATTATATTATATATTAATTAGATTAATCCGAATATTAATTTATTTCTAAAAAGATTTTACTGAATCGGACCGGTGCGCTCCACAGGTCTCGAACCCGAGACCTGTGGTTTAGGTTAACACACAGTCCACCGCTGGACTGTGTGTTTAACTTGTTATATAAACCGATTTTTATTATACTTAAATACAAACTAAGTATTTTCATTTCTGACTTATTTAAAAAGTTAGATAATTGTCCGAATCGGTGCAGTAGACCGGACTCGAACTCGTGACATGTGATTAAACATACACACAGTCCACCACTGGACTGTGTGTCTAACTTGGTTATTATTCCGGTTATTATTAAACTTAACATATATCAGTGGTGACTCCGGTTCGGTTAACAAAAAAAAAAGACATTTTTATTAAGGCAGCATGAGTGGGACAAGATTCGAACTCGAGACGTTAGTGTGTTTAATGTGCACACAGTCCACCGCTGGACTGTGTGTCTAACCCGAGTTATTTCTTGATTTAAATTAAACTTATACATTACAGAAACTTCGTCTTCTTCGTTGATTTTTAACCAGAATCGGAAATCCGACTGGTTCGATGTTTTAATCGTGTTCTTTAGTGTTTTGAGGTTAATTACAGATGAGATATGAACAAAAAGAAAGAAAAATTAGGCGTAAGGTATACCGACTGGACTCCTCTGTTTCTCCGGCGAAACTCCGGCGATAGCAAACACTTCCGGCGACGTGTGTCTTGCAGCAGAGAGTCTTCAGAAAGCTTGAAAAGGATGTGGGTGACTTCGGTATAAGCTCAGGGGGTTTAGTAAGGCTTCGAAGTGAAGGGCTCGGTTTTCCGGCGAGATACAGAAGTTTTCCGGCGAATGGATTTACGTCGGTTAAAGGTGGGGTTTTGAGCAAAAAAGCTTGCAGAGGTTCGAGGAGGTATTTATAAGGCAAGTCGTCGATGAATTTGGTCCGATTTCCGACTTGATTCGTCGGTTAGAATTTCTCCGGCGGTTATAACTTGTGTCGCGGACTCAGACATCGGTTATAACCGATGTAGTGTTTAAGGTTTACGTTATAACTGAAGTAACCGTCGATTCTTGGCGAGTTAGTCGGGATTTCCGACGACTGCAATTTGGGCGCCGGTTTTGAATTCGGAAAAACATGTTATGAAATAAATGATTCTAATAATTAACAAAGAATACAAGTGGCGCAGTGGTTTAAGTGTTGAGTGTTAAGTCTATTGTTTGACCCGGCGACTGACCCGGGTTCGAAACCCGGCAGTGCCAAATCATTTTTATTTTCTTATTTTTAACAGTTTTTCAAAAACTAATTATATATTCCAATATAATAATTAATTATGTATCGTTTAAAATTATTTTGGGCATTAAATTCGCAACGAAATTTTTAACTGATTGTTCGGTTAATAAACGGAGCGGGTTTGGTAAATCCGTTTTTGACGGATGTTACAAGTTATTTCTGACAATGTGCCTTATGCACCTAAAACCATTTTCGAAAAGGTTTTCAAACTGAGTCGGTTGAGCGTATTTACAAGTATAAACTGATGTATTTTCAAAAGCTTAAGTTACAGGTTGTAAGTACGGAATAGGCCGGGAGTTGCGGAGCGAATAACCAAGGAGTTGCGACCTTAGGGAATTGCCTGTTTATAGTCTGTTATCATTTTGTATGTATTTCGATCCGCCTGTGGATCTAGTTACAATCATGTCTGTATATATTTATTTTGGACACTAGACATTATCGGTTGTAATAGTTTAATTATTCCAAGCCTTCCGCTGTGTTATGCTTATTTGGTAATGATGATATCAACTGCACGTCATGATACTCCCCACCGGGCCCACCGGTAGACACGTGGATGTCGGGGTGTGACACATTGTTTATAACCACAATGACAAATTTCATCCTCTTCAAAACCCTAAATTGAAGTATTCATTCCTCTCGTTTCATTTTCTCCAAAATCAAACCCTAACTCTATGAACTCTTCACCATAGAATCAATATATATGACACTAAGAATTACGAGTCTTTTTCATTCCACAACCACTCTCCCTCACCTTCACCCATACACAAGCGCCTTAAAGGCAAACCACATTGGTCAAAACTATAAGGGATTCCAAATTGACTTATATTGTGCAGTCGATGTTAGTTTGGTGTGCCAAATCGACTCCAAAGCCCAGCCGCCATCACCTTTTAAAGATAACAGTTCTGGTCGCTGTGTGTCAAAGAACACATATCACTCAGAAATCGATAAATTATTCCAAAATATTAGGAATTCCAGCCCCAAATCTTCTGTGTGGCCCGCACCTAATGTGATTTCGTCTCCTACAGTCTTGTCTGATGTGAATTTGGCACCTAATATGAAGAAGTCGGCTCACATCTCCTCTATTCTGGGTCGTGATCAAGATGTTGTAGTGAATGGCGGATTTTCATTGCCTGATAAAAACAATGTGTCCCCAAAAGGCAGCGCAAGAACACAAAGGGGCAGGGGTTCTAAATCCAGCCTATTATTATTGACAACGAAAAGGACTAGAATGACCTTTTTTTCAAATAGTGTTGTATGTGCGATTGGGTGTAAACCACATGGACGAAAATTATACTTTACTTTATTTATTATTATTATTATTATTATTATTATTATTACAGAGTGTTGTATGTGCGATTGGGTGTAAACCACATGGACGAAAATTATACTTTACTTTATTTATTATTATTATTATTATTATTGATAGATATCAACACACCAAGAATGATATCATCACAAAACATAAGAAATTCGATTATTGACAATGAAGAACAGGATGTGCCATTAAAATATATTTTTTTCATGTGAAAAATAGTATGCATGAAAATTTCTATATCATACATTCATACATGTGTTTGCTATTTTAGATGAATGAACATCTTTTTATATTTTAGTTGTTAAATTCTTTATTTCATCATTCTTTATACATCTTGCTATTCAATCAATTGTATTTATTTGTTGATTACGATATCTTTTTGACTTATCACTTATATATTCGTTGCAATCCTTTGTTATTATATTATTGGAGGGATGAAGGGTTTTAAATTTGTTTAGTGTGGGACATTGTTTAGTCATGTGAAACTTAAAATATTTATCGGTTTTGGATTTTCTAAATTTTTTAATTTTAATATGTTTGTAAAATATATTCTATTAGTGAATTTTGTTTAATTAGTATGACCAATACCATCAACCCGTTATTTACCGGATTGCCTACTAACTTGTTAAAGATTGAGTGTTTTTCTTGACATTTTATTAACTAAGGATGGTGGGTATCGCCCCCTAGGCCCGGAAACGGCAAATCCGACAAATCCCTGCCGCTCAAGCCGCGCCTCTTTCTCTCTCACGCGTCTATACATATATACATACATATATATAAAGGGGTTTTTACCCCCCCACCCCATAGGTCCATCCTCTTTAGTCTCATCCTCACAACCCGCTTACGTGGCATCCTACGTGACGGGCCATCCTTCCAAGGATGAGCCTCACCATACCCACTAGCCTAAGGAGAGATCTAGGGCTTTGGTCTTATCGGTTCTTGTAAACAAGTTTAATAAATAGGGGTATAAAGAAGTTCGTGAACTATTCAAAAATAACTTGTTAAAAACTCGAATCACAAGAATAACTTGTTAAACACTCGAATCAAGTTAAGCTTAAACGATTTCGAACCTGAGCCTAAAAGTAAGCTTGTTTAATAAACGAGCCTGAACCCTATCTTTACTAATTAAGTTTAAGTAGGCTTTCAAGCCTAAACGAGCTTTTAATTATATATCTTTTTCAATTTGTGTGTGTATATATATATACATATACTATTTTTTAAAAATATAATAGAAACAACTAATAATTTAATTTTGTTATAACAAAAGTTATCATTTCAAATATATACAAAAATAATTATAAATATATACTAATAAAAGTAAATAAACTATAAATGAGCTAAACTCGAGTTAAGTTCGAGCGCGAAAAATTACTCACAAGCCAAACTCAAGCTTTTAAAATTGGAACAAGGATAAGACAACCATAATAAGCACCTTTAAAAACACCTATTAACGTGTCTAGTTAGCTGGCAGATCATAAAAACATTTATTCTTTAAAAACACCAAAATCCGCGCAAAAAGAAAACCTAAAAACACTTAACCAACACCACATCATCACCACTTTTAAATTTTTAACAATACATTCATACCCCTCATTATCTCTATCTCTATATATTATATGCATAAGAAATACACGGGCTTCACAAAAAACTTGTTTTTTTTTGATGTTTTGTAAAAAAAATCCTAAAAATATGACATAGAAAAACAAACAACCTCTAAAAACTAAAAACGGGTTATTGTAATGATCTAAATCAATTCTCTTATAGGTTAAATGAATCGAGCTCGAGCCTAACCCAACTTAAAATCTACTCACTTATTTGCACTCCTCTTAACTATAACTCGTGATTTTTTTTTTCAATTTACGTACTAAATACACAACTCAAAGTCAAACCAACTATTAACGCATATTTTGTGCAATTTCGTATTTACTTACATACCGTAACATGACCAAATTGTGATACAAATAAATAAACAAATACACGTTCAAAAAACTCATCCTTACACCAAAATCACCGGCCGGATGACACAAACAACGACTCCGTCACCGGAGCCGACGCCGTATCATACTGAATCTTCGAAAAATAAGCACTCGACGACAACTCACCAAGCCGACCGGAGTAATCCTCTCGGATATCCAACACACTTTTGAAATCTTCGGGCAACGGTTCCTTTTTCTTCAAAAACTTCAATACTTGAGACATACTCGGCCTCACCGCGGCCACACTATGCGAACACAACAACCCGATCTTCAAAACCAACCCCATTTCGTCAGCGTCAAGCTCTTGTTCAAGCTTCGGGTCAACCGCCTTTAACAACTCCTCTTTAAACCAACAATCCAATACCCAATCTACCAATATCACCGCCTCGTTTCGCCCTTTGCACTCTACGGGCCTCCGCCCACACACCACTTCTAGACAAAACGCCCCGAAGGCGAATATATCTGTACCAGTGGTTGCTTTACCTTTTCTAGCTAACTCTGGTGCGATATACCCTAAGGTACCAGCTAAATGTGTGGTTTTCGCTTCGTTCCCATTGTCACTAAATCGAGCAAGTCCGAAATCCCCTAGTTTTGCATTTAACTCCGCGTCAAGTAACACATTACTCGCTTTAACATCTCTATGAATAATAACCTCAACCCATTCTTCGTGCAAGTACGCTAACCCCTCTGCCACGTCAGTTATTATTTTAACCCGTTGCTTCCATGTCAAAATCAACGCCGAATTCGAGTTAAACAGTAAGCTGTCTAGACTCAAATTTGGCATATAATCATACACAAGGAACAGCTCGTCTTTCCTTCGACAATACCCAAGAAGGCGAACCAAATTCGGGTGGCGTAGCCTCCCTATTGTTGCAATCTCTGCCACAAACTCTTTCATCCCCTGACCCGACTCGTGCCACACCTTTTTAACCGCGATTTGCGCGCCTAACTCGGGTAACATGCCTTTGTAAACCTGACCGAAACCGCCTTTTCCTAACAACTCACTCTCTTTAAACCCTTTTGTTGCTTTGTACAAATCTTTGTATGAAAATCTATGAGGTCCATACTCAACCTCCCAACCTTCGATAACCTCGGCAAATTTTCGTTTTCTTCGAAAATACAAAAACATCGCTAGAGCGAAAACCGACAAAATCGTTAAAATCCCAGCTATGGATAACCCGATGGCTAACGCCATATGTTTTTTCCTTGATTTCGACTTGATAGGTAACGGCGGGACGCTAGAGACGTCGATTTCTTCTGCTTTGCCGTTGATTCGGAAGCTCCAGGCGGGTACGTAAAACGTTTGAAGAAGAACACCGGTTGCGGATGTGAATCCTACGAACATGTTTTCTAGTAAAAATGGTGATAGATCTTGTTGCCATGATACCATAGGTTTTTTTGGTTTTTTGAGATGTAACAACGAAACGGTGACGTTTAGTTGTTTTTTCTCGCTGTCGTACTCGATCCAGGCTCGGATTTCCTGTAAGACGGTAAAAGACTGAATTGATTATTACTGAAAAATATCAGAGACTGAATTGATTATTACTGAATAATACGTTATAATATATAGAGAATATAGAGAACAAAATGCGATAATAATTTTTATTAGTTATTACCGCGTTATAATATAGAGAACAGAATGCAAACCCTAGAAATTTGACGGTGAGGTAATAATAATAAACCTAATATCCAATACCTGTGAGCTAGCTAGGGTTAGGTTTTCGAAAGCTCCGGTATCATCACGGTAGAATCCGGCGGGTGTAGCGTTGACGGAGACGATGGAGTTAATATCGAGACCAATGTGATTGCTATCGATATCACCGAGCTCGAGGTTTTTAAACGTGTCGAGTTCTATCGCGACAACATGATTCGAAGAGTTTCCGTCGTTTGTTCGGTTAAAGAGGCCTAAATGTTGCGAAGTTGACGCATCTATGACGGTTTTCGCTGGTGCGATGGCGAACGCCATGCCGTGGAAAGTGAAAAGTGGATTTTCGGGTATGATTCCGAACACAAATGAGGTGGAGAAGGAGAAAACGTCACCCGAAGGTGACGGTTTGAAGCGAAACGGCCGTGAGTAGAACGTGTGGCCGACACCCATCATTTGTGTTTCGTTTGTGTGTATTATTTGACCGTTTGGTTGAACTTCTCGTACGCCGTCGAGTTGTGAATTGGGGAATATGAAAGAGAATCCATTGGCGTCTGCGACCGCTCTGTCAGTCGCTGCCGTGATAGAGGTTAAAGTGGATGTTAACAATCCGGTGAGTAGAAAGAGTGGTGAAAGAATGACTAGTCGGAATAATAATGTCATGTCTAGTTTGGTGAAAATTTTGAGACTAGATCGGACATTGAGGG
This sequence comes from Scalesia atractyloides, assembly GCA_947069175.1. Lineage (NCBI taxonomy): Eukaryota > Viridiplantae > Streptophyta > Magnoliopsida > Asterales > Asteraceae > Scalesia > Scalesia atractyloides. Next base: position 5,486,406 of record CAMTDV010000006.1, on the reverse strand, counting down.
GATCAATAATGGTGGGCTTATCCTTTTAATGCTTTGAATGGTGACATATTTGGATTTATTTGGTGCAAATTGAAGAAAGTGATGCTTTTTATGAATATAAAAATGTATGGATGGGTATGATTATGTAGTTGGTGGAGAAGATCCAACGGTGGAAATTGGATCTTGAAAGTATACTTATATATGTATTTTAGTATTTTGTTATGACCATTCAAATAAATAACTACTTTTATTAAATAGTTAATGACTTTGAAGTATTATGGTGTTGAAGTGTACACAATGATTAATGACACCTTTGAGATGATTAAAGAATGTATTGGACACTTCTTCTTCTTATTATTACTTAATAGATTTTAATAATCCTAACTATTAGTTGTTTGTTGGCAACTGTCCTAACTTAAAAAATAATCAGTGGTGGTCTCACATTTTCACATATTGTAAACAAATAGACCTTTACTAAACCGAAAAGGATAAGGGACAAAAAGAAATTAAGGTTCTGATACTAAAGGTCCATTGATTTACAATATGTGAAAAGGTGGAACCATCACTGGTTGTTTTTTAAGTTGGGACCGTTGTTGGCCAACGGCTAATAGCTAGGATTATTAAAACTCATTATTCCTTAATTTTTTTTGTTAAGGAATCATTACTATGGATGAGCTCAGTATCAGTATTAGCATCAACCGTATTGTTACCAAAAGTACCAATTTTGAAAATTATTAAAATTGGATACTGATAACGAAAAAAGCTCGGTACGGTACCGATACGATACAATATTTTAAGGTAAATCAACAAAATACCAGTATCGTACCAAACCGAAAGTACCAATCCTAAAAACATCGTAAGTTGGTATAAAAAACGATTCGGTACGCTAAATTTGATACCGATACAATAGCGGTTAGATTTCGAGATTTAGTACCATTTACTTATCCCTAATCATAACTGGAGTCTTGAGAATGATCACAAACGTTAAGGAGGTCATCGACGAACACATGACTCACTAATGTCGCATTGCACGCAGTGGCGGATCTAGAAAATTCGCCAAGCAGTAACGTTTTATAGAAAAACGGTAACGAAATCGAAAAAACGTCAAATTGTTCCAAAATTTACACTAATTTTACACTACCGCCGGAGCGCCAAGCCGTAGCGGGCGCTCCCCTTATATACATGTAGATCCGCCCCTGATTGCACGACCATATCCGTGAATGTTTTGGATTTTTGGTTCCGGACATTCACAGAAGGATTCATGCGAGCCCTCATGTTTTATCCTTATTTTTTAAGATTTTAAATCATAAGTGTATAAAAATTTAGTAAAGTTATTTTTTCTTTTATATTATATCTTAATAAAAGTTGTATAAGGTATACTTTTAAGATTTTATAAATGTCTTTCTTTCTATTCGGAAAAAAAGTTCACAAAACAATAATTATATGAATTTTTAAGCTTTTATAAAATAAATTTATTAGTCTAATATTGTTTTAGTATTTTGTTTTTCTTAAATTATAACTAGAGTTATAAAATAATGACGTATATAATCTTATCTTTAAGTCTAACATGAAATGAAATGTTTCAAAATTATATTATAGTCTAACATGAAATGACATGTTTCAAAATTCTCAAACACATTTTGAAAAGAAAAAGCCACCGAACCAAACTTTATGACTAGTTTATGTCGGACCATCTGTTTACTAATTATTCTATATATAAAAAATAATATTAGAATTTACAAAATTTTAGTATCTAAAAAGGTTTTAGTTAACTTCTTTTAACGGCAAACTATCCTTACTCTGAAAATGTGCATAACTTGTTTTAGAGTTAGTTTTCGGTTTTTAGTTAGGGTTGTATGTTTAGCTCATTAATGGTTCGGGTTTTTTACTAGTTCAGCACTCAATGGTTCAGACTGTTTGTTTCGCAAGCAGATATCTGAATGGTTCAGACATTTGTTTCTGAATGGTTAAACATTATACTGAGTGTATGCTTGGCAAAAGTAGCTGGTGGCTAGAAGCTGTAGTTTTTTTTAGATATATCTAGATGTTTAGCAAAGTAGCTGGAGCGTTTAATAAAACGTATAAAATGACCAAAATGAGCATTAAAAAGTTGATGCATTAAAATAGAGAAAAGTACCCGAATAGTCCCTGTGGTATGCCTTGTTTTCACCTTTAGTCCTTACATTTTTAAAATTACATCTATAGTCCCCAACTTTGTAAAATTCGTTCTCAGATAGTCCCTAGCGTGGATGAAGGTTAGTTTTCTCAGTCAAGTGGGTGTGAAATGACTAAAATGCCCTTATTTTTAAAAACTATAGTTTAAACGTCAGCCTTATCTATCAAAGTAGGGCCCACCCTTTTCATAAACATAAAACCTAACCCTCACCTTACCCCTTTCCCGTCTCCATCAACCATAGCCACCATCCTCCACCATGACTGCCTCTACCCTCCACCATGACCGCGTCCATGGTTCCACCCTCCCCCTATCACCCCTACATCCTCCACCATCACCGCAGATGCGACGACGACATATGCGAATATTCAGAACCCCCAACAATAACGAGCTTGGAGTCGCAAAGATGTTCAGTTGGTGAAGAATTTCAACCCTTGAACGGCGGTTAAATGGTTAGAACTGTTAAAGGGGTTGATCACGTTTGAATCTTTATTGTTGTAGTATAAATTTGGTGGCATCATCAGACTAGAAAACTTTTGTTGCTGTTGCTGGTGATCCATTGAAATTTAAATGGGGGGTGTTGATGTTGAAGTGCAGGTGCGAGAATCCGGTTGAATTGAGAGGATTATGAGACGAATTTTGTGGGTGAATGGGTGTAAAGAGAAGGGGAATTAGGATTTTGATGGTGGTTTGTGGGTGACGACAAGTTTGTAGGTGGTGATGACGGTGGTTTGTGGAGCGGTGATGATGAAGGTGGTTTGTTGGCGACCTCTTGGTTTTGACCAGCAACATTAATTAAAAGAAAAAACATGGGCCCATCTTAATTTATTTTGTTTTACATTAAGGGTATTTTGATAATTTTACATTCACTTAACTCAGAAAACTAACCCTCATCCAAGTCAGTGACCATCCGAGAACGAATTTGCCAAAGTTGGGGACTATAGATGTAATTTTGAAAATGTAGGGACTAAAGGTGAAAACGAGGCATACCACAAGGACTATCCGGGCACGTTTCTTCATTAAAATATTATTATCTTTAGAGGTTAAAATAATAATTTTTTCTCTAAAAGCTTGTAGCTCCTTCTAAACACTACTAGTAGTAGCGTTCAACCAAAAGCTTGAAGCTCCTTCAACCAAATAAGATTATTTTATTGCGTAAGATCTTTTTTTTAAAAAAGTTTAAAGTTGGAAGCTCCTAAAACTTCATGCCAAACATACCCTAAGTGTGAATGGATAAGACCTATAATCTGAATTGGTCAAATATTTGCCTCTGAACGGTTAACAATTACACTGGCTCTTAGTGGTTCAGAACTCTTACTGATTCAACATTCAGACCTCTTACTGGTTCAGCTTTTAATCATTCAGAAATTGTCAAACAACCCAATTTACAAATAATCTTGGTCATTGATAGATTTAAGTTTTTTTTAATCATCTATTAGTTATTATTGGTCATTGGTAGATTTCAATTTTTAACATCTATTAGTTTATTTATTAAACACGCAGCACTCGTTTCAAGATAAAAAAGAAAAACAACTGTGTTATTTGTCTTTTGCTCTTGTATTATCTGTTAACATTTATGGTTTTCTACTTTTTTTAATATGTATATTATTTATATGTTTAACTCACTCTTTTGTTTTTTATTAAGTCGTTATGCGTAGATGTAAGTCATGTAACTATAATCGAACATTATGCTTTATTAGTTATAGTTTAAGTTTATTTATAGGTATAATCATATGTAAGTACTATATATACGTGTAGTAATTTCTTATGTATAGGTGTTTCTTATGTATAGGTGTCCTTTTTCATGATCAGAATTTATAAATATAAATAAATATAATAAAATAATACGCACTTTCCTACTATTACAAAGAAACATTATCCTTACAACACATACACCAATATAAATTTTGGCATCATGTACTAGGCCATTTTTACATTGGATATCAAGTGGTACTTTATTTAAATACAACAATTAGCCAATCAAAATAGAGTTTTATGTTGGATGTTTTATTTAAATTGTACTTAATTGTGTTAATAAGGGGTAAAAGTATAATTATTCATGTGTTAGATCTAGAAACGATCTGAGGATATCGAGACAACTATAACGATGAGAATGGTATTTTCTCAGTCACTTATTGCTTAGTCGCTGTAAAAAACGGGCCATGTATTTAAACTAATCATCATTTCGAGTACGAAAGCAGCGGGGGTTGAGGATGAAATTCAAAGACGATTATGGTTGGGCAATGTGTGGGATTTAACGTGGATGGTTACAAAGATCGGGTGTGTAACTTAGTTTTGGGTGAAAAGTTTGTTTTTACAATTGAAGTGAAGCATTTAAGAAGAATTTCATATTTTGTATGTTTACACCTCTTGGGATCAGGAAGCTAAAGGTCAGAGTTCCGGAAGACAAGTTGAACTATGATTTCAATCCTTCGATGCTAGATGATTTAACAAGTTCATTTACAGCACAAACCTTCTCGAACTATTTAATGGGTGGTAGAAGATTCACCTATGCATCGGATAATGGTGGGAAATTTAGCAAAGTTGACCATTTATTTTGTAAGTCAGATGAGTTAACTGTCATTTTCGTCTCCGTGGTTTGTTCTATTAGGCCAGTTCAGGCCAAATTTCAAATTTATACCTATTCCAATCTCGGATATTCTTGAAACATGTCAGTTTCGTCACAATTGATAGAATTAACTGTCATTTTCGTCCTTATGGTTTGTTCAAGTTATGCCAGTCCAGGCTAAATTTCAAAATTTTTTGGATGAAACTAGCATGTTTCAAAAATGTCAGAGATGGAAATGGTACAAATTTGAAATTTGGTATGGACTGACATAATTCGACAAACCACAAAGACAAAAAAGACAATTAACTCTTTATTGATATTTGGCTCGATGCAAGCTTGGTGACACTACCAAGGTTTATCTCTAATCATAGTCCTCTTGTCTAAAGCACAACCAACTTATGTTCTTGCCCTTTCATATTTTTAACTCCTTTTTAAATAAAGAAAAATTTTAAACCCCAAAAGCTTATCAAATGATGAACAAAAGGATAGGTTGAACTGCCAAACTATACCCCTTGCTTGAGCTTCAAGATGGGAATTTTTCCATGGTACCATAAGAAAATAGCTGAAGAAAAATGCTTAATGGTATATTGATTAATGGTGTATGGTGTGTATATTCTAAAAGGATTAAGAGATAAATATTCCAGCTCTTTTGTAATAAATTCCAAGAAACATAACCACTTAGGTTGGTTTGCAGATATGCAATGAGTTCAAGACTTTGGATAACATCATGTAACCTTTTTTTTTAATATCAATAAATACTAAATTACATCTTGTGTCAGGATTTGAACCCTGGTCTTTTTTCTAAGAGACAAGAGCATCTACCGCCCAACTATAGCTGGAATGGCTGATGCATGTAACCTTATTATGCCTTCTCCCTATTAGAATTTTAAAGGGAAGCATGGGAGCAGGGGCGTAGCTTAGTTGATACCCGGAGGTGCATCCTCCCAAATGTTTTGGTTAGAAATATAAAATTTTCGATTTTCCGTCCAAAAATTTTGAAATTATAAAAGATTGCCCCACTTATTTTGCCTAATTGGGTCCCACGACTTTCGTCCTTCCGGAACTTTTGATCAAGCTCCGCCACTGCATAGGAATATAGAGAGGATAAGGTAATGGGCCCTGATAGGTTTTAAACTTTGCTTTCAATGAACAATATTCTTTAAATCATGTCAAACTTTCGTTAAAGAAGTCTTATTAATCATGATGTAGCTCTTCGTTTATTTCTCTTGTCTCTAAAAAGATTGACGTAGTTAGTCTTAACTTGATTGGGTGAATTAGCAAAGCTATTTTGATAGTGTTGGCTTTACCTTTTAAAAAAGGTTATTGGTTTGGTCATATCATTCCTTGCTCCTTTATTTTTGCTTCGTAGTGTAACTTTTATAAAAAAAATTCCAAAAATTTTATATGTATTAAACATCCCAATTTTTTTTTCTTTAAAACTTTTAGTCTAAACCCCACTAACTCCTTTAATCCATTAAACTATTTAACTAATTAGCCTAAATGGCAACACTTTCATTAAATATATAAACCTATTTACCTAATAAACATAAAACCCAATACACTACCTAATCCATTAATGTCCAAACACAATAGTACATGCATGTTTTAGAAACAAAAATATACTTTTCTATTTGGGCGGGATTGCAATTAGAGATTTTGGTCGATGCCGATTTGGGAGGTCTGAGGTCGAGGTCATCAGGTCGATTTGGGCAATTGGGCGAGACTGCAATGCGATTTCAATTAAGAGTAGCAACAGGCCTGCAACAACAAGTCGGTAATAGACAATTTCGATTTCTAGCAGGTGGAGCAACAACAACAAGAAGTCAACATGCGATTGTGGACGATTTGTGATTGTTTTGTGGACTTTCTGAAGATAAACATATAAACTTTTAGAGTTTGACCCGACCTGAAACTTAGCAGTAGGAAATTCTTTTTTAGGTCTCATGACTTTCGACCCCCATATAAAAGTTTAAGCTAGCTCCGCCAATGGTCATACTTGATTTGCAATGGGATTTTTATGTCAGATGACAATATCTTAGACGATATGTTTATTGTTAATGAGCTAATATCATGGTTGTAAAAACAAAAATACAAGCGTTTATATTCAGGACTGATAAAGAGAAAGCTTTCGATAAGATTATTTGGGATTTCCTCAACTAAGTTCCCCTGCAAATGAACTTTCAACCTAAATGGGGATTTCCTCGACTCAATTTTCTACAAAATGAAATTTCCACTCACTTGGAGAAAGTGGATCCGACATATTCTATCTTCTACGCGATCTTTGGTACTTGTTAATGGGGTTCTTTAACATGGGATTTCAATGCATGAAATGTGTACGACAAGGAGACCCGTTATCACCTTTTCTCTTTGTAATTGTTGTGGAAGCCTTTTCAGTAATGATAAATAAAGCTTGTCTTTGATTTTCTTCGTGGTTTTTGAATCCCCCAACTATGGATCTCGTATTTCACATTTTCTCTATGTAGATGATGCAAATATTGATTGAGCAATAGTTGATATTGAATTTATTGTTATGAGGTTGAAGAGGTGTTTTCATATATTTTCAGGGTTGAAATAAAATGTCATAAATCTAATTTAGGGGTCGTTTGACAACTTCTGAATGGTTAAGTGTTGAACAAGTAAGATGTCTGAATCATTAAGTGTTGAATCAGTAAGAGTTCTGAACCATTAAGAGCCAATATAATATTTAACCGTTCAAAGGCAAATGTTTGACCAATTCAGATTAGAGATCTTAACCATTCAGACTTAGTATAATGCTTAACCATTCAGAGGCAAATGTATGAACCATTTAGACATATGCTCACGAAACAAACAGTCTGAACCATTAAGTGCTTAACCAGTAAGATGTCTGAACCAATAAGAGCCTCATTAAGAGGTAAACAAATAGCCCCTTAGTATTGGTGTGAACCAATCCAAGATCTATAAAATGACATCTATAATCAGGTGCAATTCAGGTATTTCTTTTTCTTTTTAATACTTAGAAATGAATGTTGGTGCAAACATGAATGAAACAAGTTATTGCTATTTTTAATTCCCATTGGCACTATGGAAATCCTCTTTCTTTTTTATGGGTGGAATATTAACTTTGATCAAATCAGTATTGGATAGCATCCCGACAAATTATTTCTCATTATACCAGCACCAACCAAAGTTATCGAATATTTGGAATCCATTCGAAGAAAATTATGTGGTGAGGGAATGCGTAAATAAAAGAAGACGCATTAGGTAGTGTAACACCTCGAAATTTCGTGACCGGTAACCGACACGTGTCCATACTCTCGAATATGCCACGTGTTGGACGAGAGGGACCAATCTTGCCGTTATGTCATTTTATGATCTCTGAACGACAATTGATATAATCAAGGGACTCATATTGTCCATTTATGAAACTTTGGTTGTCAAGGGACTAAAGGTGTCAACATGCCATTTAATTGGCCTCTGTGTGACCCTTACGGACCTTAAGAAGGAAATGAGAATTCTGGCTGATAGGCGGTTACGAAACGCAAGGCTTAGTCCTTACGGTCCGTATCCGATTCAAAACCAGGGGCGCGCTGGATGGCTTACGGACCGTAAGCCTTTAGCCATACGGTCCGTAAGGGACTGCCAGTGGAAGTTTGTATGGCAGCCTGCCATGATGCCACCTTGCTCGCGAAATGCCACCCTTGTGCAGCTTGTGACACCTCCCTGGACACTTGCAAACACCTGAGAATATGCCAAGACACTTGTCTTGATCTTGTGCATCATCTTCAACTATAAATAGCCTACTTGTGAGCTCTCATTCCTTGTTCATTCTCAAATCTTCTTCTCTATAATTCTCTTGGAAGTTCCTGGTTATTTAGGAGCATCATTTGAGTTCAAATCTTTCTCTTGGACCACTTGTAAGTGTTCCATCTCTGCTCTTTTCTTTTATTACGCTTTTATAGCCAAAAGTCAAGCGTTTTCGATAAAACGCTTTGACTTTCGACTAAGACCGTTATGGTCCAGCCATTGTTTGAAATGAACGTGGCTAAGTGATCGTAATTAGGTAGGTGATAATCCCTTAAAATGGCACCTCCTAAAGATCACGTTTGCTAGACTAATTGACGGGTCAAAGTTAAAGTTTTAAAAAGTCAAAATGGGCCAGATTTTGTAAATGTTATAATCTGAGTTTATATATGTTATAAAAATGTTTTGATACTTTAATAACTTGGTAATAATTATAAGAAAATGTGTGAATATGTTCAGCCCGTCAATTCCAGTCTTAGGGTATGTTCGCAACCGAAAGTCGCGAAGTTTGACTTCTGCTTTAACTTTTGATTCTGACCCGATTTAGATTAGTTAGCTACTGATCTAGGGTTCCATTATGATCATAATATTATGTAGTATAACCCTCCGAGGTTACATTACATGATCATAATAGAAATCCGAGTTTATACACTAGTTTCTTCAATATGCCGTATCTTGACTATCTTGCCCTTTCGGCATCTAGAATGATTTCTAACATGATTTCTTCATAAAACTCATAACCTACTAATGTAATATCATCAATATAATTATTTGGGATGTCAAGTTAAATTATATTCTGAATTTTAACACAAGTTCTTGTATTATGCCGATAAATGACGATAATGCCCTTATGGCACATAAATTGGTTTTAATCAAGCTTTCCATACAAAACCTTTTATTACATACTGATGTGTTATACTAAATAACATATTTTGGTCTTACAAACATTATCAAAACATCATATTTCATTAAACATCGCTCAAATCGTCATTTAGCAAATTAAGCGCCGTTTCGAGGGTTTACATGCCATAAATTTATTGTAAGGGCATGCCTTCCCTTCTTTAGCTTTGCCTTGATCTTTATTGAGGCTTTCTTTAATCTCATTCATTCGTTCTTCCACCGTTGTTAACATTGTTGTTTGCAGCTTATCCATAAATCCGGGTAAGGCTGCTTCTAACGCTTTTCCGACCTATTCGGAAATTTTTGCTCGTATCTCCTTCGTCATGAGAGATACTGCATCATCACCCGTTCTATCCGACATCTCTTAGCTGAAATGTCCATAATAATTTAGTAAATAACTCATTTAACCACTCTCATATTATTATACAGAAGTTTATCCCGATCACATGATATTACATGTGATGTATTTTTCTCTATCGTTTTAGTCAAGTATATAACTTGCCTTAATTGTTTATGCTTAGTGTATTTCCTGGGTTCGAGTGTGTTAATACACCCCTCCCATACACTTTAAACCCTTTTATTTTCTAATATTTTTAATTGAAACTCATTTCATAATCAATTCTTACACGGATGTCTTGATCAAGCCTGAACCGAACACATTTAATCTTTAACCTAAAGCTCTGATTACCAACTTGTAAAACCCGAACTTGCTCAACTGAAAATTTATAAAATTTTGCATTTATATATAATATAATGCAAATATATGTCCATACAAAGTTCAAATTTCACAAAATTTCATAAGTGTTTCAAAATATTTAAACATGTTAGCAAAGTTTGATTTGATAAACGAAAGAATAAAATGCGGAAGCTTGATCTTTAGTTGTGTTCGGTTCTTCGGTAAGTTTGATCTTCATCCGTAACATCAGAGCAATCACCTAAATATCCAATATCATCTCAAGCATTAGTTATATAATGCATAAAATGTAATTAGATAGCCTTCACACAAGTTTGGAGTTGAAAAATACGAAAGAAAAGAAAGAACCAGTTATTGGCGCAAGAAGAAACCAGTCTGGCGCAACCTTGTGTCAGTTCTGACGCGATATAGTTTACATCAGTCAGGGGCGCAACCTCGTGCCTGGGGGCCCAACCTTGCGCCTGACATCAGATATGCATGCGAAAATTTGTGTAACATCTCCGTTACATATTTGTTTCACTTAAAACTTGTTTCTAAACGATCGTAAAATATTTTCCCACATTATTAGCTCATAACCCACAATTTGGATTCATGAATTTTATTGTTTTACGTTACGAGGTCTCTTTTAAATAATCGAATAATTAGGGTTGTAAATGATCCGAGCCGAACTGAACCAGGGTGGGTGACGTGTTCGTGTATATACATATTTTTACAATGAATTCTACACACGATTCGGTTTGAAATTTATAAAATGATTTATACTTCAAGATTAAAACACACACGAAAGCGCAAGTGTACCCCGTCATATATGTAGTAAAGTATCGGTAAGAACCAAGTATCGATCCATGGATGCGGGCGGAAGCAAAAGTACTAAACCTTTGTCATTATTCTGCCGGTAGAAAAGATAGGTTGATTAAGTGTCTAAACTAGTAAATGACTAAAACATAAGATTTTTGTTTCTTTTTCTTTTTGTAAAAATAATAGACTCCAAATATGAAGAATATAAATATAGCCTTGCTTTATGAACAACCGGAATATGTTAATTAAGTCGGATATGCCACTAAGTCACTTGGTCAATTTTTCCATTTTTCAAAGACAATTAGTATCCCTTTCGGGAATCCTAACATGACAACTCTTTAACATCCGTCGAAAAACGGGTTTTCAAAACCCGTTTCGTTTATTAATCGAATAGTCAGTTTCAAGTTTTCGTTGCTTATTTAATGCTATTTTTAATTTTAAACAATACATAATTAATAAATATATTAGAATTTATAAACTATAATTAATAAACAATAAAATTGGTCGAAGAAAAAAAATAAAAGCCGTTGCCGGGTTTCGAACCCGGGTCAGCCGGCTCACTTATCACACAAACAACTTAACCACTCCGCCACTTGGTTCTTTTGTGTAAACAAGGAATCATATAAAACTTAAGTTCCCCGTGAATTCATCTGTTGCGCCAAAACTGAAACCGATCATCGGCTTTCAACTCCAGACGTTTGAGTGATCATGAGTTACTGATTATAACCGATAAATCCGTTACAACCCACGTTTTAATCAATTCAGTCATCAATTGAACTCGATTCATATGATTTTCGAGTTGATAACCGAAAACATTTACTTCCAATTTACACTAACAATATCATCGTCTCATAACTCGGAAACACTCACAGAACCTTCAATTTCACTTTCGCACTAATTTCTGTTCGTCGGAATCGTTTTCTGATATCGCCGGACTTTCGCCGGAAAACCGTGACGTTCATCAAATCGGTAATTTTCTCGATTCTTTCATCTTCTATCCATTGTTAGACTTATACTAACTCAAATCCTTCAACCAGAATCGGTCCCAGACGACGATACCGGATAATCTGCACCCGCCGGAAAATCTCTGAAAATTCCGAAATCACGCTGTGAATAGGTACGAACATCTAAACTCTCTGATAATTCTTGTTTAGTCATTTAATTTCACAATTAGTTAATAAAAACTGTTAATTGGTCCGCTCAGACGGAATTCATAAAACAGAGCCGACGACCTTTGCCGGAGTTCTGAGAAAATCATCTTTCCGGTACATTCATTTCCAAAACCTTCTTTGTCCATTACATTTTAATCATTTATATGTTCGTTAATCGAATTAATCAAGAACTGTCGAATATCGTTGTCTGTGTCTTTGAACGAAGAAGATGAAGTCGAACAATAAGTATAAGTTTAATTAAAACAAGATTTAAAACCGGGTTAGACACACAGTCCAGCGGTGGACTGTGTGCAAACACATAGCGCACGTCACGAGTTCGAATCTTACAAACGCACCGGCTTTCCGAATTAAAACCAAATTTTTTGTTACTGAATTAGAGTAGGACCCAGGATGTTCTTAAGATTAATTTAAATTGTAAGTTTAATAGATAAGTCACACAGCCCAACTGGTTGGGCTGTGCGCTTACAAACCAAGGGACCCGAGTTCGATTCGGTTTCCCTGCAACCGGTTCAATCATTTAAATTCTTTTAGTATAAATCGAATAAATTAAAACATTTAATTAGTATATATATATAATTAAAACTTAGAATATTTCGGGTTAGACACGTAGCTCAGTTGGTAGAGCTGCGTGCACGCGTACGAGAGGTCACAAGTTCGAACCTCACTCAGCGCAAACAAACACAAGTCCGAACCGGTCAACAGTCAAAGTCAACGGTCAACCCAAAAAGTCAACATTTTTTATATTTTTATTTATTTATTTAATTTAAAAATCAATTAAAAATACTTAAAAATAATATTTTTAAAGTTAGAAAATGACCTTAAACTCACAAAAATAAATCTAAAAATCCTATTAAAATTGTTAATAAAATCCACTTATTTACCGTACCTTTTCGTTAGGTTAGTTATTCCTCGTCGATCAACTCTCTAAACTCGTGCGCATTCAACATCATCAAACGAACGCACCCAATGTGAGTGAATCTCTACAAATTCCCCGTTTTAATCACATTTTGGGGTGTATCATGTGTCATTTATTATTTATTACAATTAAACACTTGTGCATCCATCATATCCATGATCAAATTGTGTATCCAATATGTATCAATTGTTTGTGTGGTTAATGTTTAGATTAAATTTATCATTTCAGTACATACATCATCATAGGCTCGTCTGTTCCCCATTACCTATGAGCGGAATGTGGCGTTGCCAACATACGATCGGCTCCGTTTGATTGAGCCTTGATCGCACATACATCATCATAGGCCGTCCGTTCCCCATTACCTATGAGCGGAACGTGACGTTGCCAACATATACATAATCATTCATGTCATATACTCATGCAAGGTGGTTTGTTATTGTATGTTTATTTACGTTTGCTCACATATGATTATTGCACAATTTTTCCATATTAAATACAACAAGAAATCAATAATAAATGTTTTCTAACAAGGTTCACTCGCCAACTTTTGTTGACCCAAAAACCCCCATTTTTACACATGATACAGGTGATCCAGTTGAAGCAAGAAACATATAGGACGGCCTAGAAGAATAAATCAGTTTAGATTTTGGATTGATTATTTAATTTTCCTTTCCTTGTATTGTAGGAATTTGACTTGAACATTTGAGATGTAATTTGAATTTAATAAATATGAAACATATTAGTAAACATCATGAGCTTTGGTGATAACCCAATTATGCCCCGACTCTTATTCCGTTGCGGGTCGGGGTGTGACAGATAACTTACTGATATTATAACTTGTTTAAAGTATAATGGCATATAGAACTTGTTCATGACTCATTCGGTTACCCAGTACCGCTTATATGCGTACGGTTAAGCTTATGTGACTAGTTTGCATAATTTAACCGAAATGAGTTTAACCTTGTCATTCTATCTTCAAATTCCGGAATGTTACTAGTTTACCTATATTATACTAGTCTTAGTACTTGTTGGGTTTAAACTACATTCTATTCTGGTTATAGCTTAATCTAGCGTATCGTACCGTTTTGATTCTTTAAGCTAGCTGGTCCAAGTCTACGACTTAAATAGGACCCGTTAGCATCTAATTGGTTATTTATACCATCAGTCCAGACTAGAGCCTTCCAGTAAATTAAGACAAGTATTAGCTCAGATAAATACTCTTAACTTATTTTCCCTATACGAGCTTGGGATACGGTAAATTATTACCGCTTGGTCGGGTATGGGACACTTAGCCGGATTGTGGCTATAAAATCTGCATAACCCGTTTTAATCTGTTTTGTCTGATAACTTAAACATTGGCGGTTAATACGACCGTGTCCTGAATATCCTCGGCTCATTAAAGTTACTAATGGCCACGACCTAAGCACGGGGTGTAGGCATACACCTGACATATGCTAATGCTAAATTATTTTTATATACTCCTTTATGGTTTTTAAGTGGCGTGTCGATTAATCATGTTATTCGGTTTTTGCACCGGACCCCATATGTATTGACAGACTTGTAAAATAGTATACAAGATCATTTTGAATTATCCCAAGTTATACAAGATTTTCGTGCCTTGCGCACCTAAATCAATTTTTTAAATATTTTCAAAACATGTCGGTTAATTGTATTTACCAGTGTGACCTGACTTATTTTTCAAAGACTAAGTTACTGGTGCAAGTACGTAATAGGCTGGAAGCTGCTCGGTATTGATTAAGAGGACCTTGCAAGATATGCCTAAAGTGTGTTGAACATCTTTTGTACAATTTTTTTACGATCCACCTGTGGATCTTTTATTACGAATTGTCTGTAACGTATTTTGAACTTTGGACATTTCGGTTTGTAATAGTAATTTTACTCCAAGACTTCCGCTGTGCTATTTTGTGTTAATTGTCTATGATGTTATCTCACGATACTCTCCATCTGGCCCACCAAGATCTATGTGGAAATCAGGGTGTGACATGTAGCATGGAATCGTTTGGTCGCTTCAAAACTACTTCAGGAGGTTTATGGATAGGATCATTTAAAGACATGAACATGGCACTATGTCCAAATGGTGGTGGAGGACAAAAGCAAAAGAAAGAAGTCTATGGCATCGAGTTATCTCTGCCATTCATTATTTGGTCTTTCATTCCATTCAAAGCAACTGTTCCAAGAACGTGGAACACGATAGCAAAGATTGACTTTGTTTCAGACGGTTCAAACATCCTATCAAGATGGATGAAAGGTCTAGTGGCCAATGGCAATAATTTTTGATTATGGGTGGTTTAGGGTTTATACCTTGACAAAAGTCGAAGACCCGAACTCAGGATCAACAAACGTCTTGTTTAAAGACACGTTCTTGAATACCCAAAACACGAATCAACACTCTAAAGCGGCGGTGGCAGAGGAGCTCGGTGGTAGCGGCATTGCGTGGGGCCCGACGTGGGGTGGTCCAGTCTGGGGTAGCGGTAGCGGTTTGGTGGATGGCCGACGGTGGACTGGCGGCGCTTGCAGGGAGGCCGAGGGAGGAGGGTGGTTACGGTGGGGTAGTGTGGTTCCTTAGGGTTTACAACTAAATTTGTTTATATAAGAAATCTAATTGCAGATAACTCCTAACTTCCATCCACATCTAGTAATTAACTCTTAGTTACTAATCAACCTCTTAACTTTATTATTTATCATTTAAATATAAAACTAGTTACATTTAATTATTTCACAAATACCTAAATAGCCAAAACCTTAATCCCCGTTAATTGTTTCAGTAAACAACTAATCCCTAATTCGTTTAATTATATTTCCATATAATTAACCATCACAATTAAATCTGCATTTTGTGAACTAATATTCAACAATTAAATATTATTACTTGTTTATTGTCCAAAGTGTAACTCTTTGCATCATACATCAATAGTAACGTTGAATTATCGATGTTAATATCAAATGGAAACCACAAAACACCTTGGCATCTTATTATGTTGCAACAAGCGCGTGCGGCAATGGGTCTACTCATGGTGTAACCTTCCTAATATTATTGTATTCCAAGTTAGAGATCGTCATAGTATCACAAATTCATGAAACTAAGCAAGATGTAGGAAAAAAGGTGCATGCGATAGTTCTGTCGGCTTGTTGGGAATACAGAATGCTAGAAACAATCTCGTATTCTCAAATAAACCTATTTCATTTGAGAAACTGAAGAAACACGGAACTAATTGAGGATTAGCCCAGGGAATGTATTTCGTTCAACAAGGGTTAATCTTCCTCTCCAAGCTGAAGACTCTTTAAATTGTCCTGCAAAACACTAACACACCCGTTAGGCTCGTTACGAGAGGGAAATAGGGGGTTACCCCTCGTAATCACCTCCGACGTGAGAATAAGTAACTGTCTTGCGGACTAAGTAGTAAGTAATTAGTGGGAGAGCTAAGAGTGAGGTGCTGAACCTGGAAGCCAAGTGTCCTATTTATAGCCGAGGGGAGTTGTAGAGGGGCCGGGCTCATGGGCCTTGGGCCTAAGGTAATCGACAAGGAATATCCATTTGCTCTCCTCTGCCGAGGTTGCTTAGTGTTCTCAGGTGTTGTCGTTACCTGCCGTATTGCCAATGGAGCCACGTGTCCTGACAGCCATCTTTATTGTCTGATCTGTCCTTCACCGTTAGTGGAGATCATGGAACAGTGGTCGACGTAACCTGATTGGTGCCACGTGTCTATCTCGGTGTACTCTTTGTCAGTCGTATGTCTACACGTCGTGGAGCACGATCTTCTACAGGCTGTCGACTCGTTAATGGTCCGTAGCTCTGCTCGCTGTACTCTTCGTATAGGTCCTTCCCTTCCTCACGCTTTCTTCTAAACGTTATCTTCCCCGCGCGAGGTTCTTACTGGCTTGTTCTCTTCGTAGATGACTTCTAAGTGTCATTCTGCAGTCTACTGGCGTTGCTTGCACTTGCGCGGTCTATCGCCTTGTCTCGATAGTCCGCGCGTTGTATGGTTTGTTTGTCCTTATGATTTAGGCTGATATTGTTTTATGCGCCGCTACGGTTGATTAACCATTAGCCGGCGCGTGATTTAGGACCATACCCCTTCAAGTCCCCCAGTCCAGTGCTTCTTCCATGCGCATAGTAAATGGGTGGAGCTATGGACTAGAGATGGTGTCTTCCTTTGCGCTGTCGTTTTGAATTATCTAGGATTTTTGGCGCTACGGCGCATGGGAGTTGCTTCATGTTGAAGGAAAATCTTCTCGTTATTTTGAGCGGGAAAGTTATTGGGATTCAAAAATGGTAGTTGCTAACAGGTTGGTGACGATGTTGACGTGTGAGTAGACTGCTGACACTGTAGACGTCATGCCGTCACTGTGTCAGGAACGTCGTTCCGGCTCCTGTCAGGCGATTGGCGGCCACGCGCGCGTGGTAACCGTCGTTTCGCTTTTTCTAGCCTGACGTGTCGCTTCCTTATTGGTCGTTCATCCCACTTCGGGCACGATTACCCATCGCATTAAATGTGATGGGTATAAATATCCGATAACCTCTTCTTTGGGATCACTTTCTCTGTTTATTTCACACTTCTTTCTTCAGATCTTCAAATCTTCAAATCTTCAAAGCCGTTCGTTGAAGATCTTCAGACCGTTCTTCGTCATTTCCAAGATTTCTTCTAAATTCTTGACCTGTGATTATGTCTGATCAACACGAAGATACTGAAGTGGAAGAGGTTGGTGGTAGCATGCCACCCTTAAAATGGGATCAGGCATCCTTTGAGCAGATTGTAAGAGGGAATGAGTTTGCCTTTGAGTGGGATGCTAGGTTCCTTTTAACGGGGCAGACTGCTACGGATGCTCCCCCGGGTTATATAACCCTTTTCGCCGATTTTTTTGGGGAAGGTAACTTTCGTTTACCGGTGACTCACTTCTTCGGGGCTTTGATATCACATTATGGTATACATGTATCGCAGCTTAGTCCGCTGGGGATGGTAAGGGTTAGTCATTTTGAGTTTTGCCTGTGGTCTCAAGGAGAAGAACCCACCGTCGACAAGTTTCGCGCTTTCTATCAATTGCAGGCCAATTTGGGATTCTACTCCTTTGCCACGCGCGGATCTAAAAGGCCTTTGATTAACCCTCCCAAAAGTTATCATGACTGAAAGGGTAAGTTTTTCTACATTCGGGAAGAAGTAGTTCCTGTTGCTATGGACTTTCGTCACCCGACCCCCATACCAAAGGAAGATTTGAAAATACCTAGGGGAGTTAAGTAGTATGAACAATTGCGCCCCTTCCTAATAGGGCTTTTGGAGAATTTACGCTTGTAGCCGCGGGGATGAGTGACAAGTGGCCGGCTTCGAGCACGAGCATCCCTATACTTTTGTTGGAGGGTCAAGATATCTGTTCATGCTTTCCACTTTTATATTTATGTGTTTGCTCCCTCTTTTGCTGCTTCCTTTTATAATGAATTTCCCTTGTAGAGGTGCCTCTTTATCATCACGCTTTTGCTACTCATGCTGGAGTTATGGGTACCCGCCCTTTGCGCGAGGGAGAGGAAATGCGGTATGAACAGATTCGTGGGAATTTCATGTATCCTGTTCCCGGCTCTTTTGCCGCGCCTGTTACTGCTACTGAAGGTGCGCTTCCCGTGAATCCTAGGCCTTGTCGCGCTATAACTCCTGCTGGGGAAGATGTTGCCTTGCTTTCCAGTGGGGAGTCTATAGCTTCCTCGGATCATGGTTTACCAAATCCCCCTCCTACGTGTGCAGGTAGTTTACGTAACTTGGGCATGTATCCTGAAGACCAGAAGCCTAAACGTCAAAGCAAGAGGAAGAAAACTGCTGCTTTAGAAGTTAAGACGGAAGTGCCTGCTGCTGCTTCAGACGCGACATCTCAGCAAGGTATGCGTCTCTTTAAGCAGCGCCAATTGGATGATTATATTATTGTTGCTGACTCCATTGAGGCCTTGAATTTCTTAGGCAAGGCTGGCGGTTCTGGGACCAAAGGAGTTCGCGACGCTGGTTCGGCGGAACATGATACTGCGTCCTCTTTTAACCCAGCTGATGACGAAGAGGAATCTCCTCCGGCGCTTATTAAGAAGCCTTCTCTTAAGCGGCCGCAATCTGAGTCTAGTGGTCAGGGTGGACCGTCTCCCAAGAAGGTTGTGTTTTCCAAGCCAGTTATCGGCAAAAAAGTAGACATTGCTTCTTTGATGACCTCCATCTCGCCTGGTAAGGCTTGCAAGATTGCGCTAAACTGAAATCACGTTTTGTTACTTTTCTTATGATTTGCTTTGTCTTATGGTGCAGAATCCAAGAAAGCTCCTATTAAGTTCAAGATTATTCCTCCGAAAACTGGAGTTCAACTGCCTGCACCACCCACTGATGCTGTTCACAAGCTACCGGACACTACTCAGGTTATCCATCAAGATCCGCTTTCTTCTTTGAAGGATGTTGAAGCCCAATCCTCTGGTGGCTCTGCGCTCAAAGAACCTTTTAGGGATGAGGCGCGAGACCTAGGATCAGGTATAGGTGAATTCTCCATTGTTGACCGGTCTGTGCCGGCGGGTGTTCAAGTCTCAAGGCCATCTAGTCAACCCATCGGGGTTGCCACTGATGTGTTTGCTTCGTCGAAGGGGCCGGTAGAGGCTAGTAAAACCGATGAGCCTGTGGACTTTGGCAATACTCTTAAGGAAGTTCCTGCTGCGGCTAGTGGTGGTGAGGGTAAGGCCCTCAGCTTTCGTGCCAGAGAGAAGGAGCCGTCCGCTATTCGACCTGAAGATACCCCGGGCGATCACTATTATCGTTCATATAATGAGACTCGCGCCGGGGATATTCACATTCCAGTGTGGAAGTTGAAGCAAGGGGATACACTTCTCAAGTCCCTGAGTGTAGGGAGTGGTTGAATGGCATATTCCCTCCGGCGGAGGTGAATTTTCAGAAGCAACGTCAGCACGAGCGTCTTTATCAGTCACACGTTGTTGCGCATGCTAGTAATGCTTCAACTACTCACCAAATCGTGCGTGAATGTCGCACCATGTATCGGGAGCGTGCTGAGGTTGAGGCTTATCGCCGGCGCTTGTCGTCTGATCATGAAAGGTTTGAAAAAGCCAAGGAGGAACTTGCCCTTGAGCGAAGCAGGTTGGAAGCGGACAGGAAGAGTGAAGAATGGGGAGTGTTGGGTGGAAGAAGAAATTGGAAGCTAGTGAGGCTCTTCTTGCTAAGGAGCGGTCTAAATGGAAGGAGGCGTGCGATCGGGATAATCGCAAGATGTATGCTGCGAGAAACGAGATAAACAAATTGAAAGCGAACGTCGAAGCTTCTTCCAAGACCATTGCTGAGCTGACTGGCAAAGCCAAGGATCTAACCAAGACCAATTCTGAGTTGGAAACTCAACTTGCTGCTGCCAAGCTCCGTCAAGAACACGCCGAAAAGGACCAGGTTCGTACTCATCTTGAGTCTATTCAATTGCATAAGGATTTTGAGGAACTTAGAACATTCATCACTTCCCAGAAAGAGTTGAAGGAAACAATCGCCTCTCGTGATAGAGATTTGGCTGGCAAAGACGCTGAACTTGTGGAACTCCGGCGTCTTATGCGTGAGTCAGAGGCAAAGGTTGCTGAGGAGAAAACACGGGCTGATATCGCTGAGGAGGCTCGCCGTGTTTCTCAGTCTGCGTTGAATGTTGCTCAGGAGAATTATTCTGAAACTCAAGCAACTGTGGAACCACTTGTGAATGCATCTGAATGGCTGAAGGATTATGGCATCCCTTATGTAAGTTTGTACCTTCTCACGTTCCTCTTGTTCTTGCGCTTCATCTGTCTAACTCCCTTATGTTATTATTTGGTGCAGGTTGCTAATGTTGTTCTCAAATCTCCCGAGTTGGATCAAACTGTGGCGGCGCTTACTGTTGCTGCGCGTCAAGTTGGTCATCTCGAAAGTTATCAGGAGTGCGTTGGTCATGTTCGTGAAGTCGTAGAAAAGAATTGGGATGACAGTCACTGTTCTGTAACTGGCGATGTTCACACGTCTTACGCTTCACATCAGCGGGCCTACAATAATCTCAGTCTTCCGATCATGCAACTGGTTTCTGAAGCGTTAAAACACGATGATTATGTTGCGCGGTTGAAAGATATTTTCGAGCCCCCAGAAGCGATAGACCTTTCTGACGATGAGGATGATAATGAAGCGGGGATGATGGCGATGGTGTTGAGTAGGTTAGGTGTTGCCTGGTGGCCAGTTGTTTTAATTGTTAAAGGCGTCTGTGCCTCATATAGCTTGTTTTGGCAATTTGTTAAGTTGTATGGGACACCCTTTCTATGGAAATATTCTAATGTTTTGATTCGATTTGAAGTTATTAACCTTGATTTGTTAGCGTGAGTGTATGTGCTCCGACATGTGTTTCTCAGTTATTGAGAACCGCGCGATTACGGGCGTCTCTAGTGTTGTTTCATTTGCCGTGACGTCGTGCTGTGAGGCCTCGTGATATAATTACTCGACGCGATACTTGTTATAATTACTGTCATGTTTTCTCCTTTTTCTTTATAACTTTGTTTAGGTAGTGTGAATGAGTGGCTGACAAGTTTTGAACCTTGTAACTATTGTCGAACTCCGTGCGCATACAGGAGTTCGATATTTGTTTGCCACGTTTTTACGCGCACTAAAAGTTTTCATGCATTTATAACGAGTATCGTGATTTGCAACGAAAATCGTTCCATTAAACTGATGATTGATCGTTAGGCTTTCGGCCTTTGATTATAGGGGTACTGGACAATAGGCTCGTGCCTTTGATTACAAACGTGATACCTAATTGGGTTCTCGACCCTTCGTGGAATTGAAAAGCATTGCTTACATGTAGCACTTGCGCAATTGCTGCGCGTTCCAAGTGCGTGGCACAAGTTGATCGCTAAATGTTCGAAGCTTGTATGTGCCCTTTCCCAGGACGTCGTGAATGATGTAAGGGCCTTCCCACTTGGGTGCTAGTTTCCCAGGGCGTTCTGCATTGGAGGCTTCATTGTCGCGAAACACGTATTCTCCTGGGCAAAAGGTGCAGACGCGTACCCTCGCATTGTAATATTTTTCTAATTTTGACTTGTACTTTGCTTCTTTGATCGCAGCATTTTCGCGCCTTTCTTTAAGCAAATCGAGATCTAGGTGTCGTTCTTCTTCGTTCTTTACCGCGTTGACAGCCATTAAGCGGGGTGAGGGCAACCCTATTTCAGATGGGATGACTGCCTCTGAGCCGTAAACCTAACTAAAAGGTGTTTCACCATTGCTAGTCTTGGACATAGTTCGGTGAGCCCATAGTATGCTTGGAAGCTCGTCAACCCAACCTCTGCGCTTGGTTCCTAGGCGAGCCTTTATACCCTCCACGGTACTTTTGTTTACACTTTCAACCTGGCCATTTCCTTGCGGGTGAGCGACCGAGGAGAAGGTGTGTTCAATATGCAAATCCTTCATCCATACTTGTAACTCTTCCGCCGTGAAATTGGTGCCGTTATCAGTTACAACGCGCAGCGGTAGGCCGAAATGGCAAATTATGTGTTCCCAGATAAATTTACGTACCATCATTGCCGATGTTGATGCTAGCGCTTTCGCCTTTACCCATTTCGTAAAGTAATCGACTGCCACGATGATGAATTTAACTGCGCCTGGTGCATCAGGGAAAGGACCCGCCATATCTATGCCCCATTGCTGAAAAGGCCATGTCGTTGAGGCTAGGGTGAGATCGTTCTTGGGTCTGAGCGTTTTCGGCGCGTGTCTCTGGCACGAATCACATTTGCGCAGCTCGCGTACTGCGTCCACATGCATTCCTAGCCAATAATACCCTGCATTCATTATTTTTGCCACGACCATTCGCAGTCCCACATGGATCCCGTAGATCCCTTCATGTATTTCTCGTATCAAGTACTCGGCGTCTTGGAAGAAATCAAGTCTAGTGCCTTTTGGTGGTTAAAAATGGATCGAGTTTAAAAGTTCTAGAGTGAGAAGATTGGTGTAAGTTTAAGTTGTAAGCTCCTAGAATATTGGTAGCTTTGTATTATAATGATTGTAACTTTGTACGACTTGAATCTAGTGCCTTGCTAGAATTGGCTTTATTTTGATATATCAAACGTTCAAAAAAGAAAAACGGTCTTATCTGTTAGACAAGTTTAAATTTAAAGTAGTGGAAATGCCATAATTATTTATAATCATATGTACATAAACCATCAATAACATTCAACACAAAATGACATACAGTTTAAACACCATAAAGTTCAATGAAAATGGCAAACCTCCTCCCAATTCCTTGTGTGAATTGCTAGTCGAGTCTCATTCTCTAAACAACAATTTAGCAAAAAGAATATGTACATAAAGGACTACTACTCGCACATTGGTTATATATTTATACGTGTGATATAGAGTAAATCTAAGAGTTAACAAAGTTTGCATAATGTTTTTTTTCTAGCGGTACCAAAGTGTTGTTTAAGATTTTGCCTTTTTTTATGACTAGGGTTTAACCTCTATGGTAGACAAAGAGCGTAAGGGATTTTTTTATTTTTTTTATTTTAACATAGTTTGAACATTGGGAGAAAGAGAGAGTCCATGAGGTAGACGAAAAGGTCATGATAGACCGATAGGTCAAAGCCGTATGACAACCTTTTCAGATTTTCTCATAGTTATACTTAGGACACCCGTAGTGGGGCGCCTTGAGTGATTTTTTGGTGCGAAAAACGCTCCAAAGCGCCCCTAACACCACTACGGGGGGCGTTTTGGGGTAAAAAAATTTGATGGGCGCCACACTCAAGCCGGCGTTTTGCAGCACTCTCCACTCACACACACATATATACATATATTTATATGTATAATTAAATGGTTTATTTATTAGTTGGGTAATGATGAGGTAGGGGCGTTTTGACTACGGGCTCTATTGATATAACGCCCTATAAAGCCCCCTGCTGACGTGGCATGACACGTGTCAGACAACGCCCCTTTAGGAGCGTTTTGACTACACATGACCTTATATAAATATATATTAGAATTTACAATAAAAATAAGATAATAGATAAACTTAAAAAGTTATAAAAAATAGAACTCAGCCTAACAAGAGGTCAAAAGGCATATTATTATTATTATTATTACTAAAAATACGTTGCTAACGTGTAGCATCTTAGAAAATGGATAGTTGCCAACCTTCTTGCTTGCCGGCGCCCGCACAACGATGGTGACTGGGAGGATGTTTCTTGCGATACCCAATTACATCACATTTTAATACATTGCAAGTATCATGTATCTATATGTAAATGATATATGGAATCTACAAACCAAAATCCTCACGGACCTTGCACACCCCCTCACCGCTGTCTTCTATAAACTCTCTCACTTACTCCTTCAAACTAAGGAAGTCTATGAGAATTCATGTATGTACCTTGTTCGAGCTCGAAAAAATGTGTCTTTATACAAAAAATATATAATGTAAACTAGTATTGGGCTTAGGGTTGTTCATGATCGGAGCGAAGCGAAGCCAGGCCCAAGGCAAGCTCGGGATCAACTCGATTATAAACGAGTTGGCTTGGCCAGGCTCAGATTTGAAACCGAGCTGAAAATCTAAGCTCGGGCTTGGCTTAACTTGGCTTAGCTTGATTTTAAAAAGAAAAAAAAAAATAAATAACTCTTAAAATTCAGTAGTCTAAAATATTTTTTAATACTTCAAAAGAACGTATCAAAAATAAGTTCAACCTAATATCTTACAAGCCACAATCAAGTTTAACAACACAAAGTTTCAAATTTTCAACGAAATACAATATTAGTTCAATAGCATAGTAATCAACCTTCAAATATGTCATAGATATCAAATTATACTCATAGATACATATAAATAATAATTAGTTATTTTAATATATTATAATGTATATAAAAATAACATATATTATATGTAAAATAATCCGAGCCAAGCTACCAAGCGAGCCAAACCGAGCCAATCCGCCTCGTTACGAGCCGATCCAAGCTAGGCTCATTTTCTAACCGAGCCACATCGAGCCGCAAGCTTTTTGGACAACCCTAATTGGGCTCACTAAACCGAATGCTAATGAGCTAACTTCGAAACCATAAATATTGATTTGTAAATAGGCCTACATTGGAATTGGTATGGATATACTTTTTTAAAAAAGTTAACATATATTCGGATTTTTTTTAAAACACGTACCCCTCAAAATCACGAGCCCTGACCGCTGGTCCTTTTTCCACACACCATAAAGGTCGCCCCTGCCCAAAAGGGTCCGTAATCAAGGGCCTTCATCTTGGTAAAGCCGTAAAGGAAACTGACTGGGAGGATGTTTAATCTTGTGATACCCAACCACAACACATTTTAATACATTGCAACTATCATGTATCTATATGCCCGCTCAAAGACGTATCTATATGCAAAGGATATATGGAGTCTACAAACCAAAAACCTCACGGACTTCCCCACCCTCTCTCTAGTCGCTCTATCCAGGGGCGCAACTTTGAAGGGACCGGGAGGGGGGATCCCCCGAACTTTTCGCTCAGTACTGTTATATATGTAGTTTTCGTATAATTTTTTTTAGGTATATACGTTTTTGACCCCCCGGCCGGTTGTATAGAAATTGGGTATATACGTTTTCGACCTCCATGTCGAAAACGTCAAGCTTCGCCACTGACTCTATCTTATAAACTCTCTCACTCCTTCAATAACAGTTAGTAATCAAGGGGACATCCTTAAGCTTTCTTCTCAACACATCTCCACGTCGAAGTTCGCAGATTGAAGAACCTTGTATTGTAGCTAAATAACATAGCTTTACAAGATATAATATATATATATATAGCTAAATAAATAGCTTTACAAGCGGTATATATAATATATTGCCGTATAGGAGGGCCGTGATCTAAAGAGTAATATGTATTAATGTTAGGAATTAACAAATTCATTGAACTATTTTTAAATATGATTCGAGCCCATGTTTTTCTGATGTTAATAAAGTTGATGAATGTTAGAATTATATGAAGTACACCCGTTCACAAAATAAATAAAATAACAATTTTATTAATCACGATTCTGATTACAATACATAAAATGGCTAGAGCCAAAAAGAAGGAAATACAAAGAAATGTAAACTATAGAAAAACAAATTACAAAGAAATAAAGGAACACGAAAACAAATGGTGACTGAGGCACGTGAAGATCACGCTTCCCTTAAAACAGATTCTGGGCCACCCAGGTGAACCCGTCTGCTTCCCAGGGTACAACAGCCTAAGCAGATTGTACTGCCGGGATTAGCCTAGCACCCGAAAGTATACATGAAACAAGAGTGCGCAGAGAATCGAATTTAGGGAATTCGTTTGTGTGTGTTGTATCAGCCATACGATTTCTGAGTTCTGGTATCTAAAACAAAGCACAAAGCTTTGTATATAACAACTGAACAGAATTTGAAGTGATAAGTCCCTATTGAATACAGAATTCAATAAAAATAACCTCTAGAATTCAATTACACAATGAATTCTGAGACTTAATCACTTGTCAGTTAGGAACTTGAAAAGTCTCTAGCTGACCACACCAAGACCCATCTAAAAAATACTAAAGGCGGCTCCAAGAGATGCGAGCGTGCGAAGTGCAAAGTGCGCCATCAAAGCGCCACATTGCGCCCATCGCCCTCGTCCCGGTCCCCACCCTCCTGGCTGCCACTGGGTGTGAGTTGTCACACAAGAATACATTCGTGTAGAGAATTTTAATTATAAATCTATAAAAGATTTATCTCTCCACCAATGTGGAACAAACATAATTCCCCACACATTAAGGTTCCAACACATAATTAAAGCTTATGATCTTTCATTCAATTGCTTTAATCACTAAATAATTATTATATTAATTATTAATATAATATTATTTTTTATTAATTTCCAACATTATCTTTGTCTATTTCAAACATAGATTAAAAAATGTTTTTCACATCTAATAAACCAATAAAGGTTTAAGAGGTAACAACTTATATTCCCTATATATATTATACAAAAAAAACAAAACTTGTATTTGTATTCCCTTTATACAAAAAAAAAACTTTTACTTATTTTGTGAGACTTTATTAGGAATTTTATTTTGAGTTAAATGTCATTTTAGTTCTTGTGGTTTGAGCCATTTTGCCAGTTTAGTACAAATGTTTCATTTTTCCCATGTGGATTCAAAAAGGTTTCACTGTCGCCATTTTAGTCCATTGAGTTAGCTTCATCCATTTTTTCTGTTAACTAGAAAGACAATTCAGTCATTTTATATGGCCAAATTGTTTTTCTAGTTAACAGAATTACATTTAAAATGGCCGAATTATTCTTTTCATTAACAGAAAAAATGGATGAAGTTAACCCAGTGAACTAAAATAGCAACGGTGAAACCTTTTTGGACCCACAGAGGAAAAATAAAACATTTGGACTAAACTGACAAATAGCCCAAACCACAGGGACTAAAATGGCATTTAAGTCTTTTATTTTCAATGTTTTGTATTTTTACAAATTTAATCATAAAATCATACTATATATTTAATTGTTTTCTATATTCTTTTCCGAATTTTTAGAAAAAGAAAATAGCTTTTGGTAATATGGTCAAAGATTTTGATCCAATGCAGTCAAAATCCCGATTCCAAGAATGAAAAAGATAATATTTTTTAATACTTTGGGAAATTAAAATTCTTTGTATATCCCATAAAATCATATATAATGCTTTATTTTTTAGATATAAGAAGAAAAAAATTGTACGAATTGTAGAAGAGAATTTGGTAATTGATTTACAAGATCAATTTTAAGGTTAAGTTATCCAAAATTTAGAATTTACATAACTAAAAACAAAGGTATACAAATGGGAGAAAAAAGACAAAACAGGAAAATTCAATATTGTTGACTCATAAACTTACTTCCCCTTTGATTTCCGAACGGCTATAACCTTTTCATACGTATACACCGTATTAATGAGTATTTCATTATCTTTAATTCGAGCAGTCTATTGTTGTAGTTTTTCTTAAAAAATGTACCGGATTTTGAATACTCATTACGTAATTATATGATTTTGAATACTCACCACATGACTACGCGATTACATGATTTTGAATACCCAACTCATGACTACGTGATTTTGAATACTCGTTATGAGGTTACGTGATTTCATTATAGTATTTTATGTGAATCCCACTAGATGATTACGTAATTACGTAACAATAGTTGACTATGTATTATTGAAATGCTCAATCACGTACTAAGCATAATTGATTTATATTGAATGTGTAATCACATAATTGATTTATATTGAATGTGTAATCACGTAATGAATTTCATTATTGTATTTTTATTATTGAAATGAGTAATCACGTAAAAAGCATAATTGTAATAACATTAGTTATAACAAATTATATTTAATGTGTAATCACGTAATAGATTTATATTGAATGTGTAATTACGTATGGATATTTTAAATCACGTAGTAATGTGTTGGATATTCAAAATCACGTAATCACGTAAGAGACTAAAAAGTATTCAAAATCGAGTAAACTTTTTTCAGAAAACTATAACAATAGGTTACTCGAATTAAAGAGAATGAAATGCTCGTTAATACAGTGTAAGTTTTTATTAAAAAAATATTAACTTTTGAAATAAACATTTGAAAATCAAAAGGGGAGTTGTTTAAATAAGAAATAACCAAATTACCTTTTAAGTTAATGATACTTGATATCTTCTCCTAAATCCTAATCACGTATGCTTTCTACGTAAATTTGCTCTTGCATGTGATCCAACCACTATTTTGGTATCATGTATTTTTAGTTTTGTAAAGACAATTGCTGACCACTTGTAACATCACATCAATTTTCTACGAGTGTTTGCGGCGAAAAGAAAGCAACATTTCATTATTTTTTGAAGACAGAAAATGAAAGCAACATGTCATTATTTTCTTAAAGATATTTTTTTTAAAGTGTACACATTGTTTTGTAACTTGGCAAATTACGTAATATGTATGCTTAACTATTTTGTTTCCTTCGAAAACTCTTCTCCATAATGTTAAGTAGTGAGGTTTGGAGGGTATGTTACTTTTAAGTCTGTAAATAAACCGAACGTTCATGAACTTGTTTGACGATAAATTCGTTTATTTAATAATCGAATAAACATAAACACAATTTTTTTGTTCATTTAATTAAACGAACAAACATGAACACACGTTTTGTTTGTTCATATATGTTCGTGAACGTCTATCTATATTAGTTTCAATTTAAATACCTAAATAATTATATTTATATAGATATTAAACATAAAAGCAACTTTCTAACTACTTATATAAAAATAACTAGTTGATAATTGGACTTTCTAGTAATAATAATGATTTTTCCAATGGAATTTATCGTAATTAATCACTAATTTATATAAAAATGACTATATGTTTATTTATAATTAGTAAACTATGTTCACTTGTGTTCATTTATTTTTCTTCAATTATTTTCAGTTGTGTG
This sequence comes from Scalesia atractyloides, assembly GCA_947069175.1. Classification (NCBI taxonomy): domain Eukaryota; kingdom Viridiplantae; phylum Streptophyta; class Magnoliopsida; order Asterales; family Asteraceae; genus Scalesia; species Scalesia atractyloides. The sequence goes on along the minus strand of CAMTDV010000006.1, from coordinate 5,456,960 downwards.
GTTTACTGTTTGTTAATTTATGCTCATTTAAGTTTGTTTTTTTATGTTCATTTACGTTCGTAAACTATTCGTTTAGGTTTTAAACGAACGAACATAAACAAACATGGACATACACATTTTCTTAAGAAACGAATTTTAAAAAAATGTGTTCTATTATACATTCATGCTTATTTTCGTGTTCGGGAATGAACACAAATATGACTCTGATCGTGTTCATTCGGTTCATTTACAGACCTAGCTGCTTTAAAAATACTTTTGCAATCATGACTTCTGAAGAAGCTTTAACCTAGAAGCTTTAAAAGTGAATTTCTATTGACATGGTTTTATTAAAATAATCCTATTAAAGAATAGTTTCCTATTCTTTTTTTCCACTCAAATGACTTCATAATAATTTTTTATAAAACCTTTTGAGGTTTTAAAATTATTTGAGCAAATTATGAAATCTCATGTTTAAAATGTAACCTTAGTACCTTCAAGATGCACACCCTTTTATATTCTTTTTAATAGTATATCGTCATAATTGATATGCCATTAAAAAAACATAATGTGGAGTGGTTTGTAAACATCAAGCACATTTTTTGTACTTTTTAAAGACAAATGACACTCTTTGCAATTTAGTGTCAAAATAAAGGACGATTTTTGTAATTTACTCTCGAATATTTTGTTGATCCTCTAAATTCATCTAGCTGAGGATAGAACTGTTTAAGGTTCGACCATATGTGCAAAAGTTAAATATATATTTTTTTAGTTTTTAGGTTTTTACTGTAACTATTAACTTGTAAAAATGAAATTAAGTTTTTCTTTTATCAATTCTTCACTTTCAATATATTTATTTTATTAGTTAACTAGTCATTTTCAGATATTTTTCATCGCTTCTTTTAATATTGAGCTAAATACATAATTGGGAATGAGAAATAAAAAAAAAACAAAAACAATCAATTAAACAACAAAATTGCAAAAGTTTCATTAAGGTCCAAGTAATCTTTTTTGAACGACAAATTTCTTTAAATCATTATCGTATGTGGAACTTGAACCTAAGATCTTCCCCTCTTAAACCCAGATGTTTAAAGGTTTTGTCTTTACCAATGGAAGATTCGAAGTAATTCACCATTTAAATTGTTACAAAGTCAGTATATACTACTCGTATTCATAAACAAACGTTAAATGGTCGACACAAAACACGACCCAAACACAAAATTAATTTAAATAGGTTCAACATGACCCGAGGCGAATAAATATCTCGGTCAGGCTAGGGCAGAATAATTTCAACACATTATTCTGACACGATTGACACCCATAGTTGTTTTATAGTTTGACCATTGTATCGGTTGAAATTCGTGAAATAGTATTAGATAAGAACGTTGATGGAGGTCAATCCACGACTTGATGGTGCCATCGATCGTGGAGATTTTGTGAATTTTGTGATCTCTTTTGTTGACTCAACAAATAAGAGCAAGCAGACGATCATATAACTTATGTTGAATGAGGGCATTGAGTGATATAATCTAGTTTTAATTATTATCGAAGTATGCAATTATTATCTGGGGATGTACACATCAACATATTATAAGAATAACCATCACTAGTGCTTTAGTGGTGGTCACGAGTATTTAAGTTCCACCTATGATAGGTCTGAGTGAGTTTTCCTCTCCAGGTCTCAAGTTCGAGTCTGGGAGATATGTGTTTCTCATTGAGGGGTTTAAATTGAGGATCTATTGTGCGAGGGGGCTCTCTAGTGCGGACCCGGTTAAGACAACATATGCTAGACCTCCCGACATTCACGAATAATTAACACCTTTCAGAAAAAAAAAACATATTATATGAACAATATTAAACTATGATAAACTATGTTTGAGTTCCTTTATGCATTCCAATTCCTAACATATTAGAAATGTTTTTAAACATTTAATTAATTTAATCAAACGAACAAACATGAACACACGGTTTCTTCGTTCATATATGTTCTGGAAGTCCAATGTTTCATTTGTGTTCATTTAAGTTGGTTTATGTTCGTTTCAGTTTAAATACCTAAGTATTTATATATATAAAAATATTAAACATAAAAGGAACTTTCTAACTACTTATATAAATATAACTAATTGATAATTAGGCTTTCTGCTAATAATAACAAGTTTTCCAATTGAATTTATCGTAACTAATCACTAATTTATATAAAAATGACTGTATGTTCATTAATATTTAGTAAATTATGTTCACTTGCGTTCATTTATATTTCTTCAGTTATTTTCATTTGTTGTTTGTTAAATTATGCTCGTTTAAGTCTATTTAATTATCTTCATTTATGTTCGTGAACTGTTCGTTTAGGTTTTAAATGAACGAACAAAAACAAACACGAACATGCACATTTTCTTAATAAACGAACTTGAACAAAAAATGTATTCGATTATATGTTCATATTCTTTTTCGTGTTCGGTTAAAGTTAAATAAACGAACATGACTCTGGTTATGTTCATTTGGTTCATTTACAGGCCTAGTTGCTATAAAAAATACTTCATTTCTTTTGGAACTTTTTTTTAACCATAAAGTTCTGGGGTTTTCAATCATGGCTTGTGAAGAAGCTTTAAACGAGAAGTTTGGCTCCAACACTTGTAATGTTACATCAAAGACCGTCGTACTCTTATTTGTCTACATTTTTGTCTCATAAATAAAAGTCTCTTGATATGTCTATAAACCAAGTTTACCAATTTTTACAAGGAATTAATTAGTTAAAAACATTGGCAATAATTAGTTTTGTCCTGAACATCAGACTATAAGGTCATGCGGTGTGGGACGACGACAGACTGTCGAGGGTGGGCTAGGGCCGTGCACACCGCCCCCTTCAGCCTCGTCCCGTCATCCCCGTTCCTTCTCGACGTTCTCAACGGGGCATATTTTGAAAATAGAGCCGTTATGTAATGGCAATTTTAATAAAAAAATTAAATTATTTATTTTCTATATTAAAAACACAATTCTCAACCATTTTTAACTCAATCTCAACCAAACTATCTCCTACTTTTATACATTCTCAACAATTTTTTTTAAAAGCTCTTCAACTTTTATACAATCTCAAACTCTCTTAAAAAATATACAATGTATTTATCTTCGTGGTGTTCGTCATCTTCGGGTGAAGGTGGTCGGTTTTTTTGTAAACACCATAATGCAGGCGGCTCAGATGATCATTGCGGAAGAAGAATAGGAAGAAATCACGTCAAAACCACGAACTAGGCAAACGGCCACAAACAGAGACCGAGAAGGTTAGTTTATATTTATATATATTTTTATGTCTTTATATTTTTATTTGTAATGTAAGTGTAGGAGCCTACGATTAATTGGTGGCCAATTACTTTGCCAAAGAACCGTTGTACACGGCCGTGATATTTAAACGTTGGTTTCGAATGATTCGTCGATTTACGTATAGACGATGACGTGTCGAGAATTGACCCCTTATTTTACATTATGATTCAATGCGAGAGGTAAATGAGATATACTTAATATGCTTATTTATTTTTTGAGTCATAATTGCCAACTAAAGCAGATATACTTAATTTATTATTATTCTTCTTTTTAAATAGATATTTTTTTCGGTTTTAAGATGAAAAGAAGAAGCTTTATAATAGTAAGAGTTAAGTTCCGGTGAAAATAAAATTAACGTACTAAATGTACAAATTGAAGAAAAAGTCAAAAAAACGCGGTGGGATTTTCGTAAATATATGGTCGTAGGGTAATTATCAAAATTACTCTACAGGATCATTTGTAGAGTGATTTTGGTCTTGTAGAGTAATTTTGTAAAATGTTCATGTAGAGTAATTTTGATCTTGTAGAGTAATTTTGTAAAATATTATTGTAGAGTAATTTTGATAAAAAAACCTAACCCCCCCCCCCCCCCACACACACACCCCAAAAACCTAAAAAAACCTACTCCCCCAAACTAAAAGCTAAAAACCAAACCATAAACCTAAACCCCATAACTAAATGCTAAAAAACCTAAACCCCCTCCCCACCCCACCCCACCCCCGAAAAACCTAACCCCCCCCCCTCCTCCCAACCCAAAAAAAACCTAACCCCCCCTCCCCCAACCCAAAAGCTAAAAACTAAACAATAAAGCTATACCCCATAACTAAATGCTAACAAAATTACTCTACAATATCAAAATTACTCTATATGATCAGTTTACAAAATTACTCTACAAGATCAAAATTACTCTACAAAAGATCAAAATTACTCTACAGGATCATTTGTAGAGTAATTTGATAATTACCCTACAAGAACAAAATTACTCTACAAGAACATTTTACAAAATTACTCTACAAAAGATCAAATTACTCTACATGATCATTTGTAGAGTAATTTGATAGTTGCTGATAATTACCAAAATGCCACCGCGTGTTTTTCTTATTTCCTTCAGTTTGTACGTTTAGTACATTAATTTTATTTTTATTTGATCTTTACACATAATTTAAATAGATACTTTTTTCGGTTTTAAGATAATAATGAAGTTAAGTTCAACTCCACGCTGCATCTACTTAAATGGGCCCTAATAATGTTGGTTTGGTTACATTGGGCTTTTTGAAGGCGTTGATTCTAAATTAAAGTGATAAGGATCAAAACGGGTTGTCAGTTATGGTTACAATGCCATGTTATTTTCATCTCCAAGTATTCTAGAACCACCAAAATACTAGTGACGCCTACTCATAAGTACTATAGAACTATGGACCCCGCCTTTTACTCCACCCACCAATCATATACACACTAAAGAGATGGACCCCACCTCCTCAAACCATGCCTTCAACGACAAGGGTTTGTCGAAAACCACAACTCGCATGCCTACTCGTGAGGGTGGCAGCGGCGTTGCCGTCCTGGCAAAGAACTCGCGAAGGGTTTGCCGTCGGTGCCCCATCCCCCTAACTAATCCATATAGGTCGCTATGAGATGGTTTGATAAAGAAAGAAAAAAGGTGGATGATAATTTTATTTACAAGTATTAAACTGATCATGTATTGTTTTTTTCTAGATAGGTTAAGTTATTAAAAGTTGTGTGGTTTTAAACTTATATACTCAACACAAGAAAAAAAAGGGCAGGCATACAAAGTAACAGGTTTCGTGGTGATAGAGTAGAAAAGGGATTTAATCAACTGGGTTTTATCGTGTTTTATTTTTGTCGGAGATTTTTTATTGTCAAGGAGGAAAATCACAACGTGGAGTTCGATTATTTTTTGGCGAAAAATCCACAGGCATGTCGCGGAAGAAATGAATGAATAAGGGGCTTAGAAATTCGTTTGGCGACCGAGGGACGGATCAACATGTGTGGTTGTTGTCTTTGTTGGGGGTTGATATTAGTGGGGGCATATCAAGGAGTCTGACAGGGTGGTTAAATTACGATCAAAGAAGGGTTGAATCAGTTTTACATAAACTAAAGCAAACGGTGGTTTGGGAACATGTGGTGTCACCGGAAGTATCGTTGGGAAAACAGTGGTGATAGGTGTTCAGTTTAGTTTAGTTGTGATGAACTTCACGCATTAGAAACTTTCAATCCACGTTTGATCAGACCCGGTCCTTCCCGCCAAGGATAAGAACGGAGTAACCGGCAAAGTATCCGATCGGACTTGCGGGTAGACGGACGAAAGAAGATTCGTCAAAGCGGGAGGCTTTGAATCTTGTCGTGTCTAACAAGAAAAGAATAAAACGATAGAAGCGGGGAGCTTGTTTTTTTTTCATTGATCGGTGATCTAGAACGGTGTAGTTCTGGTGACACAGAAAGAGAGATGTCAAACTTGGTTAAGGGATTAGAGTTGTCGATAATAGTGCGGATGTGAAGAGACGGATCCAATTCAAGATTAAGGGGGAGAATGAAGACATCCATCTTGAATTAAAGAGATAAAGATCAAAACGGGTTACGGATAATTTTTGACAAATTATTTATTGGGTCTTTTATATTTAATTTAAGGATAATTATTAGTTTGAACTAATATGGTTTATTTAGCAGTTTATTTAATATTTAATAGAGTTTGAATTAGATTAGTGATAAATTATAAAAAAGTCGAACGAGTTCGTTCAAATCGTGTTTAGATCTAGGGTCTGATTTCCAATACTTTTGAATAGTCCAAATGAGATTACAAGTTTTAGACCCTAAGAGCAATAGGAAACCAAAAATGTTCAAAAGTTGTGTAACATCCGTCAAAAACCGGATTTACCAAACCCGTTTCGTTTATTAACCGAACAATCAGTTAAAAATTTCGTTGTGTATTTAATGCTCAAATTAATTTTAAACGATACATAATTAATAAGTATATTAGAATATAAAATTTATATTTGAAAATGTATTAAAAATAGTGAAATAAAAATAAAACAAGGCTGCCGGGTTTCGAACCCGGGTCAGCCGGGTAACTTCAAAGCCTTAACTTCCATCCATCCAACCACTCCGCCACTTGTGTTCTTTAGTAATATATCAAAACAAATAATTCAAATATCACAATCTCGAATTCAAACTGACGTGCCAATCGCAGTCGTCGGAAATCCCGACGATTTCGCCGATAATGGACGGTTTCTTCTGATTTAACCGAAGCATTAACCTCAACATCGGTTATAACCGATGTCCAGTCCGCGACATCAGTCATAACCGCCGGAGAAATTATTGACCGACGAATCAAGACGGTAAACGGACCCTATTCATCGATGTTCTTCCCTATAAATACACCCACAAGCCTCTGTTAACCTTTTCGCTCACAATCACACAAATTCTCGACGTAATTTCACTCGCCGGAAAATCTCTGCAAGTCGCCGGAAAACCGAGATTTCATCTACATGGTAAATACCTCGACTCTTTCCGTTTCAATCCGATGTTAGACTGTTACTAACTTCAATCCAACCATCAGAATCTATCCCAGACGACGTAGCCGGAATATTCAGCTCTCACCGGAAAACCTCTGAAACTTCTGATCTCACACTGTGAATCGGTATAACCCTCCAAACTCCTGTAAATCCTTGTTTAAGTACCTCAATATCATAACTAATCGAACAGAACTGTTAACTGATTCTAACAGCCGCAGTTCACAAGCAGAGCCGACGAGTCTTCGCCGGAGTTCTGTGAAAGACGCTGATCGGTATATCCTTTCCCCCAAACTCTCTCCATTCATTACCTTTCAATTACTTATAAAGCTTGTTAATCGAATTAGACATAAATCAGTTGAATTATCTTTATCAGAAATCTTAAGCGAAGAAGACGAAGTTCAGATATATTATAAGATTAATTAAAGTTAGTATAATGAACGGGTTAGACACACAGTCCAGCGGTGGACTGTGTGCAAACAATATGCATAACGTCCCGAGTTCGATCCTTGTCACACACACATTCGCTGTAATAAAATGCCTTTTTTTTTAAACTGAACCGGGTTAACTCAGTAAGATGTTAAGTATAATAAAAACCAGAATATTTACCAAGTTAGACACACAGTCCAGCGGTGGACTGTGTGCCAAACTAAACCACAGGTCCCGGGTTCGAGACCTGTGGCGAGCACCGAGTCGATACATTAAATCTTTATTTTAAAATAAGTGATTTTCGGATTAACTTAATTAGTATATAAATATAATTAAAAACAGAAATATTTCGGGTTAGACACGTAGCTCAGTTGGTAGAGCTGCGTGCACGCGTACGGAGGTCTCGGGTTCGAGTCCTGCCCGGCGCATACATACACATAATAAAACCGGTCAAACAGTCAACGCTTATGGTCAACGGTCAAAAGTCAACATTTTTTTTATTTCTTTTATTTATTTATTGAAATTAAAAATCAATTAAAAATACTTAAAAATAACATTTTTAAAGTTAGAAAATAGCCTTAAACTCACAAAAATATATCCAATAATCCTACTAAAAATTGATTAATAAAATCCGTTATTTACCGAACCATTATGTTATTATCTAGGTTAGTTTCACTCGTGGTTGAATCCAACTTCGTGCGCATTCAACATCATCAACCGAACGCACCCAATGTGAGTGAATCTTACAACTCCCCTTTTTAATTACACGTTTGGGGTGTATCATGTGTCACTTAAACTAATTCGTTTATTCAAACTCGTGCCATACCATATTATGATTTAAACATGGAATGTAAATATTGTTTGTAGTTATGTATTACATATTGTCTAGTTGTATGCAAATCATTCATTAGGCCCCTCAGTTCGTAGAACAACGCGTGCCTCAAAACTCATTCATTAGGCCCATCAGTTCCTCGTGGGAGACGGGTTGAGCAACGCGTGCCTCAAAACAATCTATTATTGTATGTGTGTGCATTATTTAATAATTAAGTGTTTTGTGAATAAGTTTACGTCTATATTTACTCATATGTGGTTATGCACTTTATTTTATAATCAATTTAATAAACTTGTTCAAATGTTTTTCATAGGATTCACTCGCCAACTTTTTGTTAATCCAAAAACCATTTTTACACATGATACAGGTGAACATGATGAAGCAAGGAAAACATAGGAAATGCCTTTGAAGAAAATAATGAAGTCTAGAAGGATGTGTAGAATATATTGTAATTATGATTGTATGATTTCCCTTTAAATTGTAATAATAAATATGAAACGTTATAATAAATGTCATGAGCTTTGATGAAAACCCAATCATGCCCCGATCACCTTTTCCGCTGCGGGTCGGGGTGTGACAGATTGGTATCAGAGCCATGACTATAGGGATATAGGATAGGTTATTAGACCCTTAGAGCCTATACTATAGTTGATTAGATTTTAATTGTTTATGTGGTTATATGCAAACTCATGATGTTTATTTCTTTCATATTTATTACATATACAAATGCATGCAAATACTTCCGATACTACATTTTGTGATACATAGTGAATTATACTTACAGTCAGACATACATACTTACATACACATTCATCATACATATTTCAATGTTCACATATTCAAATCATCTTCATACTTTCGTTATTCAAAGATTTTGTCGCATTTTTCATTTTTCAAATCTCATCAAAGTGAGTTCTGCGACGGGCATGTAGTAACTGTAAGGGTACAAGTACCGGTAGTCGGAACGTCCTGTCTAGGTTGGCATTCGTATAAATCCAATATAACGGACCAGTTTGCCTACCTGGGGACTAACGATGAGAGTACGAAGGACCTATTAGGCCAAAGCATGCCACACCAAACGTCGTTCGAACTAACCCCACTTTGAGGTGTCACCGTGTCCACACCTGGATACATTCCAAATATCATACGTTATATACATATTTCTCGATTTTCTCCGGGTTTTAGTGTACGTAACCAGGCTAACACATGCGAACCATATGAAAAACCCGGTAGTCATGGGGGCCCACATGATTACGAAGGTGAAGTATGGCGGCATGCAATGCCCAATTACGAGCAAAGCCCAAGACATCCTATGGATGTAGTAGATTTATTATGTTATATTTATTTTATGAATGTTCATTCCTAAATACGACCCATGATCCCAAAAACATCCAACTCATACTCTTGATATGTATTCCTTGTAGATGTCTTCTAGCCTCGCTCATAGGAAGATGAGAGCAGGAAAAGCCCGCGAGCGCATGGTTACCCTAATCGCTCAACAAATGGCTGTCGTAATACCCAACATTGTAATTCAAGTCCAACAAGCCCTTACCGCTAATCCCGTCAATCAAGAAGATCAAAACATTGTCAATCCTCCCCCAATTACCACCAAATGCACCTACAAGCATTTCAAATCCTGCGACCCTCCAAAATACGAAGGGACTGAAGGTGTCACCGCTCTCCTCCATTGGTTTGAAGAAATGGAGAACACTTTTCTAAATTGCGATTGCCCCGATGATCGCAAAGTGCGATATGCTACTGGTCGTTTATATGGAATAACACTTACTTGGTGGAATACAGAGAAGGCCAAACGAGGTGTTGAAGATGCTATGACTTTGACTTGGGAAGAGTTGAAGGAAATCATGACAAGACGGTTTTGCCCAAGGAGCGAAATCAAGAAATTAGAGGATAAGTTATATTCGTTGAAACAAAAGGAAGGCGACCACACCACATACAACAAGAGATTTCTTGAGTTAAATCAAATGGTTCCCAACTTGTTCACTCCCCTCTACCGTTTGATCGAACACTACATCCGAGGTCTTCCCTCAAAAATCCAAGACTCTGTAATAAGTACCACGCCTGCAACTTTGGAAGCAGCAATGGAGTTAGCTACAGAGCTCACCGAGAACCGAATCCGGAACAAAGACTTCAAGGAGGAGAAGAAGAAGGATAAAGCATCGACTGAAACCTCCAACTCCACCCAAACCGAATCCCCTTCTCAACCCACTTCTAAGAGGAAACGAGATGGGCAACTTTTCGCTGTCACCCAACGTAATCAACTAGCTTCACAAGCCGTACCCCTCCAAGCTATCCCAATCACTCAAGTAGCACCCAACTTAACTTACCCAAATAAGAAACCTTACCTTGGACCTCACCCTCAATGTAACACCTGTTTTTATCACCATCCATCTACCTTACCTTGTCGACTATGTGCGAATTGTGGACGCTATGGTCATTTGAGCAAGGTTTGCCGCACCCCTCAAAACCAAATCTCACCCTCTACTCAAAACATGATCCAAACATATCAACAACCCCAATACCTCATGTTCCCATATGTTCGAACTTGTTTCAATTGTGGCGACCCTACCCACTTTAGAAACACGTGCCCTCGATTGGTTAACATCATAAACGCCCAAGCTCAAGCAAACCCAGTTAAACAAGCAAATCAAGGAAACCTAATCACTAGGCCACCAGCAAGAGGAAGAGTTTTCAACATCAACGCCAATCCTGTTGAAGATAATGACGGCCCAAACGAAACCACCCAACTAGTCCCCTTCACCAAAAATCAAGATTCAACTCCAACCGCTTAGTTTTTTACGTTTTCTTTATGTTACCTCAATTTTCCCGTATCCCAGTTATAAATTGGAATTTTATCCAAGAATCTTAATGCGAATTACTATTTCAGTTTTGTTTTTATACTCATTGATTTAACATTCATATCATCATACATCTCGACGTATTACAATCTCAACATTTAAAGAAGTTGAGTTGTATCTCACTTCTACATAGACTAACCTCTCCATCATAACAAACGAGAGAGGTACTGTCATCATTCAAACATGTATACTATCAGAATTAAGACTCAAGCTTTGGTTGATTGTGTTTGCTTATGTTTTAGAGTCACATAGGACTAATTATAACTTACTGATAAAACCAATGAAAATTTGACAAGAATATGGTGGATACGCCGCTGGTACTTCCTATATATAAGTATTTTTGTCAAAGGATCAGAGGCATTGTCAGGCGGTTATGAGAAGTTCCATGTAGGATTTAGTATTGTCTTGATTGAAGTTTGTTTTGTACTCACTGATTTAGCATTTATAGCATCTCATCATTTAAAGAAATTGGATTGTGTTCCATTGCTACATAGACTAACCTCTCCATCATAACAAACGAGAGAGGTACTGTCATCATTCAAACATGTATACTATCAGAATTAAGACTCAAGCTTTGGTTGTTGTGTTTATTTATGTTTTAAAGTCACATAGGACTAATCATAACTTACTGATAAAACCAATGAAAATTTGACGAGAATATGGTGGATACGCCGCTGGTACTTCCTATATATAAGTATTCTTGTCAAAGGATCAGAGGCATTGTCAGGCGGTTATGAGAAGTTCCATGTAGGATTTAGTAATGTCTTGGTTGAAGTTTGTTTTATACTCACTGATTTAGCATCCATATCTACTCATCATTTAAAGGAATTGGATTGTGTCACCATTCAAACATGTATACTAACAGAATTAGGACTCAGACATTGGTTGTTGTGTTTATTTATGTTCTAGAGTAACATTCATAGAACCAATCATAACTTACTGATAAAACCAATGAAAATTTGATAAGGATATGGTGGATACGCCGCTGGTACTTCCTATATATAAGTATTCTTGCCAAAGAATCAGAGGCATTGTCAGGCGGTTATGAGAAGTTCCATGTAGGATTTAGTAATTTCTTGGTTGAAGTTTGTTTTATACTCACTGATCTAGCATTTATATCATCTCATCATTTAAAGAAATTGGGTTATGTCACCAATCAAACATGTATGCTAACAGAATTAGGACTCAGACATTGGTTGTTGTGTTTATTTAGGTTCTAGAGTCACATCATAGAACCAATCATAACTTACTGATAAAACCAATGAAAATTTGACAAGAATATGGTGGATACGCCGCTGGTACTTCCTATATATAAGTATTCTTGCCAAAGGATCAGAGGCATTGTCAGGCGGTTATGAGAAGTTCCATGTAGGTTTTAGTATTAGAAGTTTTGTTTTAGGATATAACCTTATCTTTCCAAACATATCAAAACTCTTGCGCATGAAATCATATTTAGTCTCAACTCTGTTTATCCATATTCATTAACTTAGGCATCAAAAAGCGATTCCTGTAGCAGGGTACTCAACCCTTACAAGGAACCTTACCGCCTCAAACAAAAATTTAAACTCTTACCCCTTTCTAAGTACGTAACTGTCAAACTAAACACCATCCTTTTTAGACAAATATGTCACTACTTAAATTTCGGGACGAAATTTCTAAAAAGTAGGGGATACTGTAACATCCGTCAAAAACCGGATTTACCAAACCCGTTTCGTTTATTAACCGAACAATCAGTTAAAATTTCGTTGTGTATTTAATGCTCAAATTAATTTTAAACGATACATAATTAATAAGTATATTAGAATATAAAATTTATATTTGAAAATGTATTAAAAATAGTGAAATAAAAATAAAACAAGGCTGCCGGGTTAACCCGGGTCAGCCGGGTAACTTCAAAGCCTTAACTTCCATCCATCCAACCACTCCGCCACTTGTGTTCTTTAGTAATATATCAAAACAATTAATTCAAATATCACAATCTCGAATTCAAACTGACGCGCCCAATCACAGTCGTCGGAAATCCCGACGATTTCGCCGATAATGGACGGTTTCTTCTGATTTAAACCGAACCATTAACCTCAACATCGGTTATAACCGATGTCCAGTCCGCGACATCAGTCATAACCGCCGGAGAAATTATTGACCGACGAATCAAGACGGTAAACGGACCCTATTCATCGATGTTCTTCCCTATAAATACACCCACAAGCCTCTGTTAACCTTTTCGCTCACAATCACACAAATTCTCGACGTAATTTCACTCGCCGGAAAATCTCTGCAAGTCGCCGGAAAACCGAGATTTCATCTACACGGTAAATACCTCGACTCTTTCTGTTTCAATCCGATGTTAGACTGTTACTAACTTCAATCCAACCATCAGAATCTATCCCAGACGACGTAGCCGGAATATTCAGCTCTCACCGGAAAACCTCTGAAACTTCTGATCTCACACTGTGAATCGGTATAACCCTCCAAACTCCTGTAAATCCTTGTTTAAGTACCTCAATATCATAACTAATCGAACAGAACTGTTAACTGATTCTAACAGCCGAAGTTCACAAGCAGAGCCGACGAGTCTTCGCCGGAGTTCTGTGAAAGACGCTGATCGGTATATCCTTTCCCCCAAACTCTCTCTATTCATTACCTTTCAATTACTTATAAAGCTTGTTAATCGAATTAGACATAAATCAGTTGAATTATCTTTATCAGAAATCTTAAGCGAAGAAGACGAAGTTCAGATATATTATAAGATTAATTAAAGTTAGTATAATGAACGGGTTAGACACACAGTCCAGCGGTGGACTGTGTGCAAACAATATGCATAACGTCCCGAGTTCGATCCTTGTCACACACACATTCGCTGTAATAAAATGCCTTTTTTTTTAAACTGAACCGGGTTAACTCAGTAAGATGTTAAGTATAATAAAAACCAGAATATTTACCAAGTTAGACACACAGTCCAGCGGTGGACTGTGTGCCAAACTAAACCACAGGTCCCGGGTTCGAGACCTGTGGCGAGCACCGAGTCGATACATTAAATCTTTATTTTAAAATAAGTGATTTTCGGATTAACTTAATTAGTATATAAATATAATTAAAAACAGAAATATTTCGGGTTAGACACGTAGCTCAGTTGGTAGAGCTGCGTGCACGCGTACGGAGGTCTCGGGTTCGAGTCCTGGCCGGCGCATACATACACACAATAAAACCGGTCAAACAGTCAACGCTTATGGTCAACGGTCAAAAGTCAACATTTTTTTATTTCTTTTATTTATTTATTGAAATTAAAAATCAATTAAAAATACTTAAAAATAACATTTTTAAAGTTAGAAAATAGCCTTAAACTCACAAAAATATATCCAATAATCCTACTAAAAATTGATTAATAAAATCCGTTATTTACCGAACTATTATGTTATTATCTAGGTTAGTTTCACTCGTGGTTGAATCCAACTTCGTGCGCATTCAACATCATCAACCGAACGCACCAGTGTGAGTGAATCTTACAACTCCCCTTTTTAATTACACGTTTGGGGTGTATCATGTGTCACTTAAACTAATTTGTTTATTCAAACTCGTGCCATACCATATTATGATTTAAACATGGAATGTAAATATTGTTTGTAGTTATGTATTACATATTGTATGGTTGTATGCAAATCATTCATTAGGCCCCTCAGTTCGTAGAACAACGCGTGCCTCAAAACTCATTCATTAGGCCCATCAGTTCCTCGTGGGAGACGAGTTGAGCAACGCGTGCCTCAAAACAATCTATTATTGTATGTGTGTGCATTATTTAATAATTAAGTGTTTTGTGAATAAGTTTACGTCTATATTTACTCATATGTGGTTATGCACTTTATTTTATAATCAATTTAATAAACTTGTTCAAATGTTTTTCATAGGATTCACTCGCCAACTTTTTGTTGATCAAAAAACCATTTTTACACATGATACAGGTGAACAGGATGAAGCAAGGAAAACATAGCAAATGCCTTTGAAGAAAATAATGAAGTCTAGAAGGATGTGTAGAATAAATTGTAATTATGATTGTATGATTTCCCTTTAAATTGTAATAATAAATATGAAACGTTATAATAAATGTCATGAGCTTTGATGAAAACCCAATCATGCCCCGATCACCTTTTCTGCTGCGGGTCGGGGTGTGACAAGTTGCGATTAACTTCATCACATTAAGCTAACCTGGAACAACAAAACCAATAGAACTAGAGAAGATTTCTAACCGAAAACTAAAAAAACACCATCGAATTGTACCCAATGGATCGATAAGGGAGATTAAACGGAAAAATCTACTAAACCAAATACAGAAAGCAGAAGATCCACACAAAGATTGTAGAAACTACGAGCATGTTTGGCTAAGCTTATTTAACTTAAAAATGACTTTTTGTTAAAAGGACTTATTGATTTATGACTTTTTGAAAATGAGTTTTAAACAAGTGTTTGGATTAACTTATGTGGTGAGAAAAGATAATAAGCCAAAAAGTTTTGAAAAGTCAGGGTATCCTAACTCTTTAAAATGACTTTTTCACCTTAGCCAAAAAGTATTTTGAAAAGTCTTTTTCCTTTTATCCAAACATTATTTTTACTTATTGGCTTTCTGGAAAAAAAAAACAAATAAGTTAATAAGTTGTTTTAAAAAGCTTAGCCAAACATGCCCTACATACGTAAAAGCATCTTGCATCTTGCTGTTGAGAAACTTACATACCTCAAAGTATGAATGATATGTTGAAGCAGATATGGACACAAGAAGATAAAACAAACTCAATGATCAAAAGTTTGAAAAATGTATAATGCGATAACATTAAATTAGGCATAAGGGTTCTTTTTGAAGGTTTAAATCCAATTTTCATTGGTTATTTTGTGAATTTTCCATTCGTGATTTTTCATCAGCATTTACTATAATATTTCTCTAGTACCTTGTGTTTGTTAATATTTTAAAACACTATATAAAATTGTTTGAAAACAAAGTGTACTCGTAATAACAATTTTTTGGTATGGTAAACTATACCAAGTACCGGTATCGTGATGAATCAAACGAATATCGTCCAAACAACATCGGTACTGATATCAACATTATCGAAATTAGTTTCAATATTCGTAAACACGTGTTTTGGTATCGTAAAGCATACCGAGTACCGGTACCAAAATAAACCACATTGATACCCACCAAACGATATCAGTATCGGTATTGATATTATTGGAATCAGTATGGATGTATGTTTTTCTAATTTTCGACCGATGTAAAACCCATGTTGAAATTCTTTTGGGCATTATATTACTTTTCTTTTTAGGTCACATGAGACAACTTTTTATATAATTAAAACAATGCACATAAATTTTCAATTTTGTAATACAAATAATTTTTTACTGAAATGATTCTGCCCGAACAACATAGGTACCCGTATATATTTTTAAGGTTTGATACAAGTCTGTTTCTATATTATTCCACTATACTTCCCCTAGAACTATTGTTTGTATTCAACTTCCATAGAAATTCATATGAATTTAATTCCAACCCGACCCTAAGTCTCAGAGTTGTTGAATGCACATTTATTCTTTCTCTTTCCTCACTTATTCTAAAAAGGGGGGAAAAGAGAAAAGAGAGGGCTGGTATTTAATTGCATCTCTATTCTTCTTTATTTCTTCCCGCGTCAATAACTAGAAAAATGGCAACACCAATGCATCCGAAAAAAAAAACGATTAATCTCTATCAATAAACCTACCAAAGCACCGAACCATAGAGTACTTAGTACCGATGCCACGGAAAGATATGTTTTTAGATCTCGCACTGAAAAACCTCCTTCATTTTATTGTAATATGTAAGATAATACATATTGAAATGCACAATGATCTAGCAAATAAGATTTACTTTTTGTTAAATAAAGAAAAAACGACCGTTTCTTCTCCAATATTACCCCACAAGACTCAGTTATTTTTCCTTGGAGTTCCGTTCCATATTTCATATAGATAGAAGTATTTTACTATTATTATATGTTAAATGAGACCAAAAAGACGAAATAGAATAAAAATTCTAGATTTTAATAAAGGAGATAACGATGTGGAAAACAAGACGGGAATTCTCTATAATGACATTGTAGACCAATGGAAGGGATGTAGCGCAGCTTGGTAGCGCGTTTGTTTTGGGTACAAAATGTCACGGGTTCAAATCATGTCTTCCCTACCTATTACTGCTCCTTTGAGCAATAACGAGGGATTTTTTTAGATCAACTCATATTGGACATATCATATAGAATCTTTCATTCTTATGATAATATATGGTATGCATACAAGATGTATTGGGACCAATCCTTTTTCTTTTATGATAAGAAAACGCTCTTAGTTTAGTTCGGTGGAACGCGGGTCTCCAAAACCCGATGTCTTAGGTTCAAATCCTACAAAGCGTGATTCGGATTTTCTTCGACTGAAACGCTATCTGGAACTGGAACAACAATCTTAATTTAACCTCCTGATATTAAAGAAAGGGGAGGTCAAAAAGAGATGTTAATTAATCAAATGTCCAACTAATCGTCACGCCTGTATTGTAAATATACAGTTACAAATAATCCAGCCAAAGTAATAGGAATTCGACCTAACACGATTCCAATAGAAAAACTTCAATCATTTCAATTTGTTTGAAAGAAGAAAAAAGTGTGTTGAAGTGGTACCGTATTACAACGTAACTTTCTGACTCACAACTTTATATTTACAACTTTTAGTTTATTAGGCTTATACTATTATGAAAAGTGCATTATGTTTTGTTGATATACGATCGCAAACTAGTTTGTCAAAAGTCATAATCAACAATCACTGATGTAAATTTGTAATTATGTAATTTTAGTGTTTGTTGCGGTCTTGATTTTAAGTTTGACGTTTTTATTAATGAAGTTTACCTTTAGAAAAAAAAAAAAACCGTGAAGCCAGGGTAACCCTGTAAAGCCCAACAAGTCAGTTTTAGTATTAAATTATTAAAATCAGTAGAATAGTGTTTATATACTTGTTGACTTCTTTCCACACCAATAGGCTATGGACACATTTATCAAATTTATAAGACAAAATCGTGAAAGACATTTTTTATTAGTTTTTGTTGGTGTTTACTTCTTATTATATATAATATTAGATTTGTCAAACACTTAAAAGTCAACCAATGAGATTGGTGACTTATTTATAAAAACAAAATGTTTAAAAACATTTAAGTTTTTTGGGTTCAAATCTTATAAACAAAATGATTAAAGAAACTACTCATTTAAAGAGATAATTATTATCTTTTATGTACCCATTAACTGATTACATTTTTTATTTACAACGTTTTACCAACATAATACATACATATAGCAGCTTAGTTATCCGTGTGATACATGGGCTAAACTAATAATTTTGATAAATAGATATTTTAACTAAAATTACATGAAATAATGAATAAAAAAACCAAACTGTTATTATGAAATAATCAAGTGACTCTTGATTACAATTTACTTAGTTTTTCATGCTATACAAAAGCTCCCTATTCATTTTTGTGATAGACTTCACTAAACTCTGCGTCAGGCATCCAAAGAAGGAAATAATCATTTAGCTACCTTGCGCGGCCTCGCGCAAGGTTCAAGGTTAACATTGATTAATTTCCTTGGGTAATGTTTCATTCCTAAACCTTGCGCAGACATTTGAACTAAAGAAGAGAGGCAAAAGGAATCTTTTCAGTTGTAACAGAATGCACACGTGGCAAGCAATAGATAGGTTACAACTGTGAAACCTTCTAGAAGCCATTAATGCACAATCGTGCAGAGCATCTTTCGGTTATAACCAATATGCCACATGGCAGCATCTGGGACGACTAGGAAAGATCACGGTGATGGCATGGTTGCATCAAGGAAATGGAATGATCTCATCATGACACATGGCATCTCCCTAACCGTTGATAATAAATCAATCCATGTGCATTAATGGTAACGGCAACACTTAATGGAATGGCAAAGATTCCGTTAAGTTTTTATCTCTCCTTTTGGCGCCCAAAATCTGGCTATAAATAGGTAAATTCAGGTACAAAAAATTCATTCACGCTCACTTACTCTCTCTCTTACTTCACTTAAGCTTTTCTTCAAGTACCGATACTTATTCTCATGCCGGAGGGTGGTCACGGAGAGAACCCCCTTCTCCTCGTGGCGAGGCTAACGGCGTTTCTGTTTTGTAGGTATCGTCGGAAGTAAGTGCAATCATCGTCGTGAAACCAAACGAAGGATTAACCTTTTTTATGCAAGAAACCAAACCCTAGATCTAACCAGATTCCGATCTATTAGTTCTACGTTTCTTCACTTATAATCTAATTTTTCTAGTAGTTAATTTAGTTAGTGGAATTTTTATAACAAATTTCATATTTAATTTTATAATTGTAAGTTAATTAGTTGTAGATTAAATAATTTATAAAACTACTTCTATTCTTTTTATAAAATTAACTGATTTTATTGTTATAAAAACATAACTATGTTGGATAAAAATAATGTTCCACATAAAATGATTATAATTATCTGGTTAGTAAAATTAATTAAATGACTAATTATATTTATTTAAATTTAGTTTTGTTGGAAAATTATCATCAAAATACAAGACACGTAACAATATAATCACATAATTAATTTTATGTGTTATACCTTAAAATAATAATAATTTCAATCAAAGTTATAATTATATAATCACTTAAATCATTTATTTATTTTTATTATGAATTTATATAACAAATATTGATTTACACAAAAGTCTCCAAATAAAAGAACCTGAATCTCTAGCCTCGTTTATGTTGTTACACTTATTTAGAATTTTGTTGTTTATATATCTTATGGTAGTTTTGTCGTTGGATTATTCATTCGTTTCCATCGCGTTATATTAATCTTCGCAAATAATGAGTAAATCATTTCCATTTTTACTTTAAACATTTTGGAGTGTATCAACGTATCACCCAAATCACATATTCATAATACACACTTATCAAACATGCAAATTTATTGTGTAGATTATGTGCTATTTGTTACTTGTTTATTTGGTTTATTTGTGTTATTCAATTCAAGCAAGTAAACAAGCATATTGTGGATCCACTAGCTGACCATTTACCTATGGCTATGGATGGATATGTATCGCCTTCATTCAGTCTCGCTCCTCAGGGGCTAGAGACAGTCTCACTCTTCGAGGCTTGAGACTCATGTACACATGGTTTATTTTATTTATGATTTATTGGTTATTATGTGGTGTATTCAGTTAACACATGAATAGCATGTTTATTTTCATATAAATCAATTTTATGTAACTTAGATTTACCCACCAGCTCTTTGTAGTTGACCTCAAATATTTTACACGTGATAAAGAGAATGAAGTTTGATGATGCAAGGATGGAAGTCACATAGGATTGCCTTAGAATAGATCAATGGGATTATCTTTGTATTTTCTTTTTGAATGATGTTGGATATTTGAATTTATATGTTTGGTATGACATTTTAATAAAGTGACAATTAATTATGAAACATTTAATATTGCCATAAGATTTGGACAATAATTGTGCCCCGATGAATAATCTGCCTCGAGTTGGGTCGGAACATATTCGTCATCTTTCAGGTGTACTTAAAACCAATAACAACCATTTCACTACTAAAATGTGCCCAAGCTACATAGCCCATGCACACACTTTTCCTTTATGCCCCTCATGCATTAGGCTTTATGTTTCCTATATTTATGCATTTTTTTTGAACGGCTAATGTAGGGGCCAAATGGCCCACTACCCCACAGGGTGAGGCAAGCTCTTAAAACCCTGCCCAGGCTCAACTCCATACTCCTAATTATGTACATAGCACGAGTTGAACCTGAGACCTCCCCAGAAGAGAAGCCTTACGAAAAACTCTCATGACCAACTAGGCTATACCATGTTTACTATATTAGTAGCTAGTTTTAGAGCATTAGTAATAAGAGGTTAGTGGTTCCTTTTTAGCATTGCTCTTGTTTGTTAGCCAATAAAAAGGTTACGTAATTTTAGTAGGAGATATGCATTAAAATAATAAGTTCAATCTCTTCCAAAAGTCTATAATTAATTCTCTTAAGCTTCTATTTTTCTTAGTCCATTTGAGAAACGATTAGGTATCATCCCTAACATATACAAACATATCGCCAATAAATAATCGAATACCAAACCTCACAAATCCTAAATCTTTGTCCTAATCACCATATCCGATAACCATGATAATCAACTTTTTTGATCCAAAACCACAAAACGTGTAGAAGTACTAGTATTACATCAACGATCAACTACTTTTAGATTATTCAAATATGTTTAAAGGGGTAAGTTTTCATGGTTTACTATCAAAGTTGACTACAATCAAAGTATACATTTATCTCTATCATATCACATCATGGTAAGTATACCTTAACACCCACTCTAAATATATATACAATCAAGTTACGCTTTTCTACGATATAAGAGTTATAAATATAAGTGACACATGTCAGATGTAGGTTTAATTTGATTGCCATATTTGGCTTTTTATTCATTTGGACGGTAAAGGCCAAGCATGCTTCTAATAAAGTATGAATATTAACAACTAATAATCTTTTAATCTTCGTAAGTGCACTTTAAAACGTCACTTAGTTCATGCTAGATCCTTAGCTACATCATAAGGTGCCACGGCTTGTTTGTTTTGGTTAGCTTCCAGTTACACATGATCAAAAATAGCATTTAAATATGATTTAATGAATTATAAGTGGTGTTTGACATTGCTTATTAAAAAAATACTTATATACTCATTGCTTTAACACCAAGTAATTTGAATTAAACAAGTTGATGTTATATATTTGAAAAATCTAGCTGATAAATAATTTAAATGAATTATCTAAATGCTTTCATATAATAAACTATTATACTACACATAAAAAGACTTTTATTGTTTTGTAGAAATTGATTAATTAAACAGCTATGAAGACTTCTTTTCGTTTATTGTACCATGACATTTAGGGTTAAATAGTGAAGTTATATTGATGAAACTTGATAATATTGTAAAGCTAGAAGTTATATTGATGAAACTTGATAATATTGTAAAGCTAACAAGTTATGTTTACATACTAAATAGTTTTATTTCACATTTATAAAAGATTATATGTTAATGTTCACCATGATACAAAAACTCATTAATGTATATCATACATAATTATTAAATGAAATTAATAACAATCATATTGTTGTTATTTTTTATTCGGTTAATAAATAATAAAATGCATGCAAGTTGATGTCAAAGAAAGTTATTAGGTTCTTAGGACATATTTTAAGTTATATTTGGCCCTTGGGTGATTTTAACATTATTAATACTAAAAAAAAAAGAATAAACATTGATGTGAATTATGATGTATAAAGGACATCTTCATTCAAGACTAATCTTATCTCATACATCAACAAATGATGGTTCAAGGGGCCGGGCGAATCTCCCCATTGACTAGAGGGTGTTCCAAGGGGACATCATCCCTTTGGCAGGGTCCAAGGTACTAGAACACTATTAAAAGTCGTTTCAAATTGAAAATATGATTAACAACTTGGTCTAGTAAGTATGATCAGTAGCAAATATATTCGAAGTAGTAACTATGATAAGTAGTAACTTAGGCTATGAGCATGATCAATAGTTACTTGCCAACTTACTCTATCGCCGATAAGCATGCATAAGCAATAAATTTAGGCTTTGAACAATAACTGAGATATTGTTTAGTGCCCATCATTTACAATAACTGAGTTATTGCCGAAGGAGTTCCTGGTTAGAGACTTACTAATCGTAGAAGTAACTGTTGATGGTTAAAACGGACTAATTGTCAACGCTTTTAACCGTCAAGTAACATACTATTACAAGAAGAGTTGTGTAGTTTCAACAAAATGTTTTGATGGTTCCACAACTATAAAACATAAGTATTTAGCATTTTATAGTACATGCTCTCAAAACAAAATGTGACATACTCGCTCTTGTTTCTCTTAGATTATTCAATTGAAATTTCGAGAGTGCAATTGAAATACTTAAATATGAGAGTGATGCATGATTCAAAATATTGATGGCTATTGGAATATATAAAACCTACATGGTCTTGTCTCAATCCTTATCTAAGAGACCAAATTTTAGATATTCTTTTTGTGGGGGGAAACTAAAATTTTCAAAGCCAGTAGTACGTAGCATCATGTTTGAAAGAGATAGTTACACCCAAATCAAAATATGAGAAAGATCTCTTGTTTTTCCTATAGATTATGGCCTTGTATAACTAGTATTTGTTAGTGAGCCATTATCTAAAAGGAATTTAGAGTATTATATTTATATAGAAATATATCATGCGCATGCAAGTACCCAAGCTAGCAGACATGCATCCGTAACTACTACGTCTTTTGCATTTAAATAACAAAAGTCCACTGTTTGTTAATTTACTTTTTTTGGTTTATTAAAGAAGCAACACCTAGGTTCATAGAACATATATAGATGACATACATATGTCTCCAACTTCAACTATTTGAGCCTCTCCTTCTCCCTCTCTAGCAACTTTTTCTTTTTGTTAACGCTACAATAACACGCGTGTGACACCAGACACGCAAACCGGCCCACGCCAGACCGCCACAGACGGCATGCAGATAAAAAACCTTGAAAGTACAAGTCTTCCCAAGATTTTGTGAGCACCAAATATGGTGGTTCTGGTCAAGAAAGTAGATCTTATACATGTGCTTTCTGTAATAGGGGTTTCTCTAATGCACAAGCACTAGGTGGTCACATGAATGTTCATAGAAAAGATAGGGCTAGGTTACAAGCAATCCAAGAAACCCTAATTACTACAGAAGCTACAAAAAGTGTGAATTCAAATCCAGTTGATCAACTTGAAGCACAATCATCGGATGATGATGATAAAGGTGTTAACTTCAAGGAACCAACATTGCAACTATCTTTGTGGATCGAGCCACCGTCTGCAAGCGATTATTCTAGCATCAGATCGAGTAAAGTTTCTTCGTTATCATCTTCATCGACGACAGATGTGGACCTTGAGCTTCGACTATGGATGGATTCTGAAACGACTTCAAGAGATCATGTTGTAAGAAACTAGTTAGAGAATTATATGTAGCTTTCATGATATATGAAAACCTAAAAACAGATTCAGTTCTTATTTAAGATGACATCTTTTTTAACCTAAATGATGTCTTTGATTAATATACTTTTATATATATAGTAACCACTTCTGTCAGATTCTTTATAATCTGCATCCATGATATTGCTTTCTTGTTTCAAATCTCTTGCATGTTGATCATAAGTCATAACAAAGAAGTTTTCATGATCATAGATTTTTAAATAGTCCAATTTTGGTAGAGCGAAGCTTCAAATGGTGATCGAGTGAATTTGAGCCGTTTAAAGAGGATCTCAAATAAACTAGCTAACGGGCCAAAGCCCACAATAAACTAAACATATTTATTATGCTAACGGTTTTCATGATCATAGATTATATAATAATCCAAATTAAATTGACCAGTTTAAGCAGGATCTCCAACCCTCATATATGTTTGTATGAAGGCTTCAAAAGACATTTCATGTTTCATAATTTTTCTTGGAAGAGAAAAGTCTTAAGTGTGTGCTATCCCATGCTTCATCAATTTGTGAGTGTGAACTATGAGTTTCTAACAAGTTATTAACATTTAACACTGATATACTAATAGTTTTCCACTGTGGTTATAATTATAACCTAAGTGTTAAGTGTGTAGAGAATTCTTTCGTGGAATTATGATGAGAGGAAGAGAAATTGATGATCCTTATATACAGTCACAAAGGCTCAGCATGTGAAGTACTGGGAGGGAAGGAGCTTCACTTATGTAGGGTGTGTATGGGTCGATTTGGTTTTGTTTTTACCATTAACAATCATAACTATAACCATTAGCTTTGGTTATAGGATTTTCTTAACCATAACCGGATTTCGCCTGTTAATCGGCGTTCAATTTTGGTTAATTTCTCTTATTAACCAAAAACTTCAACTAAAACTGACTTTGGCTTAAAGTTTATAAATTATAAGCTAATGAGCCTATAAAATAAGAATGAAACCTATCGTGTTGGACTTAGCTTCTGTCTTTTCTTATAATGATGCTACACTTTTTGGTTAAATGGTTTATGTGGGATAACTTAAATAAGGTAATTCTCAATGAAAAATTTACTTAATCCTTTGGCATGGACGATGGAATTTTCTAGTCTCCGAGCCTTTAATACATGTTCATATGCAAATGCAGTGGAAATGATTTTCATTGATAGAATTGTGTAAAATGAGCAACTTAAATCTATTAGTTATGCACTTAATGTTATATAAAAGATTCATCATAACACCACAATTCTTCATTGATAGAATTGTGTAAAATGAGCAACTTAAATTTATTAGTTATGCACTTAATGTTATATAAAAGATTCATCATAACACCACAATTCTTCATCAAAACAAGAGGCATCTATACCAAGACATTTTGTTACTAACATAATTTTAACTTAGTAAAGAATTTCTACGTGGTTACTATAAAACATACACCATTATATATACTTAACATTACAAGTTCGGTTCAGTTTTAGTTATATCAGTTAACCAAAGCTTAAAAAATGTAATCATAACCGATTGGTCGGTTAAAGAAAGCTTCATAACCATAAACATTGGTTATGTCGGTTATTGGTTCAGTTATCAATTATGACGGTTATTTGCTCACCCCTCACTAATGTAAGTTACCATCCAACTATTAGAAGAAGTTATAGTAACGAAACGAATTGGACCGACATCAACCAAATAATGTCGGTACCTGTATGGGTTTATGTTTCTGATTGATATAAAACATGTCTCGATATCCTTTTGATCATATCTAATTTTTTTTATTTCTATTTCGGTTGTTATAGCGAGTGGCGGTACCATAACTAACCGAACCAATACCAACCGAATTTCCCACGTTGTAGATTTACAATTTTTTAAAGGTAATGGGCGCATTGCAAAGCAGGGAACTATTTTATCCACGTTTTAACATGACCTCACGAATAACACGATGGAGGTGGATGCGTGAATTCCTATAGCGCTAAGCATGTCAAACGAAGGCTAAAAATAGTTAATGACTAAAGCATAGCATAATGAATATCCAAGACAAGCAACAAGTATATGATTCAAGTATTCATGGGTATAGGATTGTTTGTGTGTTTCATAAAGTTTAAGTGTTCGTGATTTTTGTATAAGTAAAACATGTTACACCCAAACGTGTTATAAACGAAAGTGGGTCGAGTGTACTCACAAGATTGCTAAGTCTTCTTTGGTAATCTGCGACGAGTTGATGAGTTGGAGAATGAGGCACCGAGGTCACCCTAAATGACAAACGAATGTGTCTGAATAATCGAAGATACGACGGAGGATTCTAATCGGGGTTGAAAGCACGTGTACGCATATCACGGGGTTTGTGTAGCAATTCTAAAATTAAATTCGTCAAAAGTGCCGTAAAAGTGTTATCGAAATAATACAATAAATATATATATTTTTGGCGAAAAGAAAGTAGATAAATGCATATTTTGACGAAACGGGATAATAGACATATATGTATTTTTTTTAACGAAAAGAATAATAGATAAATATATATATTGTTTGTCGGAAACATGTAATATATATATATTGTCGTTAGAGAAGTATAATTTTCGAAAAGTATATAATATATATTTATTTTGCCGGAAGGAATAATATGAGTATATCTTGTCGTTAAATAGATATATACTTTGTCGAAAGGAATATTAAATAAATATGTTGTTGAACGGTGTAATGAATAAATGTGTTTTGTCGAAAAGCATAAAGTGAAAATATATATATATATTGCCGGAAGTGTAATAAATAAGTATATTTATTTTTTTCGATAAACGGGCAGAGTTTCCTCTTGTTTTGGATGATCCCGAAAATCTAGTTGTCGATAACATTTTCAAAACTCAACAATTTTATCAAAACAATACAAATATATATTTACATATCCTACTTATGTTTCCAAATTATAGATAAAATTAGGTTACACAATTAAAACGATAAATGAATATGAAACAACAAGATTTAATATACACGTCATTGCTATACCGGGCCTCGTTTTTAGATCGTTGACCCGATAGTTGACCAGGTTTGACTTTTTGACTGAAGCTAAGCCGAGTCGCACTAAACTGAATCGAGTTAACTTGTGTCGTGAAAGCCGAGCCAACTAAAACGACAAAACAACCGTCGAGTTGAGACACGAAACTGACTAAATCGGAAACAAAATAGAATAAGAGACTCGAACCTGAAATCGGTGTTCACCCGAACTGAAACTGTTGTTTACTGATGTTGTCTCAAACCCGCGACTGTTTGACCACAGTTGACCAGGTTTGACCTGGTTTAACCTAACGCCAAACTGAACTGAAACTGGAATAACAACAATCGAACATGAATCGAATCTTAACCAACTTAACACTTGAAACGTGACTACCTGAACCGAGACTGAGACTGGACCGGCTAACTTGGCATGAACCGAACATCAAACCTGAAGTGAACCTGAACTTGAACCGGAAACTCGAAACCTGGCCGAAGTGAACCAAACCAAAGTTAACCCAAACCGTGAACCACCCGAACAGAGACTGAACTGAGTTTACCCGGACTGAACCGAAACATTGATCTGAGCCGGACGACTGACCTGAACCGAGGTGCTGCCACCGAAGACCCGTGGCTTCTGCCGCCGTCGCTGTTGCCGGTCGTCGTTCTAGGGCGAGGGAGAGCGAGGGTGGATGTGGGCGTATCGCCGGCCCTTCGCCGGTGCCGGGAAGTTGGAGATAGAGGGAGAGAGCCGAGAGGCGATGGGGGTAAGGGGTAGGTTGTCGGGTGTGCGTGAGAGAGGGAGGAAGGAGGAGGTTGAAGGGAGGTGGGTTGTGGCCGGAGGGAGAGGGTGGTTCGCCGGAGATCTGGCCGGAAAATCGCTCCGGTGGCCGGATTTTGAGAGAGGTAGGGTGAGTGCAATGAGGTGGTGGCTAGGGTTTGTGAGAATGAGATGTATAAATAGCCTAGGGTTTTCAAGTGGGCTTGTGCATTGAGCCCATGGCCTGTTAACTGGCGTTTAGAGTTTTGAGCGGTCCGATTTACATTTCTCAAACCCGTCTTTGAACCCAACGATGTAAAATGTAGAAATTGTTATTATTATTATTATTATTTATGAAAATTAAACGCGGGCGTTACACCTTTGTCCTTAAGATACCTTAGATATTCTTAAAATGTCATAAAATAGCACTTAAACCCGTCACAATCAACAAAGCAACAAAAATAAAAATTATTTCCCTGACCAGGTCCTTACGGACCGCATGGGAAGTCCCATATGGTCCGCAAGGGACTCTGGGCGGGCATAATTGTTTTTGGCTCGCGAATTAGCACGGATCCCACCATCCAACTCACACCCAATCACCTCTAAACCTCCTTTAATCACCCCCAACAACCTCCTAACTCTTACCTATAAATACCACCTCTAATCCAAGCATTTTTATACTTTCATCACCCTCAAATCTCTCTCAAACCTCCCCAAATCAGTTGATAATCTTCAAGTTCGAGCAGATTGTACATCTTCCACTAAAGTGAGCATAACTTGCTCATTTCTTAACGAAATCACTCGATTCTTCTTCCTACTTCCTTGGATCAGTCTTAGGTTTGATCCCACTGACTTGTCATGGCATTTCTAGACCTGGGTATTCACCAAACAGACTCCAAAGTAGGCTGAAATTTTTCTGACGTGATTAAAACCTTTTCTAAACTTGTGTTTTCCTCATTCAACCTTGTGTTCTTGAGCTTCTAATCAACTATATGATTAAGGAGCCTAACCTAGGTTGTTATACATGTAAATAAGAGTGTTTTGACACTCCAAACTTTCTGTTTTCAAAGAGCTTTAAGCTCACAGGTGATGCAAGTCTTGAACTTGTTCATGTGTGACTACCTTGGTTAGCTTGGGCTATCCTAACTCTATGTCCACACATCACTTGATGATTTCTCATCATTATCCCAAGTTGTTTGCTGATTGAAAGTGTCACAAACCCGTCTAGCCTTCGACGTGTGTCGACGCCGGCTCACCGGGTTGTAGTTTGCTTGGCTACTTGGTATAGTGATAACATACATTTACATTCTTGTTGTTGATATTGTTCTTGACCCTCCTTGTTGTCTATGACAACTTGTGTAGTGGTGAACTCTTATGAGGTTCCTAAATGGATGGTTCAACCTCCTACCTCCTACATGACTTCTATGATTATCCTTGTTAGTTGTAGAATAATATGTACATATGCATATCTATGGACTATATTATAATGAACCTAAAAACCGAACCCTTGATAATAACTAACTAATAACTTGAGAAGTTATTAAGTTTATCATCAAAGTGTGTAGTTCCTCGTTACGATTCTAATAGGTTTCAAACCTATTAAATCACATCAAACCCTTATGGGTTATCATAGTGTCAAAAACGAGTGCTAGACCTTGGTGACTATTTTCATACCTACATACTTTATTATTCGTTATTCTTTATTCATGCTCGTATTCCGAGTCTTCCGTTAATCACCATACTCATACCTATGTTCTTCGTGTAGAAGGACAAGGTGCCAATCCTTAACCAACAAACAAGCTCGCGGATTTCTCTAAGTGGAACACTTTAGCAAAACCGTGAGTACACTCGACCCATTTACCGTTTTCACACTTTTTGGGTTGTAACATGTTTACCTATCAAAATACACCAATCACAACTTATGCTTTACATGCTCAATCTGTTAATACATGATACTTGTTATGCTTAGATACATGCTAGAATTATACATGCTTGATCATTAACTTAGCTAACCCAACTTGACATATATAGCGTTATAGGAGTAGCACACCACCCGTCGAGGTTATGTTAAGCTTATTCATACTCGTTGCTTTTGTGACAAGGGAAGCTCATTATACTTGTAGAAACCCGGGTTTGATCTAGTGTTGCATGATTAGCATTTACCTTTCATACGATTAACATGTGGATTCGAGTTATACTTTTTATACTTATGCTATGTATTACCAAACTTGTGTACTCGCCTTTGCTTTTGCATTGAACTTTATTTTAAAACATGTTACAGGTTGATGAGATGAAGATGATGCTATGAAACCAAGGTAACGATGATGCTAGATGCACACATAGACGTTAGCATTATTGTCGTATCAAATTTTGTCAAATGTTGTTATGTTATTTGAATTATCCTTGTATTGTAGTGACAATTTATTCTTGAAATGAAATCCGGTTTAATTAATTATTGTCGCTATTATCATTATGAGCAATGAACAATCTTTTTCGTCCCGCCTTGATGTTTCCGCCATCGGTTAGGGTGTGACAGAGTGCTTATCTTGGTCTCCCAATTAGCTGCAACATATCTAAGGAATCAAGTTCGTTGTCTATCCTTAAAAAGTTCTATAATAATGTTCTTCTTGGAAATAATTGTTTCTATCACATGATGAAAGACATAAAACTTGCACATATTTTTGAAAAAAGTTCATCACCTCTATTTACGGGACCACCCTCGTACCTAAAAGTGTTACCTTTGGTAAAATCACAATGACTATTTGTGTAATGAATTCATTATGAAACGTTGGTAATCAATTACTCTAGTCTTTTTAGAATTACTTACACACCATCTAAATCTACTCTTAAATTTACACTAATGTCCATCATGAGACTACACCTCTTAAGTCTCAACCATTTAGAGAGGAACACAATTACTACACACTTTGATATCGGTAGCCTGCAAGCCCACTCATAATCAAATGCTCTAGTATTTTGGTTTAGAAAGTCAAAAGTAAAATCCCATCTAAACATTTATGACGTTCTTATTTGATATTGCAGTATAGTATTATACCAATCACTAAGGGGCTGTTTGGTAACTTATGAATGATTAAGTGTTGAACTAGTAAGAGGTCTGAAATATTAAGAGCTAGCATAATACTTAACCGTTCAAAGACAAATGTCTGATCAATTCAGATTAGAGGTCTTAACCATTCAGACTCAGTATAGTGTTTAACTATTCAGAGGCAAATGTCTGAACCATTCAGCCATCTGCTCGCGAAACAAACAGTATGAACCATTAAGTGCTGAACTAGTAATTGGTCTGAATTATTAAGAGCCTCATTAAAAGCTAAACAAACAGCCCCTAAATCACATTATCAAAATATAATGCAGAATTTAATATGCAATTGAAGCTGATAAATTAAAATTCTCTACATGACTAGGCTAATACAGATTCTTGGATTTATCCCACAAATATAATTCGTTTTAATAGAAAACAGATACTAATGACGAAAAGACTTTCTTTAGTAAGCTCAAAGTGTAATTTTACATTAATTCCTTCCATCCTTATCTGATTAACTATTGTAAATGCTTAAGTGGCTAGGGATGGGATCGGTATAATACATGTACCCGTACCGGTACCAAAAATACCGCAATTCGAATTTGAACAAAATTGGGTACCGAATATATTGGTACAGTACGGGTATTTTGAAAGTACCAAAATCAATAAAATTGGGTACCGATACGTGTACCGAGTACCTAAAATCAGTACGAGTACGGATATTTTGACCATTAGTGAATTAAATCAGTTAACATTATGAGTGTGTAGGAGATTTGGCCTTGAGTGAATTAAGACATCTCATTGTCTTGCTTATTTATACAATGTCTTAGTTCCTTCTACCTCATTTGTTATTAAGTGAATTCCTTTTCTGGATTTCCTTCCTCACAAATTTTAGCATCCTTGTTAAGGCTAGGTGTTGGCTCTTGCATGTCTTTAGAAATCACATTAGCAATCTAACCTTCTCTTTTTGCTCTATGATGTTCAAGGAGTCCCCTTTCATTTGAGAGAGAGAGAGATTAGCACCTTGATAATAGAAATCTGATTGAAATGCAAAGGAATTCACTTCAGAACGTAGAAGGCTAAGGTGCTAATCTCTCTCAAATGGAAGGGGACTCCTAGAACATGAAACAAAAAGAGAAGGCTAAGGTTGCTAATGTGATGTCTGAAGACATACAAGGGCCAATACCAAGCCTTAACAAGGATGCTAAAATTTATGAGGAAGGAAATTCAGAAAAGGCATC
The DNA here is from genome assembly GCA_947069175.1 of Scalesia atractyloides. Taxonomy (NCBI): domain Eukaryota; kingdom Viridiplantae; phylum Streptophyta; class Magnoliopsida; order Asterales; family Asteraceae; genus Scalesia; species Scalesia atractyloides. The sequence continues at coordinate 5,424,848 of CAMTDV010000006.1, read as the reverse complement.
AACTATGTCTTACGCTGGAGATAACACACAGCTGCAAAATCAACCTTCTTCTGTGGCTATATTCAGTGGCGGAACTAGTCCATTAAATCAGGGGTATCCTAATTTTTTTTACCGTGCAATCATACAATATTAAAAAAATGACAATAAATAAATAAAGTAAAACAACTACCTAATATGTTTGCCCTCTTCTTTTTTCGTAGCTTGAAATTGTTCCATCACCTCGTTGTCTTTTATTTTATGAAAAAAAATCTTTTTTGACCGCACAAACTATGGCATTGTTCAAAAATTCCTGGTTTGTTAGGGGTATCCTTAAAATTATTTTAGGGCTATCTTTTTTTATTTTATAAATTTGTGTTGGTTAGGGATGTCCTTGTATTATTTTAGGAGTATCCTTTAATATAAAACCAAAAAGAAATACACAACGAATATGGATTTGATCCGTAGCCCGTGCTAGGGCTAACAATAAATTGGTGTCGCCCCTGGCTATATTTATATTAGATGGCAACAACGCGATTGGATCTGCATCCATGAGCGTTTTCAACCCATCCAATGGTGGAAAAGGATGGTGAGACATCAGGAAAGAAACTTTCTCATATACACTTGCATCAAGGTGCTAATCTTTCTTTCTCTCAAATGTTGGGCTAGGCCATCGCAAGAAAGGGGAAACGAAGGCAGGTCATAGGAGTTGTTCTGGGGGAGTAGGCAACTAAAGGATAGAAACTCTTAACATCCATTATAACAATTACCACGCAAAGAAAGGGAGATTTTTTTATTGGACGACTGGACTTAGAGATCGAGAGAGGACATTTTTTCTTTAGTAATTTTCTAGAACAACAGAAGAGTTTTAGTCTTTTTTTATAAGTTTTAACTTGGATGTTTTGTTTCGTATTCGTATTGACTAAACTAGCCACCATGTCCGGCTAGAACCTTTTTCAACATCGAGGTTTAGTTTCTTTGATTTGGTTCATAAACCCATGTGAAACGAGCACGTTAGATTCGATTATGTTAGTGGTTCGTTTGTGTGATTCTTGTTTTTTAGTTTTTTACCACGGATTATTCCGGAAAAATATTAGATTGTTAATAAACTTGATCAACTTATGAATTTTTCTAATAAAGTTCAATCAATTCTTAGAACCTTAATCAAGTCTAATTTTTTATACTAGGAACAAAATAATATTTTGAGTTTGTCTATGAACCCAAACTATTATAGAATCATATAATATAATTAAACATTCCGAACGGCGTAAACTTAGAGTAGCGTATTGGCTCTAATCGACGAACTGCGCTTGGTTAGACATTAGAGGGAATGGATGTCCGAATTGTGTGACATCTAGTATTGATACAAACTATTATTTAAAAAGGATAATTGCACCATGATCGTTAATAATCATAAGTCTAATCGAATCAAGAAATTGCCCTGATGTTGAAATTATGTAACATCCCAAATTTGGGGATGTTCATATATTGAGACATCTTGATTTATGTAGCATTTTATGTATGTTGAACTAATTAATTATAAAATGAGCAATTCTATTTGAGAATTTAGTGACTTAATTTAAATAACTTAACCTTGTTTACCATGTTAAGCTTCATTTAGTATTTAAAATATGGTAGAGTTATAAAATTTAACAAGGATTGTAAGGAGAAAGAGGTTTGAGATGGAGGGGCTAATCTTGCCAAATTGTGAAAGTTTCTCTATTAACCTGGGGTGTAGAGAATTCCAGAAAAAAAAAAGATACGTATCTTTGTGTGGGTGCCATGGGAGCCATGGGTCAAGAAGAAATCGATGGGAAGCTTCAATACATCGATTTTAGGTGATTGATTAATGGAATTGAAAAACTTATGAACATCCTCTATTATGTAGAAGGCTGGTAAGTAATATCTATACAAAAACCCTAGATTTTCATGTGTTCTTGAGTTGAAAGTGTAAATGTGTAATCATGATGAAAGTTAAGGTTTTTGGTGATACATGATCTATTACATAAGTTACAGATGATTTTATCATAGTTATTTCATGTTGATGATACTTAGAAATTCCATTGTTGATTAAGATGCATGTTTGGGTTTGTTGTTTAATTGAACAAGATATGACTATAATCTGAATTTTATGACTTTATGTTGATGTTAGTAAGTTGTAATTACCTTCTTGATGATTAGCTATGGTTGTACTTGATCTATGAAGATTAGGGTTTAAAATTGGGGCTTTTGGAAATTGGATGGTTTTGGAATGATTGTTTGCAAATTTGTAATGTTTTACCATCCATTGATATATAATTTATGTGTTTGATGTTCCTAACCCTTTCTAAGAGTTCAACATAAGTTTTAACCATGAAAGAGGGTTGCATTTTATAGTTTGGGTCGAAGTTAGAAGCATCAAAAACATGATTTTCGCAGCTTTTTAATCAGATTTTGGGCAAACTTCGAAAAATCATATAAAATCAACCGAGTGTCCGTTTGGGGTGTTCTTTATATCGTTGGAAAGCCCCTGAAGTATATTTTCTAAATATTTTTAGAATGAGAGGAAATAAGAAGGATAGATATCCGAAAACTGTAGTACAAAACAGCTTACCAGAATGGTTGAAAGCTGAATTATTGGTTGATTTATGAATCAGTCCTGTTTCTTCCGAAAATCATATAAAATCATAGAAAATTTCAATTGAGGTGATTCTTTTTGTGTTGAAAATATATAAGAGTATTTTACATATCATATTTGTATATGTCGAACCAGTGAAAAATGTACAAGGGTCTAATAGGTCGAATACAACAGTTGCGCAGAATAGTGGTGCACAAAATAAAGTTTTTTGTAAAACTAAATAAAGAAGGATGTTTGAATACGTTGGAACTAAACATAAATGGTTAGTTCCAGTTGTTTATATGCATCTAACTTAGTATATTAGAAGTGTTTAAAATACTTGCATAAAGAGCAATGCAAGCACTTGCACTAATGGGTGAAAACGGGTCAAATGGGTAAGGTTGACCTAATAACGGTGAAAATCGTCAAGAACACATATAATGAGTTGGGTAAATAATACTTAGGTATTAAAAAGGGTGTGAATGACCGTTATGTGTTCTGATGATTTGCAAATTGACTTGTTGTTTAGCAGGTATGACATAGATGGGATACAACTAGTCAAAAGGATGGCATGGACGACAACACCTCTATGGGAAAAGGTGAGTGACACTTCACTCAAGTAGTATTTTTATTAAATATATAAATATCTTTGTGAAAATATTTATATGGCGTGCGGTAAGAATTGTAAAGAAGAGTTAATGTTAGTACGAAGTTGTGTGATAATGGTAATTATTGTCGGTGATATAAATCTCCGAGTTTATTAGTATGATTAAATCATAAACAAGGTGATGGGAGTAAGATGCAGATATTGGGAGTAATAAGCATTGTAGACTTACCAAAGATCGTTAATATTGAGTATAAGGTATGTGCTCTTTATATATATTTAGTTTGTCTAATATATGAAGTAAAGGAATCGGAACTAATAAGGACAAGATTATTGGAAACGAGGTTGATTGATTAAACCAAGGGGTGGTAAGTATCGAGTATGAGATTTTTAATATTAAATGGGGATTACGATAATGATTATTTGACTGCAGGTCTGTGAGTCGCGTACTTAGCGAGTACACGGGGAAAGCTGTTTTGCAGGCTTAAACATAAGGAAGCTTGAATCCCTCATTTGGGAGTTAAGGAGCTTGTTGTCACGCTTTATAGATTGCGTTAATTAAATACATATTTTTAACAAATCCAAACGTTGTTATCACTAACTTATGGTGTTGTACATCTTAGGTGAATTACAAGTGAAGAGTAAATGGATTTAGTGATTCTAATATGGGAAATGGACGTTAAGAACAGATGAGACATTGAGCAGCTAGATATAAATGAAATGAGATCCAAGTTAATAAGTTGGAACTTAATGACAAAAGAACGATGGGAGTGACCTACGAGTTACTACAATCGAACGTGGTTAACAAGTTGGCTAATATAAGGCAGAAGTGATCAAGTCTTGGGAGCAGGTCAAATAAGAGGTGGATTGGGTTGTGATTTGCCAACAATTATATGTTTTAGTTATTGAACCTAGAGAGTCTAGTCTTTTGTACCCTAGTGTATTTTGTTCTAGCATATTGCTAGTTCGTCAACGTTTTAAAGAGTTATGTTGTTTGTTAATCATTGACTATTATCACATGTTTTAGTTTTCGTAAGGGTTGTTCCTTAAACAAACAGGTCATGCAGAAATTTTATAAAAAATCTGTGCACGTCGTGTATATATAGGATTGTATCAACTGGTGATTCGAATATATGAAAATGATGTTATATTGAGTATAGTTTATAAAAAAACCGGGCCTATTTTCCGCAAAGTATCAAAGTATTGTTTTTATTAATTATGGGTCTTACAAACTAGCTTTTAACATCTGAACTTCACAACCACTTTGATTGAAGCTTTTATTGTTGTCATTGATTTTTTTAGTCTAGATTACCATCCCCCCCCCCCCCCTCAAAAAACAATTGTATATGTGTCTAAAATGTTTTGGTATAATCTAATTAATCTGTATCCCTGTGGACACGAACCTGACTTCCATTCATACTATTTTTAGTGTATCAAGTATGTTTACTTTATATTTATTTGCTGGATTCGACACCCAACAAGTGATGGTACTATTGATCTTCTGTCACGGGTAGGGATGGGCAGCGGAAAAGATGATGAGGAGAGTGATGGCAAGGGTGGAAATTGCGACGCTGAACCTTAACTGGTGGTGCGCGTGTTTTTTTGTCGAAGGTGCGGTGACCTATCAAGCAAATGGAGAAAACTATAGGATGGATTATCCACGTATCTCTGAAATGAAATTTGTTTAGTTATAATAGTTTTTATTTAGTTTTGGATTTTTTTATGCAGTTTCGATAACTATGAAATGACTCAAGAACAATTAGTTAATTATACTAAATAACAATAAAAACCTAAATCCCAATTTATAGGTGGGAATCATAACTTTAATAGGAAACGAAATAAAATAAAATAGGAAATCCAAATTGAAATAAATATTAGATAATCTTGCATCATACTCCCCGTCTTCAAAAAAAACTCATCCTTGAGTTTTGCCTTCGGACCAAAACCACCTGGATCAAAAAGGAAAATCAACCCGATACTATTATCAAGACCCTCTGAAACAATCCAACTTCACAGATTGTCTCGCTGACTCTAGACTTGTACCACCTGGGTCGAATGAAGTATTGGACCGTCTCTTGCTCACTTGTGTCTTCATCTTGGATAACCAAACTGGATTTTAAAGGGGATAGATCCATAGGAGATTTGTTTTCTCGGCCCATTAAGTTGTTCATCCATGACCCGATTACTCTCTATGGACTTACTAGTAATTGGCTCATCTTTTTTTCTTCCACAATCACCAATTTGTTCCACTGCATACGGTCCACTAGAGTTACAAATTCCATCATTTTTACTTATTGGTAGAATCTATACACGTGTAATTGTCCATGACCCAAATTAATTTACCAATGCATTATAATTCACTAAAATAGCCATGCAACCATGAGAGTTGTTAACAAAATTATTTTGTTTAAGAAAGCAAAATAGTAGGTTGTTTTGATACCTCCGTAATGGATAAACCATCACGTTTGATGTCTTCGACCTCGTACTTTGACTCATCATGAGCACCTTTGCCATCACTTTTGTCCCAAATTATGGTATTTGAATCGGGTTTAATCCTGTCTTCGCCAAATCTTGGTTCGTCATCCAACAAACACACATGATAGATCGGTTCGTAGAACCGGGGAGGATGCAGTGGCGAAGCTTGAGATTTCCGTCGGGGGTGGGGGGTCGAAAACGTATATACCCAAAAAAATGTATATGAACACTACATATATAACACTACTGAGCGAAAAGTTCGGGGTCGGACGCTCCCGGCCCCTTCTAAACTACGCCCCTGGGTGGGTCATAGATGAACGGATGCTCCTATCTGTCACCACCCTCGTCCCAGACAATGGTGCTCGCCTCGGTTTCCATCTTACACATCTCCCGTTGCAACTCGAGATCTCGGACTCATTAGCGGAGCCGTTTGATCTCTTCAAGATCTCGGACTCGTTGTCGGAGACGTTTGATCTCTACAAGATCTCGGACTCGTTTTCGGAGCCGTTTGATCCTCGGATCCCGTGGAACGGAATTAACTCTGTTGTTTCCTCGGTCGGCGGTTCTACGAATAGGGCGTCGATCTTTTCCACGAGCACGTGAAATGAACATACTTATGTCGCCTGTGTTGGCGAATCTATGATCGAGCAAGCAGTTTCCTCCACATACAGCCATTTGAAATCCAAAACTATGATACCAGCTGATGTAATTTCCAAAGCATTCAAATCACTCAAAAACAAATAGCTAATCAAAGATGATAAATAAAACCAAAATTCCAAGAACATAGTTCTTTTAAATAAAAATCAATCAAAAACAAAATAACACTAAAACCCTAAATCCCAAATTATAGGTGGAAATCATAACTTTAATTGGAAACGAAATAAAATTAAATAGGAAATCCAAATTTAAATAAATATTAGATAATCTTGCATCACTATATACAAAATGAAGTCGGTTTTTACAACCCATTTATGGAGTAAATTACAATTTGTTTGGGGCACAAGGAGTAGGATGAGTATCTGGTACCGGGCACTGGTACCGAACCAGTATCGAACCGCACCGGGTATATTCGGTACCTGTATTAATTCTCATTTTCCTTGTCTTTCGGTACTAGAACCATTACAGTACCGGTATTTACGGATAAAACACCGGTAAATAACAGTACCATTTTTCTCCGTTTTTCGATACCGAACGAGTATCATACTCATCCCTAACAAGGAATGCATGGCAACTTAAACCACTTGCCACAACATTTCTCTCCTCCACATCATCTTTCTCAACTACTCACCAATTATTTGCCACAAGTTGCAAAATCACATAAAATGCAGCACGTTTTGTATGCTTCGTATAGCACTTATTTTTAAACTAAATCAAAGCGTATTTACGATAAATCCTCATATTTATCAACAACATGCAAAACATTTAATTTATATTTGGCTTACCTGAAAAGAGTTTGCATTTGAGTGAAGTGTACTTGAAAACAATGATCTATTTAGTGAGATGATGTGACCCAAGATAAGTTTATATTTATTTTTTCCTTTTGAAATGCATTAATAAGTTGTACATTACAAGTTTTAATGACTTGCACTTTACATTTTCTTTTATTTTGTACTAGGTTAGAGCCCACATGTACATGTGATTTAACAAATGAAAATATTTTGAATTTGTTTGGTTTTAATTAAAATAATAAAAAAATTAATATAAATAAAATAAACTTAAAAACCCATATGATAGATAAAAAAATTAAAGGAATAATTCAAATTTCACTAAAAACTTCCTTGTACAACACATTGGTTGTCGTATTTGTAATATTCTCATTGTTATCTAAGTTGAATGTTTAATGGTCTTGATTAAAACTAAAATTAAATGTGCATAAAGAAAGTTGAATATACATACTACATAAGTCTATGACAAAGTGAAACTATCTCGTGCTCAGTTGCCGCATCCCTTTACCATATCTCGCCCATAAAAGCAACCAATTAAAAATGATTAATTTATAAAAATAACTAACAATAAAAAAATTCAAAAAAGTTCTAAACAAAATAATCCCACGGGGATTACCCTGCCAAGTTTAGTTCTTATTTTGTAATTTTTATTTATATTTTTTACATTAAAAGTCTAAAACGTCAAAAAAGCCATTAATTATTTATGCTCATATATATATATATATATATGTATATATGGAGGGGTTTAAATGAGAACACCCATCTTTTGTGAGAACCATAAGAACAAATCTCAACCACTCATTTTCTTTCCCTTGTGTTTTAATGAAAGGTTAAATTGGTAATTGTATAACCCAATGAATCAGGCCGCCAGTTAAGTCACAATTTCCCCCCACTCTGCCGGAATCCTAAAATCGCCGTTGTTGTCTCCGATAGCCGGCAGACACAAACCATCGCTATTGTTTCCGATCGATCGTCGGCGGATATGAATCATATCCAGTATCTCCAATAACTGGCAAAATTAAGATATTTCTACGTGACTAAGAAAGGAGAAATTCTGGAACTCAAGGTGGAACCAGTTCTCAATACAAGGTTCTATATACGTATCTTCTTTGCTTATACATGAATTGATGTGTATCTGTGAATAAATATGTAGCAAAATTGTAAACTTTCTTTTGCCCTAGTGCCATAGTAGACATCCAGATGAATGACTTAATAGATGAGGGTTTTGTTGATTCCATTATTGTGATTTGGGAGTCTAAAACTGAATACGTTGCTAGAGTTTGGAGTTATACTGAAAATTTGAATTTAAGGAAATGTGATTTGATTCTTATTGTCCTATTCACATGGAGTAATGGCCAATTAGTAATGATGTGCTTTAATCTCAAATTGAGATTCAGAGATATTGTTTTTTATTTTAGAAAAACATGAAGCATCTATATACTTACAATAGCTTGATGTCACTTACCTTCCACTCTGCGCACATACTTGCGTTTTGCACATTTATCAGTGCGTTTGGCGTATTTTTATTCTGTGGTGTTATCTAAGAGTGCATAATACTTGTGCTTGTTAAAAAAAATGTTAATTTAAAGTAAGTTAAAAGCACATGAGGCGCAACCTAGGTAGCTTGAGTGCAACAAGGCGCAAAGGGGGCCTAAACCGGCATACAACATGTCTTAACCAGCTAAGAGTAGTTTCAAACAGTTTTGCCCCAACCAAAAACAGACGAAATCGGACGAAAAAAAAGTTTGAAATGCAATGCACTTAATTATACCAAGAATCCTTGTGCAAGAGTTGTTATTTACATTCATACATTTGAAATTTGTTCACAAAATGTTTGTTTCGTTATGTTTACGTATGATGCAATCAATAATACTATGGATACTAATGTTATCGATATGTAACTCCAATTACTTGCATCACTTCTTGATCGATTTACACATGTGTAACAGCTTAACCCTCTGATTTTACCTTTCTTTTTAATGATACTAAGCCTTTTATATATCAATTTGATGTTTGTTTCGTTATGTTTACGTATGATTGAATGAATAATACTATGGATACTAATGTTATTGATATGTAACTCCAATTACTTGTATCACTTCCCGGTCGATTTACATATGTGTAACAGCTTAACCCTCTGTTTTTAGTGTGCACAGACATTTCAAATGCTTGTAATTTTGATGGGATGGAACCGATGAACGAGAGTTATGACAGGTTAATCCACACGAATCATGTTTCAAGACTTTTAGCATATATTATAATTGTAAAAGGCTATTCAATGCTAGATAATGCGAGGACATGTATGCGTCGGGCGTGATATTGAAGTCAAAAGGTTGTCTCAAGTCCATAAGATATTCAGCTTTCTTGCAAGGCTGCGTCGGATGAATAGGGAAATGTTAATGGTGCTTCAAGGCTTCTTATGTGTTTATTCATATTTCGTATGTTTAACAATTGATTGTACATCTATGTAAGTGTATGTTTTACATATGTAAATTCTTATCAGTTTAATGGAAATGGCCAAACTGTTTTATTAACATACGGATTTGTTATATATGATTTACACATATGTAAAGGTTCAGTTTCACATATCTATGTATGTTTTACATATGTGCAGCCGAATTAACATGTGTAAACGATTCTCCGTCACATATTTATGTCTATTGTATATATGTACAGTTAAATTATACGTGTATATACTATTCACTTTTATACCCATGTTCGAATTGAACCAAGATCGTGTTATCTGAAAATCAAAAATCCTAAATTAACCAACAAGTGGGATTTAAACCAAGACATGTGCAAACCTCCATATATCTTTTTATTTTTTCTAAACTTATATGATTTACACATGTGTAAACCTTCATATTTATGCTTATTTTCGTAAACTATTATGATTTACACATGTGTAAACCTTTATATAATTGCTCATTTTTTATTGCTATAATTTACACATGTGTAAACGTTCATATCTATGGTTATTTTTTTTATAACCATTATGATTTACACATGTGTAAACCTTGACATCTATGATTATTATTTTTTTAACTATTATAATTTACATATGTGTAAACTTTGATATCTATTCTTATGTTTTTTAACTATTGTGATTTTCACATGTGTAACCTTCATATCAGTGTGATTTACTCATACGCAAACCTTTAGATCTATGATTTACACATGTGTAAACCCTTCATATCTATGCCTATTCTCTTAACTACTATGATTTACACACGTGCAAACTTTCACATATATGATTTAACATTATATTTACACAAGTGTAAACCTTCGTATCTATGATTTAACATGAAACAATCTACTTGCGTCAAATCAATGATATGTCAATTCTTTATCCTTTATCAGTAAAGTAATTATGATATAGAAGTTAGCATGTCCAAAATACACTTTTAAATTAGCACCTGCACAGAACAATTTGTAGACTAAGATGCATATCATCACATTTGCAGTTGGATAAGTGCTGATAGCTTCAAAGCTATCCGGTAATCCCCTCAACATATCCTTCCCAAGTGTATTTTTTGCTTCATGTCTATCCATGTAAATTCGAATAACCCTTGTTAATAAAAAGTATACCAAGTTTCATAGATATAATGACAAAGAATATATAACTTTATTTGAACGACCAACAAAACATCGTTACATATATCCCACGCTAACTAAAGTCAGCATAAAATTACAGCCACCAAAAAACATAAAACAGATACACCAAGCATCATTTAGATCCCCATACAATCTAAATTAAACATAAACCAATCGCCCCATGTCAGATGCTGCACCCTGTTTCTCAGCCACAAGTTGCCCAAAACTTTGATTTCTTCTATGACTCCATCCATCCTTTGTTGTTTGCCATTGAAAACTTTAGCTTCACGAGCCCTCCAAAGACACCAAACTGTTGTTTGGGCCATTAAGTGGACTGTTTTTCACCACTTTGCAGACCCGCGGTTATGCATATGAATGGCTAAAACATCTCTGGCTCTGAACCGAAAGCACAAAGCCTGCACCAAGAGGCAACCCGATCCCAAATACTTAGTTCAAAAGAACATGAAACGAATAGATGGTTAGCTGTCTCATCAAAGTCCCCACACATCACACCCGTCGCTGCAGGTACCGTGGCACTACTTATGGTCAGACCGTCCAAACATTTTTTGAAGCATAAATATAATGATGTACACATGTGTAAAAAACTATGAAAATGTACACATATGTAAACATTTACATACATGGCAGACGTTTAAAACTTAACTATGATGTACACATGTGTAAACATTTGTTTTCAAGATTATTCACAAAAGAATTTCATAAATTGTTAAATTAATACTTCAATTGTACAGATCAATTGAACATACGTAACAAAAATGCTATATATGTTCATAATTCACTGGAAAATTGGTGTTGACTTTACAACAATTTCACTTTCATTGTACTATAAAATCTTAATCTACTTCAATTATTCATAAATTACTAACCAAATAATTTAGTTTCACATATGCAACCAAAAAATCTAAAATACTCTATAACTTATATACCAGTAGTGTTATAGGCTCTTGACCTTCATGAATAGATTGCATAAGCGTGGTGAAGGCGACTGTTACACCTTCTAATTCATCAGTTGTATCAAATCCAGCCCTAGAACCGAAGCCAAGTCGATTAATGACAACAACTAACATATTTGGAGCCGACGCCGTTGCCGCCGCCGCCATCGGAGAATGAGAGGGACGATGGTGATGATGGATTGCTTGTTCTCTCTGGTGTTAACAGTGATTTTGAACTTTGAAGGGTTTTTTTTGGTATGCAGATGTGATGGACTGTTTCTGATGGGTTTTCTATTTTGACAATAAAGCCCCTATAGTCTTTTAATTTAAGTTTCATTCTCATCTAAACCCTTCTAATCTTGGCCCTTAATTTAGGATGATCAATGGATGAAAATTGTTCCTAGTGTTCTCACAAAAATGGGTGTTCTCAAGATAACCCTCCTATATATATATATATATATATATATATATATATATAATAAAGTAAACCATTTGATGACACATTCACTCTAAGATGTGATCTCAATTGTTTTTTCCGCCTGTATAAATAGATATCATTAACTAATTTAAAGTCATTATGTTGGTTGAAAACACAAACTTTAGAGATAAAAATAACTTCTATATATTATTTTAATTTTAAATAATTTAATTAGAGATAAAAATAACTTCTATATATTATTTTAATTTAAATAATTTAAAGTCATCAACCATAAGTTTGTTGAAAACACAAACTTTAAAGATAATTTATACTAATTTCTTTTAACAAGATAATGTTTTATTTAATTTTAAGTTTACGTGTAAACTAACTATATTTAAGTCACGAATTAAATAGAGTAGATTTACAAAAGTTTGTTATTTTTATAAATAATTAGGTTACAATCCCGTGTATTACACGGGTTAAATAAATAAATTTTATATACTAAATAATAAAACAACATATCTTTAAAAACCTCCTTTATTGCACGGGCTGTATAAATGTTATTTTATATTAAAAAAAGTATATAGGAACCATATTGTACGGTTGAATAAATGTAATTTTATATACCAAATAATAAAAAAGTTATATCTTTAAAACCACGTGTATTACACGGGGTGAATAAATGTAGTATTATTTACCAAATAATAAAAAAAGTTATATCTTAAAAAACCCTCGTGTATTACACGGCTTGAATAAATATGGTGATTACGGAGATGATTATATTTAAAAAAATTAATGGATATACTCAGTACGCGATAAATATGGTGATTACGGAGATGATTATTGAAAAGAAAATACAGTGGTCAAACATGTTATTCAAGAAAAAATAAGCAGTTATTTGAGTGATAAAATATAAATCATATTTAAAAAACCCGTAATAAATCTAATTTAAAAAAACTAAGACTTTGTTATTATTAGTAAATCAATGAATTTATATTTGTAAATTTGTTTGGTATTATTTAATTATAAAGTGCATATTATATATATAATTATATTATGTCTTAAGTTATTGATGTTATCCAAAAATGTTTTTCAATTTTATGTCTAGCATTATATATACTATGGTAAAAGTTTAAAGTTTATTAGAGTTAATAAATGAGAAGTATACATCAAATTTAAAATAAATAATAATTATCTATAGTTAATAGAAGAGATTAAACAAAATAGTATTTAGTAGGAGAGTTATTTATAATTAATTAAAATAGATTAAACTAAATAATAATTATCTATAAAATATTAAACTAAATAATATTTAATTGGAGGGTTATCTATAATTAATTAGAAGATATTAAACTAAAATAATAATTATTTAAAATAAATGGCCTAATATGATAACAAGTGTCCCATTAGTGGTTTCTTTTTTTATTATATAGTATAGTATAGATTTTAACTTTACCTATAAACTAAATTATTTAAGTCATGAATTAAACAAAGTAGCTACACCATAGTTTGTTATTTTCATAATAAGTGTGGTATAGAAATTATTAAACAAAGTATTTTGTTAATGTATTGAATATATCTGTTAGTATTTTTAAAAAAATAACTTTTTTTGTTATTTGATATATAAAATTAGATTCATTCAACCTCTGTAATACACATGGTTTTTTTAGATATAATTTTTTATTATTGATTATACAAAATTACATATATTTAACATGTGTAATACATAAGGTTTTTAAAGATATAACTTTTTTATTATTTGGTATATAAAATTAGATTTATTTAATTTGTGTAATACACTTTTTTAATTACTTAGTGTACAAAATTATATTTATTGAACCCGTATAATACACGGGGTTATAATCTAGTTTTATTATAATTCAATTTTATTAATCTTTACTATAAAACAAAGACATGATAAATATATATGGAAAACAAAATAGTAAAAAATAAAGTTCATGGATTAAAATAATATATTTTTTTATTAAATCTTAGTAACAAACTAGATGGAAGCTCCCCGCCGCGATGCGGCCAGGGGCCTACAAATTAAGACGCAAACCAACTAAAAACAATCAATTAAGCATTCAAAAGCTTTAAATTATCAAATCATCATGATCTTATTGACCGTAAAAAACATAGAGAATTTTCTCAACAATTTCAATCAGACTATAATTCTATAATGATTACAGCTAAGTAATCTAAAAGTAACATGGGTTACTAATTCATTGTTGATAAAAAATCTACAATGCAACATGGTTTACTAATTCACATTTGATAAAAAAAGATCTACAATCCCGCATAAATCTATTAAACAAACATGTTCATAGCAAAACTCACATTCTCATGATGCAAGTGTCGAAGAAGCTTAATCTCATGAAGCGTCCGCTTCGCATCCACACAATTATCGAAAGCATACGGAATCTTCTTGAAAGCAAGCATCTCATTCGTCTCTGAGTTCAACATCAAACTGATCACAATCACAAAAATATACACATACCACACGATCCCATAAGCACTGTGTCCAATCGACATGATTGGAGGACGGTTAAAAAGAGTCATAAACTGTACCGAAAAATGTTTACCTGCCCACAGTTAACAAAGAGAGTCGCAAACTGTTCTTGGGTTACCTACATTTATAAAATAGTAAAAAAGATACATTATAATCTAAATTTTTTACCAATAAGCAACAAAATAAAACAGATTTTCTTTTATATATATCCTTCTTTACCTGCTAATCAATATCAACCATGCATACTGTTTTTTTAATCACATCGTCCCGTTGTGCCATTCTAGTTTTGCTGCCCCCCCCCCCCCCAACATACTGTTTATTTTGACGTGTAATATGACATTTTATCAGGCAAACCTGGAGGGAGAACATGTCGAAAGAGCTTTGTACAGTTTTCAGCATTGAAGCAGCAATGAAGATCGCTTTCGCGACTTTAGTTTAAAATATCTCCATTGCATATGATATCCATAACCTGCCAACGTGATGACCAACCAAAATCACCTACGAAAGTGAGTAGGAATACCAAAATCGAGTTATAGTGGTTTGCGAATAAGCATTATCTTAAAAAAGATTATTCATCGAAGTATATCTATTGCTGCTTTTATATTACAACGAACATCAATAAACAATAAAAAATTATAAAGTATATCTGTTGTAATTAAAGGAATACATATTAATACTTATCATGGCAAATTTTAAATATCAAAAGTCTTTTTATAAGAACCAAATTCAGAAAGGTGATAAACATTAATCATTAATTGAGAAATGAAGCTTAACCGTATGAACTAAAAAAGATGTCACTTTCCTATACAGTGTTCTAAATTCGAGAAAACTCTCTGCAAGATTGGCCACAAAGTCAAACTTTGTAAACCCAATTTCAAATGTATGTCATGTTAAAAGTAAAAAGATACATAACTCCTTGTATGGTGTTATTCAATAAACTATAAAAAATCATAAAGAAATTATAATCCGCTAGAAAGCATCACATGCATCACTTAGGTAAGAGAAAGGAGAACACCACCGTCAAACCACCTTCGAATAATCAATCAAAAATAGCAAAGGGGATTCGAAAGAAAAAAGAAAAGCCTCAATCTTGAATGTTGAAGAAAACCAACCCTCGTCCAGGAGAAGACGACGCCGCCGCGTACACCATCTCCGTCGTCATCATCGACTATCAATTGAGTGAGGTCGGGTGGAGGCATTGTTGAGGTGAGTGAAGTAGGCGTCGGAGCGGATGCAAGAGCGACAGGAGGACAGAGGAGGGAGGTGGAAGATAGTTAGGGTTTCTAGTGATGGTTTTGTCTCCTTCTCTCTCCCCTGTGATTTTGTGAGGATGAGTTTCTGGCATAAAAAAATTGAGGTACAATTATCAATGCTAAGGGCTAAAGCATGAAACACAATAAAAACTTAAAAGTACAACAACTAATGCACCTTTATGTTGCAAGTTATAGGTATATATAATATTATCTATATCTATAAATTTAGGGTAAAAGATAAAGAGATAAAATTAATGGATTAAAATAATGTATTTTTTATTTAGGTAGGAAATAATAATTGAAATCAACTTAAAAACGTCATGTGTCCCTCGTGTGATTTACTTTATTATATACTAGTATAAAACCTCTGCGTTGCAGTGGTTGTCGTAAAACTGTGTCAAGTAGTACCAATGTTATACCATTGTCAGCGACCACCAACACCAGAAAAGCTCTTAAAACAAAATAAATAATAACGGAAAAAAATAACATCGAGCGAAAAGTAAATGTAAAATCTTTGAATTACGCACGCCCGTTGCAGAGAAATTAAACCAAAACGTAAATATAGAAAAAAAATACTAAGTCAATCCAGGACCCGCGCGTCGCAACGAACTTGTCAAACGGGAAAAAAATAGATGTGTTGCGACAGGCCAATATACGGAAATGTTGAACCCCACACACACGTTGCGGTGCGTTAACTCACAATTTTTTACGGAACAAAAAACTTGGGAAAGATGAAAAGTATGGTGGACCAAAATTGAAAATAAAAAAAAGTTGGGGTTAAATTGCAAAAGATGAAAAGCTTTGGCTTAAAAATAAAAAAACAAAAGGTCTAAATTGAAAAAAAAAACTGTTGGGTTACAAATGAAAATTATCTATTAATCTTAGATAAAGATAAGGATAAAGATTAGTGATATTAGAGCATTCACAACCCGTCCCTTATTTTATGTGAGGGAACTTTTTAAATTATGAAAAGTGATTATAGGTTGTTGAGAGTGGTTGTGAGTAGAGGAGAGAGAAATTGATACTGTTCATCTGTAAATTTGGGGGACACTTCACCCTCTGTAATTTTTTAATATATTTTGAAAGTGGTTGTGAGTAGATGAGAGAGAAAAAGTAATGATAAAAGTATAAAAAGTATTATTTAATTCAAAGTAGAGAGAAAAATTTGTTGTTTCGAGTGTAGTTTTAGAGAATAAAATGGGGGATAGGATGTGAATGCTCTTATCTATATATTAGGGGTTGTTTGGCAACTTATGAATAGTTAAGTGCTGAACCACTAAGAGGTCTGAACAATTAAGTGCTGACTAGTAAGAGGTCTGAACCATTAAGAGCCAGTATAATGTTTAACCGTTAAGAGGCAAATGTCTGACCAATTCAGATTAGAGGTCTTAATCATTCAGACTTAGTATAATGCTTAACCATTCAGTGACAGATGTCTTAACCATTCAGACATTTGCTCGCGAAACAAACAGTCTGAACCATTAGTGTTGAACTAGTAAAAGGTCTGAACCATTAAGTGTTGAACTAGTAAGAGGTCTGAACCATTTAGAGCCTCATTAGGAGGTAAACAAAAGCCCCTTAGTTATTAGTATTAAAAGAAATATAAATAAAATTTGTAAGGTTGAAGGAGAGAATGTCATGTGGCATTATTTGGAATCTTTTATTATAAGTTAGATGCGGTAGGAAAAAAACCCTATTCTCTAGTAATGCAAGGGATCTGGATCAATAAATTCCTACGAGTATAAGATGTAGGACTTTATATTTTATATAAGGTGGTTCTCATTTTACCTTTTACCTTATCAAATATTTATTTAAATTTGGATTTCCTATTTATTTTATTTCGTTTCCTATTAAAGTTATGATTCCCACCTATAAATCAGGATTTATCGTTTTGTTGTTATTTAGTTTTTGATTGAATTTTTATTGAAAAGAAAATTGTGTTCTTGGAACCTTTGGTTCTTTTTATCGTCTTTAATTATCTAATTGTTCTTTAGCCATTTGAATGCTTCTGTAACTGCATCATATAATATCATATTCATGGGCGTAGCTTAGAAGGGGCCGTGGGGGGACCCTCCGAACTTTTCGCTCAGTAGTGTTATATATGTGATTTTCGTATAAATTTTTTTGAGTATATACGTTTTCGACCCCCCCCCCCGGGCGGTAATCTCAAGCTTCGCCACTGATCATATTATATATATTATACATGGTTTGTATCTCATGCTTTTTAGGCTATACAACTCTAGCAGTTTTCATCTTTTACATTAAACCCCAACACTTTTTTCACTTTCATTTTTTTTTTCTCCTATACTTTTTCAACTTTTACAAATTTTTCATTTTACATGTTAGTCTAAATTTTTCAAGTTAACATGCTGCAACATCGCATGCGTATCAACGTTTTCACCTCTATTTTTCCGGTTTAACGTTGCATTGTGTTTTACGTTCCAGTCTAATTTTTTTCGCATTAACACGCCGCAACGGGCATGCATGGTTCAACGTTTTTACGTATACTTTTCGTTCGGTTTTCATTTTTTTCTTTGAAAATTTCTACTGTTAGCGGTTGATGACGACGATGTAACATTGATGTTACTTGACACGATTTTGAAGCTTTTTAACACCAGTGAACTATCAAAAACTAATGTTTTTCATATAATAAAGAGAAAAATGTCTGGATAGTCCCTGTGGTTTGCTTCAATTTCACCTTTAGTACCTAGATTTTCAAAATTACAGATATAGTTTCCAACTTTGACAAATTCGTTCTTGGATAGTCTCTGACGTGGATGAAGGTTAGTTTTTTGTGTTAAGTGAGTGTGAAATGACCTAAGTGCCCTTGTCATAAAAAAACAATAACCTAACCATAAAAAATGAGTGGGCCCCAATTCATCACCAACCCCAACTCAAATCACTAGACGCACCCCCACCGTTCACGTTCCTCTCCGGCCATTTTCATGTGTCCCCAGCATCTCAGACCTTTCTACCCCGTCGTTTTTACAGAATTACTCCCCACCTCCATAACAACCCCACCCATATCTCCACCACCACGGTCAAACCTGCAAACTACAGTCAGCAAATATATCCGGCCAACAATTTGCAGATCCGGTCTGAAATCTCCGGTCAACAAACAAACTGCAAATCGAGTCTGCACATCGCCGGAGAGGGTTCTTGTGGTGGTGGATCGGAGTGAACGGTGATGTGGTTCTTGTGGCGGTGGATCGGAGTGAACGGTGATGTGGTTCTTGTGGCGGTGGCTCCGACCATCATCATCATTTCCAAACAATAATTAACTAAACATTAAAATTTACAAAACGAAGGAAACATTAAATTAAAATCACAAACAATAAAATACGTAAACAGTGACCACACATACCGGAGACTTTCAAACATTAAAATTTAATCACAATCTTATTTTACAAAAGCATATCCGGACACTTTTCTCTATAATAAAAAACCAACAAAACTGTTTCTGAATCTTCTTCTTTCCTGATAAGGAAAACAAAACCCTATCACAAAACCACAACTCCTCATGGTTAAACCCTACCCATAACCATGGCTATTCTTCTTCATCTTCTTCCATCTCTTCATTTCCGTTCCTTCCCTACCCTTACACACCCAAAGCCTCCATCAATGCCGACCACCCCACCAAACCCCCTCGCCGCACCCGCAAAAAACCCACCACCACAACAACCAAATCTCCACTTTCAAAAAAACCCTCACCAAAAACCATCGAAATCCCAGACGAATTACCCGATTTCGACGACGGAATCGACTTCCCATACGAAGACCCACCTCTAATCTGCTGTTTTGGAGCCATACAAAAGGAATTCGTACCCACAGTCCGGGTTTCTGACCAGCAAATGCATCCGGATATGTACTCAGAATGGAAGATGCTACAATGGGACCCGCCGGAGTTCGCACGTGCGCCGGGAGGGCCGCCGTCGAACGTGGCGGTGGCGCACGTGCGGTTGGGTGGGAGGGCGGCGGTGATGGGGAAAGTTGGGGATGATGAGTTTGGAAGGGAGTTGGTGGAGATGATGAATAAGGAGAAAGTGCAAACTAGAGGGGTTAAAATTGGCGGAAGTGGAAGTGGGAGGACTGGATGTTGTTTTATGAAGATTGGGGTTGGTAAGAAGGGGATGGTGGTTGCGGAGAAGGTTAGAGATGCTGCTGAGGATTTGTTGGATACTGATGAGTTGAATCTTTCTGTGCTTAAAGAGGTATTGTTTGGTTGTGTTGTTTTTGATGCTTTTGCTAAAATGTTGTGATTTTGAGTGCTTGTTTGGAATAATATTGTTTCTTCGGTTTGAAAAAGCTGAGGCGCGTATAGACGCTAGGTGAAGCGTTCGTCTATTTACAACCAGACAAGCTATGGTTTCAAGTTGCAAGGCGCAAAAAAAAGCGAGGAGAGTAGGAGATGTATAAAAATACTATTTTTAGGGGTTTTAGACGTGTTTTAGGCTGTTTAAGGTTGATTCGAGGCTTGTTTACGAGTCTTAGAAATGTTCAAACGGGTTTAGATGCATAGTTATCAATAGTGGCTATAGCACGCTACGTAGCGTATAGATCATCTGTTGCTCTATAGTATATAATGTATATATGTGTGGGCGCTCGGGGTCCCGGGGGGGGGGGGGAGTGAAATGGTATTAACTTTAACGTTATTTTACTAATTTCGTGAAAAAAACGTTAAAAGAGGCGGATGGTTAATCATGCATCATGTGGTGGCGTTGATAGCTGAAAGACACAGGAGTACATGCACCAGTTGGTCTTTGTCCCGATTATTTGAGAGTTATGTGCCTTAGGTCCAAGGCTTGATACAAAACTACAATCGAGCCGGGGGTCTCACTGGAAGCAGCCTCTCTATTCCTACAGGGTAGAGGTAAGGCTGTCTACATCTTACCCTCCTCAGACCCTACCTTAGCTTTGCTATTGGTGGGATTTACCGAGTATGATGATGGTTGCTCTATAGTATATAGCGATAAACGATGACATTTTTTTATCTTCACTGCTGGATACCTTTAGGTCTGGTCTTATAACATATATTTTTCTGTACTTTTCTTATCTCCACTGCTCGATAACATGTATTTTTCTGTTTCCCTACTTTATCGCTAAATATGATAAAGCAGGCGCTGTTTCGTCGCTATCACTACGTAGCTTATAGGTAGCTTGTCGCTATTGACTGCTATTCACTATTGACGACTATGCTCAGACTTCAGACTATTTCTGGTCGGAACTTGGCTGAACTGCGCCTATACAGGCGAGGCACTTTTCTGCACTTTGCTTCTGATTTCGATAACATAGCAAATAAGTTTTATCTGAAACGAGAGACTCTCATCTGTTTTGCATATCGGTCTATATATCAAGTAAGCCTACCAAAATTTCTTTACTTTTACTTGTAAACCACCTACAGATTATTATTATCAACCAATTTTGATCCGGAACTACATGAGGCTAGCTATTTTGCCCCTGATAGTTGTTAATGGCGAATATGCTACATAGCGAATAGCGATAAATAGCGGGCGCTATTTTATAAATAACGATACACTAGAAAAAATTTAAAAAAATATATATGTATATTATATCAAAATACGTGGTATATACGCTATTTTGGATGTATATTTAACAAAAACCTAAAATCCAGCTATTTTAAAGCTATATTTAACTGCTATTTATATTTAAAAAAAAAAAAAAAAAACTGAAATCCCGCTATATATGGCTACATACCCTGTAGCGACCCTCGACTTATACGCTACGCTATTCGCTATAGCGACTGCTATTGACAACTATGCCTGATACATTATTGGGCGCCTCTGGCGTGCCTTCTTAAACCCAGATTCTTTCTATCTAAAAGATCATTGAATCAACAAAATGTTCTGGTTTCGCCTCTTTTAAAGAAATGAAGTAAAATATGAGCAGAGTAATTGAAGATTAATAGATTGAATCTCCAAGCGCACTCAAAAGCACGTTAAATGTATAAAATATGTTTGTTCGGAATCAAGATTAAGTGAATATCAATGGTCAGTGTGCGTTTGTCAATTGTTGATTCTTAGTAGTTTTGTGGTTTATATTAGTGATATGTATGTCAATATAATGTTAGATTGTTAACTAGGGCTGACAAATAGTGTCTTATCGGGTTTAACAGGTCTCTGACGACGCGTTATAACATAAGTATTAAATATGAATACAACTCGTTTAACTACTTGATATCCCATGGCTATAACACAGTTTTATGTTTTCTCTACCAAGAAAAATAAATGATGGAGTCTAACCTCATAATTTTATTTATTTTTAAAAAATAAAAAAATGACGTTGTGTACTTTTTCAGTAAACAGGTCTAATCGTGTCTTATGCAGATATCTATTGCCAGCCCTATTGTTAACCGTTGATTTTAGATGATTGAAGGTGGTTCTTTATATGTATATGCCATAGTGTCAAATTGATTAAATTGTTAATCTCAAATTCGACAAAATAATATCTGTAATATGTGTTTTTTCGTTTCTTACAGGCTCGGATATTTCACTTCAATTCAGAAGTCCTGTTATCTAACACGATGGAAGCCACTTTATATAAAGCAATCGCGTGGTCAAAAGAGTTCGGCAGCCTTATATTCTTCGACATGAATCTCCCATTACCGCTATGGAAATCCCGTCACGAGACACGAAAAATAATAAACAAAGCATGGGAACAGGCTGACATCATCGAGGTCAGCAAACAAGAACTCGAGTTCCTTCTAGACGAACACTACCACGAAAGACGACGAAACTACACCCCTCAATACTTTGCAGAATCTTTTGAAGAAACAAAAGAAAAAGGGAAAGATTATTATCATTACACACGTGAAGAAATCGCCCGTTATGGCACGATAATCTCAAGTTTTTATTCGTGACAGATGGCACTCTTCGGCTTCACTATTACTCACCGTTGTTTGATGGGGTGGTCGTGGGGACCGAGGATGTGTTGATCACGCCTTTTACGTGTGACAGAACGGGGTCTGGTGATGCGGTGGTTGCTGGTATTTTGAGGAAGTTGACTAGTCAACCTGAAATTTTTGAGAATCAAGATGTTTTAGAAAGGCAGCTTCGGTTTGCTATTGCTGCTGGGATTATAGCGCAGTGGACGATTGGGGCGGTTAGAGGTTTTCCGACGGAGAGTGCTACTCAGAATCTGAAAGAACAGGTTTATGTGCCTTCAATGTGGTGAGATTCTTGATGAACAACTGTAGAAACCAGACCAGACAGTTTTGGTTATTGTTTGGAGTTAGTTTAGGTTGTTGTACGGTTATATGTTATAATATTTATAAAAGTAGATGTCTCGGTTGTTGATGCACATTTGCGACGAGAAATAGTATCAACGTCACACCATCACCAGTGATCACCAACACTGAAGTTGCGGCGTGTTAATGCGAATAAATTAGACTGAAACGTAAAATACAGAAAATAACAACTAAGTTAATTTAGGACCCTGTTCGTTGCGACGAATTTGTCAAACGGGGAAAAATAGACAGAATATAAACGTTGAATCACACATGCACATTGCGTCATGTTAACTCGCAAAATTTACAATGAAGTGTAAAACAAAACGTAAAAACGTTGAACCACACACGAACTTTGCACCGTGTTTGCTCGGAAAATTTACAACAAAATGTAAAACGAAAATTTTGCAAAATATGAAAAGTATAGCGGATTAAAGTTGAAAGTAAAAAAAGTTATGAGGTTAAAAGATGAAAACTTTTCGGTTAAAAAAAATCAACTAGTTTTGGTGAAAAGTGTAAATATCAACTTTTGTTTTGAAAACCTCCTTAAGCATAGGGTACAACACCCTCATGTATCAAAATGTTGTTCATTTATAATTGATAAATATGATACATTAAAATATTAGTTTCTACTAAAAACAACCTGTCCCTATAAGAGCATTCACAATGAATTCCTTATTTATATTCATATATTTTTTTCTTTCATTTTCAACTAAATAATATATTTTAGACATTTATCATTACTTTTTCTCTCTCATTCACTCACAACCATTTATAAAAATATTAAAAAATTTATACAGTTTTCTCTCTTCAGATTTTATTTCCCATATATTTATAGATGACAGTAACTTTTCCATATATTTTCTCTCTCCTCCACTCACAACACTCAAAACCATTCCTTATAATATAACTACACTCCCTCACATACTTTTAAGAATTTCATTGTGAATGCTCTAAGTTGAGATAAAATTTAAGGTTTTCACTTAGTTTGATACTATATATCTCACATTGGAATACTAAGAACATTCACAATGAATTCTATATCCATATCCATATATTTCAACTAAAAACAACTACTTTTTCTCTCTCCTTTTTAATTACATAATATTTTTTATACCTTTATCATTACATTTTTCTTTCTCCTTCACTCACAACCATTTCTAAACATATTAAAAAATTTATACATTTTTTCTCTCTCCAGATTTTATTTCCCATATATTTACATTATGAACAGTAACTTTTCCATATATATTCTCCCTCCTCCACTCACAACCACTCAAAAATACTAACAACCATTCCTTATAATATAACTAAACTATCTCACATGTATTTAAAGATTTCATTGTGAATGCTCTAATATCCATCCCTATAATTTAGTTGAAGAAAATCTTTTGTTCATTCTGATTCCCTGTATCTATCTCAATTCAATAAATAATAGTTTTTTATTTAGTTATTTTTATATTTTTTTACTCATAACCACTTATAAAAATAAAAAATAAAAGATATATAGCGTAAATAGTGAACACTGAATCTTTATATAGGGAATCACTGTTCATTCAGTATACTTATTCTCTGAAAGAAATCCAATATATATAACAACAAATTAAAACTTAAAAAACTTTTCCTCTAAGAATGATACAGGGATTTTAATGTGCATGTTCTAACATAGAATTAAATATTGAAACTGACTTAGACTAGTCGTTATGGGGCTGGTATATGCCCGGCTAGGCCCCGCGCTGGACCCCCACACCGCCTCCTAGGCCTGGCCCCAGCTACTCCGTTTCTCAGCTGCCGCTGATGCCGGTCCAATTTTGGCACGATTTTCAAAAAATGCCTGTTTATAAAAAAAAATTGTTTTTTTTTTCACTTTAAATACAAAACCTCCCATTTTTTATACCACATTCACTTAATTTTCCACCCACTCTTCTCATCAACTTTAAAAATCTCTTTATCTTTTTTTATACAAAAAACATGAATCCTTTCAACCAGAACAACCCGAACCCGTTCAACCCGAATAACCCGAACCCGTTCAACCCGAACACGAACAACCCGAATCCTAATCCTTTTTCCACACCCGGTTACACACCGGCTATCGACCCTTCTTGGGCGACACCGCAATTCACCTTTTCGGGATTCCAACAATCACTGAACACGTTCCATTCCATGTCTCAAGTCCAACAAATGCATCAATATCAAGCTATTCAACAAATGATGCTCCGAAACCCAATCTCAACCACCGTTCGCATCTCAACCCCCATCATCTCCGGTTCGACTAGGCAATGACGGCGAAGTCGTCCCCGAATCCCAACCGCAAAGGAAAGGACGCAAAAAAACAAGGGGAAAGCGGCTCAAGACGATTCTAGCTCCAAACCAAAGCAAAGACCTTGGTCTAAAAAGGAGGAGGAAACGCTAGCAATGGCGTATGTCAAGTCGTCTACTTGTCCGGTTGTCGGTATGAACTTAATACTCTATTTTTAATTTAAAATTTAAAAAGATAATATCTTTATTTTACTAATGTTAATTATTTTTTTAAATTTAGGGAACAACCAAACGGGTAAAAGCTTTTGGAAGAAAATAACGGATGCTTTTAACAATATTATGGAGCACCCCGACCCACGCTATCACGAGTCTGTCTCTTCCAAGTGGCGAAAAATGAGCAAAAAAATCAACCGCTTTAGCGAAATTTACAACCGCTACTACACTAATCCTCCTAGCGGTGCAAACGAAGTCACCCTCCTCAACCTTGCTTTGGAAAAATGGGATCCGAAAGCTAGAACCGCATTCCCACATCTTCAAGCTTGGGAAGTTTTGAAGAAAGAAAACAAATGGAAACCAGTTCCAAACGAAGTGGCGTCCGCCAAACGGAGTAAAACTTCCGAGTCCGGAAGTTATAGCGCGGGAGGCTCCACCGCTCGTTGTCAAATAGACATAAACGACGTCCCGATGGAAGGGACAAGGCGAAAAAAGCGGCGTCCGAAAAGAAAAAAGCGGCGTCTTCCGGGAATGATTCGAAAATGAATGAGTTGATAAACGAGATGCGTTCATTCCGAGAGATCACGGAGAAAAAATGAATATAAGAAAGATTTGTCGGCCGACTTCGCTCGAGCGAGTGATTTTAAAATTCTACAGTTGGATCTCGATACCGTACCGGAGGATGAACGGGAGGTTTACCGGAGGATGACGGAGGACGTTAAAAGAAAGTGGACCTCGTAGTTTTATTTTTAGGAATCGTAATTTTTATTTTTAGGATTCGTATTTTTTATTTTTAGGAATCGTAATTTTTATTTTAGGATTCATAATTTTAGTTTTTATTTTATGTAATTTTTTTAAAATTTATGGAGTGGATCTAATTATCTTGTTTCATGTTTTATTTTTATTTAATATATGTAGTGTTTTTATAAAACTAAATTAATACAAACTAAAATTAATTTAATATTAAAGTTAAAGTGGGGTAGGCCCATCCCTCCACCCCCTCATTTTGCTAGGAGGGCCATCCTCCAAAGGATGGAGATGTGGCATCCTACGTGACGGCCCATCCCTTGGGGATGACCCTCCCATACCTTCTAGTCTTATGTTTCCTTAGGACTTTATTATTTATTTTGTATTCCTGTTCCCCATATTTTGTGAGTGAAAAAAAAAAAAAAACAAATACTATCTAGTTAAACAAACCTTTTTTACGGCGAATTTGGATCACTGACGAATCATTGGAGTATCATCGTGCCACCAACGGAACCACCCGATCATATCCATCTCCACTAGGCATAATGCTTATATACCAATTCAGGAGGAAACCCAATAAATATGGGAAAAGCCTTCTTGTGGGAATCGAACCCAGGACCTATTGATCTCAAACGTCTTATCTCACCCCCAAGATGTCACTAGGCTATAAAGTCATGGCCAAAAAAGGTAAAATCACAAAATATAAGGAATGAGATGTAGAACACCCGAAAATGGACATAATTATTTTAAGAGATAAATGTGGTTATTTTTTTATTAAAATGCCAAAATGTCCTTTAAGTTTAGATTAGTTTTGCCACTTCAGTCCAAAAATAACCTTTTTTATTTTGCCATAAATCTAGATCCTTAAGGTTTCATTTTTGTTGTCATTTTCATCCAATTGGCAGATTGAATTACAATTTTTTGTTAACTTCTCATTTTTTGTCAATTTCCTCATTTAAATGAATGGTATAATCGTCATTTTATGCCATAATATATTTTAATTAAATGAGGAAAATGTAAAAAAAGAAGAAGAAGAAGAAGTTAACAGAAAATTGTAACCTAATTTGCCAGTTTGATGAAAATTGCAACAAAAATGAAACCTCAGGGACCCAAATACAAAAGATTACATTTTTGGACGAAAGTGGCTTAAACTCAAGGACCATTTTGGTATTTTACTTTTTTTTAATGAAATTATAAGGATGGAAATGCTATTTTTCAGGACAAATGAGCGTGTGTCAGTCAGCCGTCAGACACGAATAAAAATTACACGGAGTCATACATTTAAAACAAAACACTACCATAGTTTTGACAAAAAAAAAAAAAAAAAACTAAAATGATGGCATGAGTATAATTTTACACCAGGGGCAAAATCTTACTTTGATATGGAAAAAAACAAAAACAATGGAAAACTGTAAATTTGAACTGTGAGCAAAATCGTAATTTGGCTGAGAGAGGAAAAAAAACAAAAAAAATGACAAAACTATAAATTAAAGGGGGCAAAATCATAATTTGACTGAACTAAATGATCAATGGATAGGTGTCAGACAGCTGTCTGACACTATTTCCTTCCATAGAAACTGTAATGTATATAAATAAATGTTAGAACTCAGGTGTTTTTATGGTAAAAAAATTCTAAAAAGAAATCCGCATGATTTTAACAAAAAATAATAATATTAAACCTGTCCTTTAAAAAATACGAGTAACATAAGCAAAATTCATAACGCAAAAGACCTCTTGTTCTAGTGAGACATTAGATGTTTTGCCTGTTAAAATGGTACGGGTTGACACGTTATTATTATTCTTTTTTGAACGGTCAACTAAATTACTGGATAAGTATTCTGGGATAGTCCTCAATCAAACAAATACATCTCCTCTTCTATAACGATCAGAGTTGGATGCACACCCAAGCCACCAGTTACGGAGAAAACCCGCCCACCAAAAAACCCACTACGGTAAAACCCAGTTTGACCTCCAGAGAGGTCTAGATCTAAACTTCATTAGCACCACCAGCATCCTTCAAAGCGATGATAGTAAGAGTTGAACTTAAGACCTTAAGAAGAGAAACCAAATGTCTAACCACTAAACCAACTTGTCATGACTCACACGTTATTTTCTTATAGTTAAAGTTTATTAAAACAATTATTTATTTCATAGTTAAAGTTTATTAGAACAAAAATAATAATAAATGTTTAGTAGAGTTGCTTTTTAACTTTTATTATAGAGTTAATTACTGTTTTCGTCCCCGTGGTTTGTCAAAAATCACTATTTCAGTCCATTAGTTTAAAATTTGCGATTTCAGTACATATGGTTCCACTTTCGTAACCATTTCAGTCCATCTCGCAACCATTTCAGTCCCTCTACTTACAGAATAAATGGATTGAAGTGGTTATGAAAGTGAAATCACAATGACTGAAATGGTTACGAAAGTGAAACCGCAGGGATTGAAATTGCAATTTTTAAACTAATGGATTGAAATAGTGATTTTTAACAAACCAAATGGACGAAAATAGTAATTAACTCTTTATTATATTATATTATATTCTAACTTAATTGGCGTGTAGTAGATTGCCCACTTGCTTTCATAGAAGTCATCATTACATTCTACCAAAAACAAATGATAGGATATGGTAATTTATTGGGAAGTCACGTTTATAAACACAGTTACACATTGTATTGTATTTAAATTAAATTAAATCTGAATCTCAATTATATGGATATGATTCCAAAGGACAACCAAACACCTACCATTTCACTATCAATCCAAACACACCTAAACATTTCAATACACTTTTTTTAACGACAAAATTTACAGCACCACTGGAGTATCATCGTGCTACCAGCGAAACCACCCGATCATATCCATCTCCATTAGGCAATAATGCCTATACACCAATTCAGCAGGAAACTCAATAAATCTGGAAAAATCCCCTTGTGGGAATCGAACCCAGGATCGATCTAATAATGCCTAATCTCACCCACAAGATGCCACTAGACTATAATGTCATTGGCACGTTTCAATACACTACATTAGAGCATAAAAGACAACCTAGACAGTTTAGTTTGCCGTCTCTCGAACTATGCAGTTAATATCGGTGATATACTGGTGAGATATCGGTCATATCGGACCCCTAGTAAAATAATATCAGTGTCAAATATCAGCGGTACCGATATTATCGGCAATATTGACCGATATTTGACTGATATAACCGATATCTCACCGATATATCACGGAATTATTAGTGTTAAATTGCCATATATATACATTTTGCATTATATTAAAATTACCGATATCCCACCGAGATAACCTATATCTCAAATATCGGTCCTTGACCGATATCCAATATTTTACCGCATTAACTGCATAGCTCTAGAAACCATAGTTAGCAGTTCGGTCGACCCTTTTTGTCAAACCGTCTCTCGAAACCATAGTTAGCAGTTCGGCCGACCAAACCAGACCGTGAACACCCCAACTCCACCGCAACAAACTATAGTAAATGCATTAACACAGCATAAAAAAACAAACTGTAAAAAGCAACTAAAGTACTGAAAAATTCATCTCTAGGAATGAAAATTTAACCATAACTGGCAACATATTAAGTTCCAAATTCAGATCACCTACAATTAGAACACACAAAAATAGCAAAACCACAAAAAAAACATATTCTAAATAACATCATACTAAAGATTAAAAAAACAGAATCCTAACCTTTTACAGAACAACATATGACCTGCATCATCATCATCATCATCATCATCTTCACCACCTTCATGTGAATCAACTAGTAAAAGTGACCTTTGCATTTCATCGATCCACACAAACACTTTTTCTTCTGGGGCCCACTTTTCTTCTCCGGCCGCGGTGTTCCATAGTCGAACGTTAGTTCATGCAACGGAGGAATGTGTTTGATTGCGTAAAATCCAATATGAAGATGTGCTTCCTCCTCGGTTTGACGCAAAATCGGCTGCCAATAAACATTAGGTGAACAACTATGGTTCATGAACCGACCGACGTTTCCTTTGTTCTTCGCACTGACGATTAACGGAAACGGAGGCTTTACGTACTCGTCAGTCGGAACGGGCTCCAACGGGTCAAACGAACGGGTTGTATCCAGTATGTAATCATCGTCACTATCGCTACCACTTTCAATCACTTCACCTGCATACTCACATATAAAAGCTCCGGCCCGTATCGGGTCCCACGACCGAAGTCCCCAACCTTTGTTCTTTGTTCGAAATACTTCCAAACGGAGCTTGAGACCCGTTTGAGAAATCCGGTTTCTGCACGTAGAAGGGCATAAACAAGACGGCCCGCACTCATGAATTACCGAATTATGACTTAAAAGAACACCACCGCTCGAATACGGAAGATACCCACCGTTTCTTTCAACACAAGGGCAGTTAGTTGCGGGTTGACATCCGTTAGAGCACTTACAGCTTGAAGATTTTGCCGGACGAAACGGTTTTGAATATTTTAATCTCGAAGCGTAAGTAAAATAAGCGGGACCCTTTTCACTATCCACATCGTTCACAAGGCAAATCGGTGTATTCTCTGCACCGGAAGTAAGATCAGGTAAAATAACACCAACCCGCTTCGTAACACCGTCTCGCCATTGTTGAATAGACTTCCATAACATAAATCCTTCGGGTTGACCCGGAACCCGAATCAGTTTATACTTGAAAACATTGCAACCCGACTTCCCTTTTTCAATCCAAGATTCGTGAAGTTTGTAAACACCATCGTAAACGTATATCTTACCGGTTAAACTCGTCCCGTCTTTAATACCACGAACGACGCGTACCTCGTTACCTTTATGCAAACTTTTTTCTAAGGCGAGATTACCTCTTTCGAGCTTTTGATCCATCACTAATTTGTCATTTCGTTGAACACCACCTTGACCGCTATAAATTAAAACCTCACCGTCATCTCTGTCATCTTCGTATCCTCCAGACGAAACAATACTAACCGCAATCGGCTCTTCGTCGCCACTAACCTTGAAACTTAAATAATCGATTCCAGCCATGATCGGTGCGTGAAGTCCCGCTAAGCATAACTCCATACGAAAAAAGAAAACATCACCAATGTTCACACCGGGAACCGCACCAACCCTTCTTCTGGTGTTAGCGCGGGCTCCTTTATTCATCAAGATTGTACCCGACCGTAAATCGGCCCGTCGTGATATACCCGGAATAACCCCTTTTGCGTCATCGAGCTGCATGATTTTCCTCCGAAGCAAATTATAAACCATAACCACACGCTGAACCAAATCATGATCACTATCAGCTTGAAGAGATGTATTGATATCCACAAGGTTAAAAGATCGTAAAATATCGTTAACCAAATGATCAATGTCAACTTCAGAATTAGAAACCGCTACGGCTTGTGGGCCCTTAACGATTTTTCGGGCTTTACGTTTTCGCCTACCAACATCACTACTGTCATCCGTATCAATAGTGAACCCGTTTTCGTAACCATCAGTTTGAGCATACCCATCATCATACACTTCACGAGTTTTAGTGCTCCCTCTCGGCCTCCCTCTGCCGCTAGTAGTCACTGGCGCTGGGGCAGGGGGCGGGGCAGAGGGCGGCGTTCTAAACGAATTCAAAGGGACCGGTGACGGAATAGCACTAGCGGTAGGGGTAACGGTAACGGTGGGGGTAACGGTAGGCCTTCCTTGATCCGGCACACTAGCAGGCCTCGGCGGCTCGCTTGAACCAACAAACGGGAAAAACTGTGCCGTCCCAGGTGGAAACGGGCCATTCGGAGCACCAAACGCAAACGGTGGAGCCTGCAGTGCACCGGACGAACCCGCGTGTGATGGAAAAACCGGAACAAGACACCTTAATGGCTTCACACTCATAACCCTAGATTTATCAATAGGACCCGAAGGGGTCGAAACAACCGGAACCGAATCCGAACCTAAATTCCCTTCCATCAATCTCAAATTCTCAAACAAACACAATAGTCTTCAAACTTTAACCAAAACCCACCAAACAAAACCACACCCACCAACTAATAAACAAAAAAGATTCAAACTTTAACCTAATTTATGCCTTCAAAGTCACAATTGTCTGCTAAAACCCCCATAAACCGCCAAAAAATCAAATCTTGAAATCGTCCTGAAACATGCACGTTAAAACCCAAAATTAAAAACCCAATTCGGATCTAAAACTTTAACAACCCAAACAGATATTAACCTAAAAATCATGAAAAAAAACCCTAAAATAAGTTAAAACAATAAAACCCTAAAGATCTGAAATGAAACAATAAAGGGGGAAATCAAGTGGGAAAAAAAGGGTGAAAAAGTGTGATTTGAGTGACAGATTTAAAGAAGAGGGTGGTGAGATCTAGAAGTGAGAGATTACCTGCGATTTGAATGGTTGAAGGAGTGAGTTCCGGCGAGAATTTGTTCGGAAAGTGATTTTCGGCGATTATGATTTTACATCGATTTTTGTTGTTTACAATTTTACATTTAATCTAGAGATGGAGTCACAACCTAATCTAGATATAAAATATAAAAAAAATGGAGAAAATCACCACCCATTTTACTAATTGTGATACTACACCCTCTCATTATTTGGAAATGAGAATAAAGAAGTTTGTAGGTTAGTAATCGGATGCTGGTCTACTGGTAAAGACAAAATATTTAGACACTTCGGTTTAGGGGGGGGGGGGGGGGGGGGCTGTTTGGGTTCACGTTTCACAAGCGAAACAGATTAAAAGGAATTAGTTGTTAAAAAAAGTTTGTGGGTTACTCGAGATTTGAGGTTAAACAAAAGTTGAAATCAAGCCTAAAAATAAGCTTGTTTAATAAAAAAAAATTTAATGGAAATGAGAAAAAGAAGCTTGTGGGTCACTCGAGATTGGTGTATTTCAAAGTTTGAATTTAGTTAGGTTAAACAAAGGTTGAAATTAAGCCTGAAAATAAGTTTGTTTGATAAAAAACTTGAATGTGAATTTTATTTATGAGTCTTGAGTAGCTCGCAAACCTAAACAAGGTTATTTTTATATGATTTTTATTTAATCAATAATTATTATATATAAGATTATGAGTAAATAACTAACTAAAATGTTGTGTTATATATATATATATATCATTGTAAATATATTTAAAAAATATTGTAAATCTATATAAACAATGCGGTGAGTGCGTTGATATTATTCAAAACTATTTATATAAAAAAAGAATTTGTTAAAAAATTCACAATTGTGCAAAAAGAAAATCCGTTGAACCTCAAAAGAATGATAATTTTATCAAAGTTGGTTAAAAATGTTTAAGGTTGAGGGTTGTATAATATTTTATTAAAATTTAGGGATAGGAATGCAAATTCATTAATTTGCGAATTTGCACTAAAAACAAAATAGAGGAAGTATGATACTTTTATAAAAGCTTAGAGTTAGAAATATAAATTGGTTAAAGAAAAAGAACTGGATTGATTAATCATTAAAGTGCAGATGGATGTAAATGAAAATTTTTGTAGCCACGTTAAAAAAGAATGATAGTTAATTATACCCAAGGATGGTTTTTAAATAATTAGATAAATAAGAGTAAATCAATAAATGAACCGAACTCAAACTTAGGGTTGAAAATAGCTAATCTCAAACTCTCGTAAGTTAAACGAGCTAGTTTGGGCTCAGCTCGTTAACAATAACACCCATAACTATAGTCTATAAGATATAAAATTACTAACTTTACTATGTAAAAGTATGACTTACATGACTCAAAGTATTATATTTTATACACACTATTGGATACATGCATCTTATGCTTTTTACTCGTCTAGCATCATAAAACTCGTATTTTTATCAGGAATAATGGTAAAATCCTACATAAACACATGTAGCATCTACAATTTCATGTAAATACTTTATAATATTGCATCTATTTTCTCTCTTATAAGTTTTTCATCTATGTTGCCAATTTCCATAACCAATTTTCTCTGAATGGCTAATCAACATCTAAACCATGTAAGACATATCTTTATATCTACCGTCATGTACGTATTATCAACCAACTATACGTGTTTTTAGCATATAATTTGAGTCCTCAACATATATTTTGGCATCTTGAACAAAGAGTTTCACTCTTTTGGAAGGATGATAAGGATTACCAATTTACCAGTTATAGCATGTGATGTAAACAAATCAAGGATGACATATTCAAGAAGACAACAAAAGACTCAATGACGGGAGGGTGGTTTCAACTTTCAACTTTCAGTGTCGTAAATCATAACTCATTAAAGATCACGTGGACGATAAAGGGTGGGCGCAAAGCGTAAAAGACTTTTAATTTTGGGCGGGCCTTCGTAAGCAATCTATGTTTTGTCATATTGCATACTTAGACTATACTGAGCGCACAAATGAGTTATAGGGTGTATTATCAGAGGGGGGTCGAGTGGTAATTTGTGGGTCGTTAGTTTCAAATGTTTTGAGTTTTTATTGAGAAATGTTTTAATGCAATACCAAAGCATCCCCAACTATTGAATTCTCCAAGGGCGTGCTTCAACATACCGAAGGTTAGGGAAATGTGGCGTCAGTGGCGAGGAACTAGCCCAAAAACGTAGGGGTATCCCAATTTAGTTTTTTTAGGGATCAGGGGTATCATTGTATAAAACCGAATTGTTTTTGTTTTTTTACACTATGATAACGGTACAGGGACGGGGCTCTCCTTCTAATACACTAGCTTCACCCCTGTCTGATGTATTTGTTTGTATGTTGAAGTTAGCTTTAGAAAAAAAACTAGAAATAGAAACAAAACATGCTAGCCAATGAATTCTCTAGCTTGCATTAAACATTTGAAGTGATAGGCTCAGTGTTGTAAAAATTGCGATTACTCGGTGATTAATCGCCAGTCGGCCAGGAACTGAATAATTTTTAGTTAATCAGTCTATTAATCGCTAGTCGGGCCCAGTCGGTCGGCCAGAAATCAGCGATCCCGACCAGATTCCGGCAAAAAAACTTGTATATTCCGACCAAAACCTCTAAATTCCGGACAGTTTCCAACCAAACTATGTGAATTTCAACAATTACTCTTGTATACTTAAAAATGAGTTGAGTAAGAGTTAAAACCTAGTAACTAAAAATATATGCCTATAAAAATGTGTATATGTATACATAAAACTGAAAATTACATATAAAAAACCCACTACGATTAATTCCAATTAATCCCGAGTAGTCGCTACTCCCCACCTCACCGACCGATTAGCGACTAGCAAGTTCCTCAACCATGAATAGGCTTACACAATATTGCTCTTTTATGTTTGAAAATTGTGTTTCAATAGCAACACTAGTAGTAGGACCCGTGTAAAATACGGGCAATTTTAGTAACGTTTTGTTATATTAATTAGTAAGTAATTGTCGGTTTATTTAGATTGTCGGGATTTGATATCATTAAACGATGGATGATTATACATTTTTTAAGGTTTAATTAAAAATGGATTATAAACAAAGGGAAGCGACATGTTAAACCAATAACATGTTCTTGCTTTTTAACACGTTACTTGTAACAATGAATACTGACATGTTGAACATATGTACAGACAGTAGACACAAAATGAGATGGTACCAAAACTTTTATGAACTATAAACACACAGGGGATATGTATCTGCACATAAATTGAGGGATCAACCCTTTTTTTGTGTTTCTCCACAACTTCAGTAACATGATTCGCTCTTACAGCCGCCCCTCAACTCTGGCACAACTGAAGGCCAGAAGGGTTACCTTTTAAAGGCTTGAAAATTAGTATTTAACTCTCTTAAAAAATTATATCAATTTGTAATATTTATTCCAAAAGAACCATCAAAAAACATTAGTTCCCACAAAAACCTACCAGAAGTATTAAAATTCCCAATTCTAAGCAGGAACACAACTTTAGTTTTCTTAATTGCCGCATCATCCATCGGCCAGTTCCCTGAACCTTCCAACTACAATATAAAGAAGAACTAAGTCCATAAAATGCTACAATTATTAACTGACAACTTCGAATTCAACACCTAACATACCTAAATCATAACTTCAATTGATGGTAAACAACTTGAACAAATTCTATTTCCAGCTTTGGTTCCATTAGTCAATGGATGAGGTCGAGGAGGAAAAACTGATGTGTGGCGGAAAGCTGTATATATATGTAAAAATAGTGTGTAAGATATAAAATTTAACTTGTTGATGATTGAATATCACATGTGGCAGGTTTTCAAGTTATTTTTATGTCAAATGCGTAAATTTCAAAATACTTGCTTAAAAAATAAACATGCCAAATGGGACGAACAAGTTTGAAACTCATATGAAGTGTGTATTAATGCTTACAAGTTACAACCTATTAGATTGCTTTATCTAACAAAATACTGGATCAAGGTAAACATGGCCATACTAATTTGTTTCGAATGACAATCACTGAATGCAAGTGGTCTCAGTATTTAGACTCTAATCAACCGTATGAAAGTGTCTCAATATTCAGTCTGTATTTAATGTAAAGATGCAAGTGGTTTCAATGTTTAGTGTCTTTATTAGATGACAAACTAATATAACTACTCAACAAATAGTATTAAACCTGAGTCCAAGGGCTGCACACTGGAGATTGCCAAAGGAACATCACTCAGAAGACGTAGACGCTTAGATAGGGTACCGAAACTTTCAAGCAAACTTCCATAAGAAGCCAGATCTGTATCGCTTGATGAACTTCAATAACTTAAAAGCCAAGAAAATTACATGTAAAATAGGATGTGCAACTATTTAATGAATTCATATTCACATTATACTTAAGAATGACTGATTAAGTTTAGACACAAGAGAAGCATAACGAACCCACAAAACATGTTTAATTTCACTAACACAGAAAATGCAGTATTAAAAATATATTATCTATTTAAATTACAAACAGGTTAACAAACCTTGTGATATTGATTTGTTCAATTCCACGAAAGAATGGGCTGCTGCAGGACGACTCCTTCCACTTTACATGGTGTGAGTTTAATCAAGCTACTACATGATTATTTAAAATCCATATATTATTTATAAGGCAGCAAACCTGAATATACGTAAAGTAAACATCTTTTTATTTGCATTTAAGCGGCCTTATGTTAGTGCTTCTCATTTCCGGCTAAAAAATCTCAACCTGTTAGGATTGAGATTTTTGAGCTGCAGATGAGAAGCACTAACATAAGGCGGCTTAAATGTAAATTAAAGGATGTTTACCTCTCATATATTTAGGTTTGCTAGCTTATATATAATGCAGAAGTATTAAATAATGATGTAGTATTACCTACGATATTGCACTTTTATGTTTGAAAATTGTGTTTCAATAGCAACATATATGAATAAATTTGAGAATAAAGTCAAGCCAAATGTACGATTACAGGTAAAAGAAAATTACATGAAAGTAATAATGGTAATGATATCTACTTTTGTTTTTTACCTTATAATCATCTTTAAGCACATGTTACTCTATAGCCTTAATAACATAACCTTGATTACAAGAAATAATGTCTATTGATGATTACATTCTTTAACCCTATACTGAGTGTTATATATGATTTGTATATTGTCAAAATCCTTCTAGTACTTTTGCAAAGTTGACAGATTATGTACTTATGAAAATGATGTGTGGGAGAATATATATATAATATATATATATATATAACCAGTCACGATCAGAATTCTCCTAGTACTTTTACACAGTTGTCAGATTATGTATTTGTGAAAATGATGTGTGAGAGAATATATATATATATATATATATAACACTACGTGTTTTTCGTCCATTTAATTTCCGACACGTGTCCCTATAATCCTCGTATGTCACGTATTAGCCAAGAGGGACCAAAGCGTCGTTATGTTATTATTATAACCTCTGAACGACAATTATATAAGTTAAGGGACTAAAAGTGTCAACATGCTTAATCTATGCCTATGAGTGACCTTTTAACGAACCCGAAACTTAACAATGTTCGGTTTTATTCCCGAGGGTGTCAAACGATGGCCATACTGACTAAAACATGCAAAAATGTCAAAATATGGAGGTTTGGGAAGTCCAGGGGGCAAAAATGAAAATTTTGAGAAAAAGGCACCGTAGCGTGGCGCGCCAGGTGCAACAGAGGCTGGCGCATGGCGCGGGGGTCACACTTTTTCAGCTGGTGTGTGCCAGCTGCAGTTTCCTGCATTTGCCACCAAACCTGCCACTTCTCTCGTGATTTTGCCACCTTTTGCGCAGTGTTTGACACTTCAAAACACTTGTAAACATCTGAAATCATGTCTAAACACCTGGCAACCTCCCCCCTCTCCTCCATAGCTCTTAAAATGAACAATCTTGTGAGTTGCAACAATCTTCATGCACTCTAGACTCACCAAGTTCATGCAAGAGAAGTTCTGATCAAATCTAAGTGTTCCATTTCGTTCCTACTGCTAATTTGGACCTAATGTAAGTGTTCAAACTCGTGCTTAGTGAATTTTTATAGCTATTAGCCTACGACAAAGTCTCGTCGTAATTACGCCTTGACTTTGCTCTAAATCCGTGTATACTCCATCATTGTGCGTAACGAAAGCTCCTACGTGCTCCTAATGATGGAGGTAATAAACCCTCAAGAGAGTATTTTCATATTTTCACGGATTCATGGCTAATTGACGAGTCAACCGAAAAGTCAATAAAAGTCAAACTGGGCAGTTTTTGTAAAATTCATAACTAATGATCCGGATGTTATAAAATATGTTTTAAAGCATTAATAACCTTAAAATAGGTATTTGAACATATGTCAACAGGTATGGTTCGTCAATTTTTGGTCTAGGCTCGGTTCGTAACCGAAAGTCCAAACAGTTGACTTTCTGTTGACTTTCGGTTCTGACCCGTTTTGAGCCATTCTTGATACTAAGTTATGGTCATTTTATGACCGTGATTATGTTTAGAATATGGTCCTAAAGTTTCGTGACTCAATTCCTAAGAAATCTGAGTTATTATATAAGTTCCGTAAAAATCCTTAAAACTTGGCAAATAGGTCCTTTTTGCGCAAAATGATATTTTTTAGCACATATGAGCATGTGGATGGTATAACTACTGAAATGTTAAGATAAGAAGGACCAATTGGGATGTTTGTTCAGTCGATGACTTAAATGTACGCTTAAGGATCGCTAATCGCCGCTAAACGACTAAACTACCCTTTTACGGAAAAATAGCAAGAATCAAACTTTTCATAATCAAAAACCTTAATTTAATGATGTTATAAGTTAAATGACATATTTTGGCCATTTAAAACAGGTCCTAACTTCAGTTTATAAATATCGATTTAACAGCAATTTATCGACTTTTACGCCTTTTCGGCTCATAAGTATGGTTTAAAAACCATAACCATGAGCTGAGACTTGATATTTACTGATTTATAAACTTATTTTTATATAAAAACAGTAAGTATAAGTCCCGAACTCAGAATCCCAAATTCGGCTTCAAAGCTATGTGTGAAATTACTAAAATGCCCCTGCGGGACATAGTATGTTTCAAAATCATCAAACACACATATATTTGATATCCTACTATTATAACATGATAAAATATATGTTTTTACAGAATATTTAAGGTCATAACATCAGATTCACTTTAAACATCTTTTATAAGCCCAAAAATGACCAAAATGCCCTTGTAGGGCATAAATCGGTTTTAAATATAACTCGGGCCTATCCTTGCAAATGTTACTGATTTTATAATATATTTTAAACATATCACATTATGGAACTTATATACGACTCTTACGGTTACCCGGTTTCGCTTATACGCGTTCGGTTAAACATACGTAGCTAGTTTACGTATTTAAACCAAAACGGGTTTAACTTTGTCCATTCCTTATCAAAATCCAGAATGTTATTGGTTTTCCCATATTATACAAGTCTATGTGCTTGTCTGGTCCAATTAACATTCTATTCCGGTCACCGCTTAATCTAGCGTATCGTACCGTATCACAATTTAGCGTAAGACTAACCGGTCCAAGTCTAGGACTTAACTAAGGACCCGTTAGCATTCTAATATTGGTTATTAATTACCATCACTCCAGACTGAACGCCTCCCGGTAGATTGCTCTTGTACTTGCTCTGGAATACGGCTGAATTTGGATTACTTGCGAACTTCAAATTCAGGTAAATACCCTTAACTTATTATCCCTATACGGGCTTGGGATACAGTAGACTACTACCGCTTGGTCGGGTATGGGATAATGTTTTATCCAATTGTGATAATTAACTGAAATCTTACCTAACCCGGTTTTGATCTGTTTTGACTGAAACTAAAACATTGAGGGTGGGCTTAACCATGTCTGGGATATCCTTGGCTCACTAAATCGGTAGCGGCCACGACAATATAGCATGGCGTGTAGGCATACACTAGGAAATTGCTATCCTGTTTTCTTTGTGAAAGTTCAGAGTGGTGTGTCAGTCGATCATGTCTCGGTTTTTGTACCGAGCCTCATATGTAAAAGCCAGCATGTAAATCTGTATACAAGGTCTTTTGTACTGTCCCAAGTTATTTATAAAAACGTGCCTAGCGCACCTTAAACCATTTTCGAAAAGGTTTTCAAAATGAGTCGGTAGAGTGTATTTACCAGTGTAAACTGATGTATTTTCAAAAGTTTAAGTTACAGGTTGCAAGTACGGAATAGGATGTCACACCCCGACCCGCAGCGGAATAAAAGTCGGGGCATAATTGGGTTATCACCAAAGCTCATGATATTTACTAAGAAGTTTCATATTTATTAAATTCAAATTACAAACTAAAATATCCAATAAACAAAATTCATACAATTACAAAGGAAAACAAAACTAAACGTTCATTTCAAAGCATTAACTTGTTTATTCTTCTAGGCCATCCTAAGTGTTTCTTTCCTCAACTGGATCACCTGTATCATGTGTAAAACAGGGGAGATTTTGGGTCAACAAAAGTTGGCAAGTGAATCTTGATAAAACATTTTAAATAATTGCTTGTTTTATTCATTAAAGAAAAATCGTGCATTAATCATATGTGAGCAAACATATATATGTAAACAATCACAAACCACTTTGGATGAATATATGACATGAATGATGATGAATTTGAGATCAAGGCTCAATCAAACGGAGCGGATCTAATGAGGCACCTGATGCTCAACCCGTATCCCACGGGGAACTGATGGGCCTAATGAAATGCGTGCACTGAAATGATAAATTTAATCTACATATAAATCACACAACAATCGATACACATTTGATCACGGAATGATATATGCACATGTGTTTAGATAAAATAAAGGAATAGTACGACACATGATACACCCCAAAACGTGATTAAAACGGGGAATTAGTAGAGATTCACTCACCTTGGGTGCGTATTCATGAGTGGTAAAGAGAGCGCACGAGTTGGAATTTTTAATCGACGAGAAAGTACTAACCTAGATATAATAACGCGACAACTCAATAAATAAATAAACTAACCTTTTGTTTTAAAACATTTGTTTAGATTTTTAAGTTATTGATGTGGGTTTCTCCTTTATTGGTATTTTAGACCCTTTTTATTTATTTTTAGATTTAACTTTAACGTACATTCATAAATAAAATAAAATAAAACAGGAAAATAAAAATAAAAAGGCTGTCAGTCTAACAGGAGGGTTGTCAGACCGGTCGAACCACGGGAATCTGTATGCGGTAGTGAGGCTCGAACTCGTGACCTCTCGGTTGCGTGCACGCAACTTTACCAACTGAGCTACGTGTCTAACCAGAAATAATATCAATTTTAATTATATA
The DNA here is from genome assembly GCA_947069175.1 of Scalesia atractyloides. Lineage (NCBI taxonomy): Eukaryota > Viridiplantae > Streptophyta > Magnoliopsida > Asterales > Asteraceae > Scalesia > Scalesia atractyloides. Next base: position 5,382,814 of record CAMTDV010000006.1, on the reverse strand, counting down.
TATATATACTAGTTAGGTTAATACAGAATTTATTTATTTTAAAAAGGTTTGTAAATCTTCAAAGCGGTTGAGACAGTGCAGTCTCGAACCCGAGACCTCGTGATTAGTGTGCTCCCAGCCCAACCGTTGGGCTGGGTGTCTAACCCGTTAAAGACTCCGGCGTTTATTATTCTTATATACCAGTGACGTTCTGACAGTAGTTTCTTAAAAATTTGTTTAAAAATCACCGGTTCAGTGATTGGGCATGGATTCGAACTCTGTATCGTATATATAAAATGCACACAGTCCACCGCTGGACTGTGTGTCTAACCCGTTTAAAACACAAGTTTTTATTTTACAAATATGCTTGTTTACTTCGTCTTCTTCGTTTGAATAAAACTTTACCCGCCTGAATCGATTCCCTGATTCTTTGTGATTTTTATCAATTGAATGTATACAATGCTAATTTAAGAAAACTTAAAAAGGATAGGACAAGAAAACTACCGAAACACAACGGTGGAGAAATCGCGATGTCCGGCGGTTGAACTTCAACGAACTGCTGTGTTTTCCGACGAACAGAAGGAAGAAAGAACGAGTTGGATCGAGGAGTTTAGACCTGTATTTATAGGGGTGCTTACTCGGTTCTACAGCTTTGGATTGATTGGTAACGCGTCCGAGATTGAAGCAATTTGCCAAGATTAAGCTCCTACAGTTGTCGGAGATTTAAAAAAAAGAAAGGAAAGCGCGTGAAAGATTCGGATTTGGTTGCAGGTTCAACTTAGGTTCAACATAAGAGGTTTAAAATCCTAAACTTTGCACAATAGCGTGTGCAGTCCAGTTGGTGTTGGTGGTGTGTGTGTCTTCGGGGGGACCCGGGTTCGATCCCGGTTTCACCCATTTTTTTGAGTTTATATATTTTATTTATTTTAAGTTTTAAATATTTAATTGATTCTTTAATTTATTAATATTCTATTAGATCTTAATCATTAATATACATGTATAGAACTCTGAATGTATAAAACAATAAACGAAAGTTTTAAAGAAAACACTCAACTTAAATAAATACATTTTGATTGAGAACTTGGGGCGGGTTTTCGAAACCCGATTCACACAAATGTTACAGTATCCCCAACTTTTAGAAATTTTGTCCCGAAATTTATGTAGTAGTGGTAACCGGAAAAAGATGCGGGTATTTCTTGCGCATTGAGTCTTCACGTTCCCAAGTGAACTCGGGTCCTCGTTTTGACTCCCAACATACCCTGACGATTGGAATACGACTTCGCCTTAAGCGCTTCTCACCGAAATCCATGATTTCTACTGGTCTTTCGACGAAGTGCATCGATTCATCGACTTGAATGTCTTCTAGAGGAATATGGAGGTTTTCGTCGGCGAGGCACTTTTTCAAGTTTGATACGTGGAACGTGGGATGAATTCTGTTGAGCTCTTCTGGTAGGTCAAGCTTGTATGCTACAGGACCTACTCTTTCGAGTATCTTGAAAGGTCCTACGTAGCGTGGTGCTAGCTTGCCCTTCTGGCCAAAACGAACCACTCCCTTCCACGGTGATACTTTTAAAAGTACTTGATCACCAATGTCAAACTCCAAGGGCTTTCGTCGTTTGTCAGCATAACTCTTTTGACGACTTTTAGCCGCTAGAAGATTGTTTCGAATTTGAAGGATTTTGTCGGTTGTCTCTTGAATCAATTCTGGTCCGGTGATTTGCGCTTCACCGATTTCGTGCCAACATACTGGAGATCGGCACTAACGACCATACAAAGCTTCGAAAGGGGCCATGCCGATACTTGAATGATAGCTATTGTTGTATGAAAACTCAACTAACGGTAGGTGAGCGTCCCAGTTCCCTTTGAAGTCTATGACACATGCTCGTAGCATGTCTTCAAGGGTTTGGATGGTGCATTCAGATTGACCATCAGTTTGAGGGTGAAAGGCAGTACTGAGGTCTAACCGTGTACCCAAAGCGGTTTGTACGGCTAGCCATGTTCGTGAAGTGAAACGACCACCATGGTCTGAAATGATGCTTAATGGTACTCCATGACGGCTTACGATCTCGTTGATGTAGATACGAGCTAGCTTCTCGTTCTTGAAGTCCTCGCGAATCGGAATGAAGTGAGATGACTTTGTAAGACGATCGATTATTACCCATATGGTGTCATACCCACTGGAGGTGCGAGGTAACCCGGTAATGAAGTCCATGGTTATGTTTTCCCATTTCCATACAGGTATTTCGGGTTGGACTAGAAGTCCTGAAGGTCTTTGATGTTCAGCTTTTACTTTGGAACAGGTAAGGCACTTGGAAACAAAAACAGCGATATCCTTTTTCATGCCAGGCCACCAGTAGGTGTATCGTAGGTCTTGATACATCTTATCGGCTCCTGGGTGTGCAGAGTATCGTGTTTTGTGTGCCTCATTCATGAGGAAATCACGAAGGTTATCACGATCAGGAATCCATATGCGGTTTAGATAATATAGAATACCGTCAGATTTGGTTTCGATTTTGAGTTCAGCTCCACATGACAGCTCATCGCGTACGTCATTTTCTGTTACAGAAACATGTTGAGCTACCCGGATTCGATATTTGATGTCGGTTATGATTTGCGAACATAGAAGACGAATGGAGTTCGCATAACCTTTTCGACTGAGCGCATCGGCCACCACGTTTGCCTTGCCAGGATGATACCGAATTTCACAGTCGTAGTCGTTGAGAAGTTCGACCCATCTTCGTTGCCTTATATTCAACTCTTTCTGGTTGAAGATATGTTGGAGACTCTTGTGGTCAGTGTATATTTCACACTTGGTACCGTAGAGGTAATGTCTCCATATCTTGAGAGAGAACACAACGGCTCCAAGTTCTAGGTCGTGGGTGGTGTAATTCTTCTCATGAACTTTGAGTTGCCTAGAGGCATAGGCTATCACTTTTCCTCTTTGCATCAATACACAGCCTAGTCCTTGCCCTGACGCGTCGCAATAAACCACGAAGTCATCGCAACCCTCAGGGAGTGTAAGGACAGGTGCGTCACAAAGCCTTTGCTTTAAAGTTTGGAAGGCCTCTTCTTGCTTAGGTCCCCAAATGAAGGGTTTTCCTTTGTGAGTCAAGGCCATGAGTGGTACCGCGATGCGGGAAAAATTGGCAATGAAGCGTCGATAGTAACCAGCCAAACCAAGAAATGACCTAACTTCGGTAGGGGTACGTGGCGCTTGCCATTCCTGTACTGCTTTGATTTTTGAAGGATCGACATGAATTCCCTTGTCATTGACGACATGACCAAGGAATTGTACTTCTTCTAACCAGAATTCGCATTTTAAGAACTTAGCGTAAAGCTTTTCAGTCCTTAAGAGTGTAAGAATGAGTCGTAGGTGTTGCTCATGATCGGATTTAGACTTGGAGTAGATAAGGATGTCGTCGATGAAGACTATGACAAAACGGTCGAGGTAGGGTTTGCATACCCTATTCATTAGATCCATGAAGACAGTGGGGGCGTTGGTTAAACCGAAGGGCATAACCATGAACTCGTAATGACCATAACGAGTCCGAAAGGCGGTTTTTGGGATATCTTCTTCGCGCACTCTAAGCTGATGATAACCAGAACGAAGGTCGATTTTCGAAAAGCAGGTGGCGCCTTGAAGTTGGTCTAGGAGGTCATCAATGCGAGGCAGTGGATAGCGATTTTTAACCGTCAACTTGTTGAGTTCTCTATAATCAATGCACATGCGAAACGTTCCATCTTTCTTCTTCACAAAAAGAACAGGTGCACCCCAAGGCGATGAGCTAGGACGTATGAATCCTTTGTCAGTCAGCTCTTGCAGTTGACTGGCCAACTCCTGCATCTCGGATGGGGCTAACCTATAAGGAGACTTTGCGACCGGCGTAGCGCCCGGTACAAGATCGATGCGAAATTCGACTTCTCTCACAGGAGGAAGTCCTGAAACGTCGTCGGGAAAAACTTGTGGGAATTCCTTCACAATTGGGATATATTCGAGTTTCCTCTCCTTGCCTCCCTTCTTGATGACGTGAGTTAGAAATGCGACATAGTTCTTGCGGAGATAACTTCGGGCTTGAAGGCAAGACATCAATTTGAGTCCTTTCGAAGGGGTTTCCCAAAAAATACGTAGTGTCTGACCGTCTGCAAGAGGAATGCGAATGAATTTTTCGTGGCACACCACCTCAACGTGATGCTGGCTGAGCCAGTCCATACCGATTATAACATCGAAACTTCCCAACTTCATAGGAATGAGGTCAATTGGAAAATCGTGATCGTTTAGGGTGAGAGTACAATTGCGTATAATAGAATTTAATGAAGTGGGTTTTCCGTCAGCAACTTCCACCGTTAGAGATTCAATGAGATTAACACGAGGTTGGTCGAGGATAGGTTCGAATTCTAAGGACACAAAGCTCTTATCCGCACCAGTATCGAATAATATGGATGCATAACTACCATTGATGAGAAACGTACCGTTGACCACGTTGTTGTCAGCCCTGGCTTGGTTGGCATTGATATTGAAAGCTCTTCCTCTGGCAGTTGGAGGAGCTTGGTTAGCTTGGTTTACCGGGTTCGCTTGAGCTTGGGCATGGATGATGTTCACTAGGCGTGGACAAGTGTTCCTGAAGTGGTTTGGGTCCCCATAGTTGAAACAAGCTCGCATGGGTTGCATCATGGGGTAGTTGGGTTTGTAGTAAGGTTGGGCTGCGTGTTGTGCAGGTGGTAGAAGTAAGGGTTGTTGGGCTTGGCCCACCATTTGATTTTGGGTTTGGGTTGGAGGTTGACTGCGATTCATTCGCTGAAGGGTACGGCAGGTTTGGATGGTGTGACCCGCACGGCCACAACTTGTGCAATGTTGGCAGGGGTTTTCGGGAGGGTGATGATATTGACAACGGTTGCACTTTAGGTGTGGGCCAGTGTATGGCCTTTTGAATGGTGCAGCTGGAGGAACAATTTGGGTGATTGGTTCAGCAGTGATAGGAGGATTGGTTTGAGTGACAGCAAAATTCTTGCTATTTCGCTTCCTCTTACCAGCAAACTTCGAGGATGAGACGGGGTGGTTTGGAGTTGGGGTCTCAATGGGTGCTTTCTTCTTCTCATCTTTGAATTTGCCATTTCGAATGCGATTTTCAGTGAGTTCTGTAGCTAACTCCATTGCGGCTTCAAGTGTTGCAGGCGAAGTGCTTAAAACCGAATCTTGGATTTTCGAGGGGAGGCCTCGAATGTAGTGTTCGACTAAGCGGTACAAGGGGGTGAACAAATTGGGGATCATCTGGTTCAACTCGAGAAATCTTTTATTGTATGAAGTGTGGTCTCCTTCCTTTTGTTTCAATGCGTGGAACTCGTCTTCCAGCTTTTTGATTTCGCTTCTTGGACAGAAACGTCTGGTCATGATTTCCCTTAACTCTTCCCATGTTAAGGCCATGGCATCTTCAACTCCTCGCTTACCCTTTTCCGTGTTCCACTAGGTAAGGGCTACCCCAAACAGTCTTCCAGTTGCATAACGTACCTTACGGTCCTCGGGACAGTCGCAATTGAGGAAAGTGTTTTCCATCTCTTCAAACCAGTGAAGGAGAGCGGTGACACCTTCAGTCCCTTCATATTTTTGGGGATCGCAGGATTTGAAGTGTTTGTAGGTGCACTTGGGGGTTTTGGAAGGAGGGTTGGCGACGCTCTGGTCTTCTTGGTTGGGAGGGTTGATGGGATTAGCGGTGAGAGCTTGTTGAACTTGTAGCACGATGTCAGGAAGCACTGCGGCCATTTGCTTAGCAATTTGCGTGGCCAAGCGTTCGTTTGACTTTCCTGACCTTCTACCTCCACGTAATTGTCTAGCCGACATCTACAGGAACATATGTAGGAAGATTGTGAGTTTAAGAATTTCCTAGGTGTCATGTGTCATAAAAAAATGAAAACAACATAACTGAAAATAATTACATCGATAGGATGTCTTGGGTTTGCTCATGTTTGGGCCTCCAAATGTCCCCCATACAATTGCATGTGTAGTCATGTGGGCCCCCACGACTATTGGGCTTGACAGGATTCATATTGGTGTCGGCGGTTTAACACTTGCACCACCCGAATGAAAATCGTAAAACATGATTTGCGAGAAGTATGGTAGGAGGGTGTCCAGGTGTAGACACAATGACAGCTCAAAGTGGGGTTAGTTCTCACGACGTTTGGTATGGCATGCTTTGGCCTAATAGGTCCTTCGTACTCTCATCGTTAGTCCCCAGGTAGGCAAACTGGTCCTTTATTTTGGATTTATACGAATGCCAAGCCTAGACAGGATGTTCCGACTACCGGTACTCGTACCCTTCCAGTTACTACATGCCCGTCGTGAGAACTCACTTTGATGTGATTTGAAAAATACGAACTCATTGCAAAAATCATGGAAATCGTGAGGTGTGTGCTCTCATAGATATGATATGTTATGAGGATATGAATTATGATGAGCATTGCATATTAACTTGTACTTGTGAGCGTGCTTGCATAATATTGGGTGTGAAAATAAACATGAAACATATAAACATCATGAATTTTGCATGTAACACATAAACAATTAAAATTTAATCAACTATAGTATAGGCTCTAAGGGTCTAATAACCTATCATATATCCCTATAGTCACAAGCTCTGATACCAATCTGTCACACCCCGACCCGCAGCGGAATAAAAGTCAGGGCATAATTTGGTTATCACCAAAGCTCATGATATTTACTAAGAAGTTTCACATTTATTAAATTCAAATTACAAACTAAAATATCCAATAAAAAAATTCATACAATTACAAAGGAAAACAAAACTAAACGTTCATTTCAAAGCATTAACTTGTTTATTCTTCTAGGCCATCCTAAATGTTTCTTTCCTCAACTGGATCACCTGTATCATGTGTAAAACAGGGGAGATTTTGGGTCAACAAAAGTTGGCGAGTGAATCTTGATAAAACATTTTAAATAATTGCTTGTTTTATTCATTAAAGAAAATTCGTGCATTAATCATATGTGAGCAAACATATATATGTAAACAATCACAAACCACTTTGGATGAATATATGACATGAATGATGATGAATTTGAGATCAAGGCTCAATCAAGCTGAGCCGATCTAATGAGGCACCTGATGCTTAACCCGTATCCCATGGGGAACTGATGGGCCTAATGAAATGCGTGCACTAAAATGATAAATTTAATCTACATATAAATCACACAACAATCGATACACATTTGATCACGGAATGATATATGCACATGTGTATAGATAAAATAAAGGAATAGTACGACACATGATACACCCCAAAACGTGATTAAAACGGGGAATTAGTAGAGATTCACTCACCTTGGGTGCGTATTCTTGAGTGGTAAAGAGAGCGCACGAGTTGGAATTTTTAATCGACGAGAAGGTACTAACCTAGAAATAATAACGCGATAACCCAATAAATAAATAAACTAACCTTTTGTTTTAAAACATTTGTTTAGATTTTTAAGTTACTGATGTGGGTTTCTCCTTTATTGGTATTTTAGACCCTTTTTATTTATTTTTAGATTTAACTTTAACGTACATTCATAAATAAAATAAAATAAAACAGGAAAATAAAAATAAATAATAAAAAGGCTGTCAGTCTGACAGGAGGGTTGTCAAACCGGTCGAACCGCGGGAATCTGTAAGCGGTAGTGGGGCTCAAACTCGTGACCTCTCGGTTGCGTGCACGCAGCTCTACCAACTGAGCTACGTGTCTAACCCGAAATAATATCAATTTTAATTATATATATATATATACTAGTTAGGTTAATACAGAATTTATTTATTTTAAAAAGGTTTGTAAATCTTCAAAGCCGGTTGAGACAGTGCAGTCTCGAACCCGAGACCTCGTGATTAGTGTGCTCCCAGCCCAACCGTTGGGCTGGGTGTCTAACCCGTTAAAGACTCCGGCGTTTATTATTCTTATATACCAGTGACGTTCTGACAGTAGTTTCTTAAAAAGTTGTTTAAAAATCACCGGTTCAGTGATTGGGCATGGATTCGAACTCTGTATCGTATATATAAAATGCACACAGTCCACCGCTGGACTGTGTGTCTAACCCGTTTAAAACACAAGTTTTTATTTTACAAATATGCTTGTTGACTTTGTCTTCTTCGTTTGAATAAAACTTTACCCGCCTGAATCGATTCCCTGATTCTTTGTGATTTTTATCAATTGAATGTATACGATGCTAATTTAAGAAAACTTAAAAAGGATAGGATAAGAAAACTACCGAAACACAGTGGTGGAGAAATCGCGATGTCCGGCGGTTGAACTTCGGCGAACTGCTGTGTTTTCCGACGAACAGAAGGAAGAAAGAACGAGTTGGATCGAGGAGTTTAGACCTGTATTTATAGGGGTGCTTACTCGGTTCTACAGCTTTCGATTGATTGGTAACGCGTCCGAGATTGAAGCAATTTTCCAAGATTAAGCTCCGACAGTTGTCGGAGATTTAAAAAAAAAAAGAAAGGAAAGCGCGTGAAAAATTCGGATTTGGTTGCAGGTTCAACTTAGGTTCAACATAAGAGGTTTAAAATCCTAAACTTTGCACAATAGCGTGTGCAGTCCAGTTGGTGTTGGTTGTGTGTGTGTCTTCGGGGGGACCCGGGTTCGATCCCGGTTTCACCCATTTTTTTGAGTTTATATATTTTATTTATTTTAAGTTTTAAATATTTAATTGATTCTTTAATTTATTAATATTCTATTAGATCTTAATCATTAATATTCATGTATAGAACTCTGAATGTATAAAACAATAAACGAAAGTTTTAAAGAAAACACTCAACTTAAATAAATACATTTTGATTGAGAACTTGGGGCGGGTTTTCGAAACCCGATTCACACAAATGTTACATAGGACGGGAGCTGCGGGGCGAATAACCAAGGAGTTGCGACCTTAGGATTTGCCTGTTTATAGTCTGATTATCATTTTGTATGCATTTCGATCCGTCTGTGGATCTAGTTACAACCATGTCTGTATATTTATTTTGGACACTAGACATTAGCGGTTGTAATAGTTTATTTACTCCAGACTTCCGCTGTGTTATGCTTATTTGGTTATGATGATATCAACTGTATGTCACGATACTCCCCACCGGGCCCACCGGTAGACACGTGGATGTCGGTGTGTGACATTATATATAATGCCATTAAATATAAAACGCCAAACGTGAAAGATGGGGCGTGTTACAGACTTAACAGATAGAGCTGAACAAAACAATAAATATAAACAGTAAGTGAAACGACAGATACTTTATTAATTGCATTTATTATAATAATATCCCGCCTAAACTACGCACCAAAAACATCATATAAAGAGAAACATCTCAGCACCTTCCGTTGATCACACCAAAAAAAGGCCATGTTTCCTAAATACTACTCATTGTAAAAACGCCAAAAAAGTTAAAAAAATCAAAGATGGCAAACAACGTTTCTTGGATATTCAGTATTGTTTTCCATGAAGTTTCGATGGATGGATTCTTAGGTGAGAGGGTAACTCAATAAGCTTTTGCTGAATGAGATGGACAAATCTTCAAGAAAAAGAGACTGATGACAGTGATATGTCATTTTGTGTGCTTTGTTCTTAGGGAAGGCTTGGAGGAGAAGAAGAGACCTGTAACATTTGTCGAAAAACGGGTTTTCGAAACCCGCTTCGTTTAATGACCGAACAATCAGTTTTAAATTTTTGTTGTTCATTTTCGGCTTATTTTAATTTTAAACGATTCATAATTGATCAACAAACTAAAAGATATAAATTAAAATTTTAAAAATATGAAAAGGAATTAATTAAAAAGGAAAACCGGCTGCCGGGAGTCGAACCCGGGTCAGCCGGTTATTCCCCCAAAGTCTTAAATCACACACCATAAACCACTCCGCCACTTTGATTTTCTGTTAAGTTAATGGAATTATTAAATCAAATAATGATGTGCGGAATTCAAACTCAGTCAACTTGCGCCCAAACAGCTGTCGTCGGAAATCCCGACGACTTCGCCCATAAAACACGCTTTCGCTCAATTTAATCAATCAATTAACTCTAGCGACAGCTATAGCCAACGTCTGAAACCGCGTCACCAGCCAAATCGCCGGAGAATGGTTGACTTCGAATTAAGACCGAATTCAGACCCCATTCATCTCGATGCTACCCTATAAATTCACCCACAATTCACCAGAAACCTATTCACTCTCAAATCGCACCTTTTCTCGACGAAAATTTACTCGCCGGAAAACATCTGCAAGTCGCCGGAAAACCGAGACTTCCACCTGCACGGTAATTACTTCGATTTTTCTGGCTCATTCCTTTATTAGACAAATTCTAATATAAATCCCTCACCCAGAATCCTTTGCAGTCGACATTGCCGGATTATCTGATTCGCCGGAGAAATTTCTGAACTTTCAGGGGAACTGCTGATTATCGGTATGATTCTTCTGTTTCACTGATTAGTCATTACCCAGTAGTCCTACTTCACATCTAATCCTTCCAAATTGTTGGTAGATTCTATCAGCCGCAACTCACCAAGACGGAGCCGACGACCTTGCCGGACGTCTGAAGAAAAGCGAGCAGTCGGTACAATCAACTCTCCAATCTCTTTCCATTCATTTTCTTTTCGATGTCTCATAACCTTCATTGAACTAACTTAGCAAATAACAGTCCTTTGATCGATGATGATGTTTTGAATGAAGAAGACGAAGTGTGGTATAATTTAAGAATAATTAAAATCGGTTTAATAAACGGGTTAGACACACAGTCCAGCGGTGGACTGTGTGCAACAAACATACACGAGACGCGAGTTCGAATCCTGTCCCAGCTTTACCCATTTGAAATAAAAATCCGCCTTTTTAACTGAACCGGGTCGACGCACAGTATATGTTAAGTATAATAAAAACCGAGTTAATAACCAAGTGACACACACAGTCCAGCGGTGGACTGTGTGTACGCTAACCCACAGGTCCCGGGTTCGAGACCTGTGGTCAGCACCGGTCCGATGAGTTTAAAAGCTTTTTAAAAATAAATAATTTTCGGTTTAAAGTAAATAGTATATAAGTATAATTAAAAACAGAATTATTTCGGGTTAGACACGTAGCTCAGTTGGTAGAGCTGCGTGCACGCGTACGGGAGGTCTCGGGTTCGAGCCTCACTCAGCGCACAATTTCTCACAATTAAACCGGTCAACAGTAACGGTCAACGGTCAACGCTCTCGGTCAACGGTCAAAGTCAACTTTTTTTTATTATTTATTTTATTTATTTTAATCAATTATTTAAATTAAAAATCAATTAAAAATACTTAAAAATAACGTTTTCAAGGTTAGAAAATAGCCTTAAACTCGCAAATTTATACCCAAAAATCTTATTAAAATAGTTAATAAAATCCACACACTTACTCTACCTTTCGTTATTTTTTTGGTTAGTTATCTCTCGTCAATCAATTCCTTAAACTCGTGCGCATTCAGCAATCTTCAAGCAAACGCATCCAATGTGAGTGAATCTCTACAAATTCCCCGTCTTAATCACATTTTTGGGGTGTATCATGTGTCGTACTTATTTATTATAATTAATCATTGTGCATGCATCATGTTTATGATCAATGTGTATTCAAGGTGTATCAATTGACTGTGTGGTTGAAGTTTAGATTAATGTTGTCATTTCAGTACATACATTTCATAGGCCGCCGCTCCCCATTACCTATGAGCGTGAGCTGTTCCCCATTACCTATGAGCGTGAACCAGGCGTTGCCAACATAAGATCGGCTCCGTTTGATTGAGCCTTGATCTCACATACATTAGCATAGGCCGTCCGTTCCCCATTACCTATGAGCGTGAACGGGACGTTGCCAACACATACATTGTTACTTCTATATCATGCTTAAGCAAGGTGGTTTGTGATTGTTATGTTTACATACATTTGTTCATATATGATTATTGCACAATTTTTCCTAAATTAAATTACAATATTTAATCAATAACAAATGTTTTAAACAAGGTTCACTCGCCAACTTTTGTTGACCCAAAATTTCCCATTTTTACACATGATACAGGTGATCAAGTTGAAGCAAGAAACAATTAGGGCGGCCTAGAAGAATAAACCAGTTTAGATTATGGATTTGTTTAGTTAATCTTTCCTTTCCTTGTATTGTATGAATTTGACTTGAACTTTGAAATGTAATTTGGATTTAATAAATATGAAACATATTAGTAAACATCATGAGCTTTGGTGATAACCCAATTATGCCCCGACTCTTATTTCCGCTGCGGGTCGGGGTGTGACAGATTGGTATCAGAGCCATGACTATAGGGAATAGGATAGGTTATTAGACCCTTAGAGCCTATACTATAGTTGCTTAGAAAATTTAAATTCTTGTGTTACATGCAAAATTCATGATGTTTGTATGCTTTATGTTTATTGTTACATTCAATGTTATGCAAGCATATTCATAAGTATATACTATCATATATTGCTTATCATGAACCATACTCTTATAACATATCACAACCATGAAAGCACACACCACATCATTTTCATGATTGTTTTACAATGATTTATGTATTTTCAAATCTCATCAAAGTGAGTTTCCATGACGGGCATGTAGTAACTGGAAGGGTACCAGTACCGGTAGTCGGAACGTCCTGTCTAGGCTTGGCATTCGTATAAATCCAAATTAAAGGACCAGTTTGCCTACCTGGGGACTAACGATGAGAGTACGAAGTACCTATTAGGCCAAAGCATGCTATACCAAACGTCGCGGGAACTAACCCCACTTTGAGTTGTCATTGTGTCTACACCTGGACACATTCCGACCATACATCTTGTAAACATATTTTGTGGTTTTCATTCGGGTCATGTGAGTGTAAATCGCCAATACTAATGTGAATCCTACCAAGCCAATAGTCATGGGGGCCCACATGACTATACAGGTGAAGGTATGGGGGACATTTGAGGCCCAACATGAGCTAACCCAAGACATCCAATGGATGTGATTGCATTATTGATATTTATGTTAATTTCATTTTTTTTGACACATGACCCCTAAACATTCCATAAACTCACCATCTTCCTATGTATATTCCTATAGATGTCGGGTAGGCAGCTACGTGGAGGACGGAAGTCAGGAAGGTCAAACGAACGCTTGGCCGCTCAGATAGCAAAACAAATGGCCACAGTACTTCCTGATATTGTAGTTCAAGTTCAGCAAGCTCTCACTGCAAATCCTGTCAACCCACCGAACCAAGAGGATCAAAACATCGACAACCCCTCCTCCAAGAAGTGCTCCTACAAGCACTTCAAGTCTTGCGATCCCCCGAAGTTCGAAGGGACCGAAGGTGTCACCGCTCTCCTCCACTGGTTTGAGGAGATGGAAAACACCTTCCTAAATTGTGATTGTCCCGAGGATCGCAAGGTACGTTACGCTACTGGGAGATTATTCGGGGTAGCCCTGACCTGGTGGAACACCGAGAAGGGTAAGAGAGGAGTGGAAGACGCGATGGCCTTAACTTGGGAAGAGTTATGGGAAGTAATGACAAAACGCTTCTGCCCAAGAAGCGAACTCAAGAAGTTAGAGGACGAATTCCACTCACTGAAGCAGAAGGAAGGGGATCACACTTCCTACAACAAAAGATTTCTTGAGCTGAACCAGATGGTTCCAAACTTGTTCACCCCCGTGTACCGATTGGTGGAACACTATATTCGAGGCCTTCCCACGAAGATTCAGGACTCAGTCCTCAGCGCTTCGCCTGCAACTCTCGAAGCCGCCATGGAGTTAGCCACCGAACTTACCGAGAACCGCATCAGAAACGGTAAGTTCAAAGAGGAGAAAAAGAAAGCCCCCGTTGAGGGCCCAACTTCCAACCACCCCACCTCATCCTCAAAATTTTCAAACAAGAGAAAGCGAAATACCAGAAATTTTGCCGTCACTCAAACAAATTTCCCCGCCCCTGTTGCTCCCATCACACAAGTTACTCCTTCACCCGCACCACACAAAAGGCAATACTCTGGCCCTTACCCAAAGTGCACCCGTTGCCAATACCATCACTTCCCCGATTACCCCTGTCAATACTGCACCGGCTGTGGCCGTGCAGGGCACACCATTCAAGCCTGCCGCACACTGCAACGAATGAACCACAACCAACCCACAACTCAAACCCGCCATCAAATGATGGGTCAAACCCAACAACCTTTTCAACCACCGCCTACACAACATACAACCCAAACCTACTATCAACCCAACTACCCCATGATGCAACCCATGCGGGCTTGCTATAATTGTGGTGACCCAAACCATTTTAGAAACACGTGTCCACGCTTGGTAAACATCATACATGCTCAAGCTCAAGCGAATCCAGTGAACCAAGCTAACCAAGCTCCTCCACCTGCTAGAGGGAGAGCATTTAATATCAACGCCAACCAAGCTAGGGCCGACAACAACGTGGTTAACGGTACGTTTCTCGTTAATGGTAGTTATGCATCTGTGTTATTTGATACTGGCGCGGATAAGAGTTTTGTGTCCTTAGAATTCGAACCCCTCCTCAATCAAACTCGTGACAAGCTTATGAAATCCATAACGGTAGAAGTTGCTGACGGAAAGCCGGTCTCATTAAACTCCATTATCCGGAACTGCACCTTTACTCTAAACGATCACGATTTCTCTGTTGACCTTATTCCTATGAAGTTGGGAAGTTTCGACATTATAATCGGCATGGACTGGCTCAGCCAACATCAGGCTGAAGTAGTATGCCGTGAGAAGTTCATTCGCATTCCCCTTGCAGACGGTCAAACTCTACGAATCTTTGGAGAAACCCTTTCGAAAGGACTCAAGCTGATGTCCTGTCTTCAAGCCCGAAGGTATCTCCGCAAAAATTATGTAGCATTTCTAACCCACGTTGTCAAGAAAGGAGGCAAAGAGAAGAGACTCGAAGATATACCCGTAGTGAAGGAATTCCCGCAAGTTTTTTCCCGACGATATCGCCGGACTTCCTCCCAAGAGAGAAGTCGAATTCCGTATCGACCTTATACCTGGCGCTACACCCGTCGCGAAATCCCCTTATAGGTTAGCCCCATCCGAGATGCAAGAGCTGGCCAGTCAATTGCAAGAACTGACCGACAAGGGATTCATACGTCCTAGCTCATCGCCTTGGGGTGCACCTGTTCTGTTTGTAAAGAAGAAAGATGGGACTTTTCGCATGTGTATTGATTACAGGGAACTCAACAAATTAACGGTCAAAAATCGCTATCCGTTACCTCGTATCGATGATCTTCTAGACCAACTCCAGGGTGCTTCTTGTTTTTCAAAGATCGACCTTCGTTCCGGCTATCACCAACTCAGAGTACATGAAGAAGACGTTCCAAAGACCGCCTTCCGAACGCGATATGGTCACTATGAATTTATGGTTATGCCATTTGGTCTCACCAACGCTCCTGCCGTCTTCATGGACTTAATGAACCGAGTTTGTAAACCCTATCTTGATCGCTTTGTTATAGTTTTCATTGACGATATTCTCATTTACTCAAAGTCTAAGACTGATCATGAACGACACCTTCGGCTCATTCTCTCACTTTTGAAGACTGAAAAGCTTTATGCTAAATTCTCCAAATGCGAGTTTTGGTTAAAAGAAGTACAGTTCCTTGGTCATGTCGTAAATGACAAAGGAATTCATGTCGACCCCGCAAAGATCAAGGCAGTGCAAGAATGGCAAGCGCCACGTACCCCAACCGAGGTACGATCTTTCCTTGGGTTGGCTGGTTACTACCGTCGTTTCATATCGAATTTCTCTCGTATCGCTGTACCACTCTCGGCTTTGACACATAAAGGAAAACCCTTCGCATGGGGACCTAAACAAGAAGAAGCCTTCCAAACTCTTAAGCAAAAGCTTTGTGACGCTCCTATCCTCACACTCCCCGAAGGTTGCGAAGATTTTGTAGTATATTGCGACGCATCAGGACAGGGATTAGGCTGTGTCTTAATGCAAAGGGGAAAAGTGATAGCCTATGCTTCTAGGCAGCTCAAAACTCATGAGAAGAACTACACTACTCACGACCTAGAACTTGGCGCCGTTGTATTCGCTCTTAAGATATGGAGACATTACCTCTATGGTACCAAGTGTGAGATTTACACTGACCACAAGAGTCTCCAACATATCTTAAACCAAAAGGAGTTGAATATGAGGCAACGAAGATGGGTCGAACTTCTTAATGATTATGACTGCGAAATTCGGTATCATCCTGGCAAGGCAAATGTGGTGGCTGATGCACTCAGTCGAAAAGGTTATGCGAACTCCATTCGTCTTCTATGTTCGCAAATCATGACCAACATCAAAGACCAGATCCGAGAAGCTCAACATGTTTCCATAACAGAATACGACATACGCAATGAGTTATCTTGTGGAGCAGAACTTAAACTCGAAACAAAATCTGACGGCATTCTGTATTATCTCGATCGCCTATGGATTCCTGATCACAACAATCTTCGCGATACCCTTATGAAAGAGGCTCACAAGACACGATACTCTGTACATCCAGGAGCCGACAAGATGTATCAAGACCTTCGATACACCTATTGGTGGCCTGGCATGAAGAAGGATATTGCTGTTTTTGTTTCCAAGTGCCTTACCTGTTCAAAAGTGAAAGCTGAACACCAAAGACCCTCAGGACTTCTGGTCCAACCTGAAATACCCGTATGGAAGTGGGAAAATATAACCATGGACTTCATTACCGGGTTACCTCGCACTCCTGGTGGGTACGACACAATATGGGTAATCATTGATCGCCTTACAAAATCAGCTCACTTCATTCCAATTCGCGAGGACTTCAAAAATGAGAAGTTAGCCCGCATCTACATCAGTGAAATCGTAAGCCGTCATGGTGTACCTTTAAGCATTATATCAGATCGCGATGGTCGTTTCACTTCACGAACCTGGCAAGCTGTACAAGCCGCTTTGGGTACGCGATTGGATCTCAGCACTGCCTATCACCCCCAAACTGATGGTCAATCTGAACGCACCATTCAAACTCTTGAAGACATGCTCCGGGCATGTGTCATAGACTTCAAGGGGAATTGGGACTCTCACTTACCATTAGTCGAATTTTCGTACAACAACAGCTTTCATTCTAGTATCGGCATGGCACCGTTCGAAGCTTTATATGGTCGTAAGTGCCGATCACCAATATGTTGGCACGAAATTGGAGAAGCTCAAATCACCGGTCCAGAATTAATACAAGAAACAACTGACAAGATTCATCAAATCCGAAACAACCTGTTAGCGGCACAAAGTCGTCAAAAGAGCTATGCTAACAAGCGACGAAAGCCCTTGGAGTTTAATGTTGGCGATCAAGTACTTTTAAAGGTATCGCCGTGGAAGGGAGTAGTTCGTTTCGGCCAAAAAGGCAAGCTAGCACCACGCTACGTAGGTCCTTTCAAAATACTCGAAAGGGTAGGACCTGTAGCCTACAAGCTTGACTTACCGGAGGAACTCAACAGAATTCATCCCACATTCCACGTATCGAACTTGAAGAAGTGCCTCGCCGATGAAAATCTCCATATTCCTCTAGAAGACATTCAAGTTGATGAATCTATGCATTTTATCGAAAGACCAGTAGAAATTATGGACTTCGGAGAAAAACGTTTAAGAAGAAGCCGCATCCCAATTGTCAGGGTACGCTGGGAGTCGAAACGAGGACCTGAGTTTACTTGGGAACGTGAAGACTCAATGCGCGAAAAATACCCACACCTTTTTCCTGTATCTACTACTACTTAAATTTCGGGACGAAATTCCCAAAAGTAGGGGATACTGTAACATTTGTCGAAAAACGGGTTTTCGAAACCCGCTTCGTTTAATGACCGAACAATCAGTTTTAAATTTTTGTTGTTCATTTTCGGCTTATTTTAATTTTAAACGATTCATAATTGATCAACAAACTAAAAGATATAAATTAAAATTTTAAAAATATGAAAAGGAATTAATTAAAAAGGAAAACCGGCAAATATGAAAAGGAATTAATTAAAAAGGAAAACCGGCTGCCAGGAGTCGAACCCGGGTCAGCCGGTTATTCCCCCAAAGTCTTAAATCACACACCATAAACCACTCCGCCACTTTGATTTTCTGTTAAGTTAATGGAATTATTAAATCAAATAATGATGTGCGGAATTCAAACTCAGTCAACTTGCGCCCAAACAGCTGTCGTCGGAAATCCCGACGACTTCGCCCATAAAACACGCTTTCGCTCAATTTAATCAATCAATTAACTCTAGCGACAGCTATAGCCAACGTCTGAAACCGCGTCACCAGCCAAATCGCCGGAGAATGGTTGACTTCGAATTAAGACCGAATTCAGACCCCATTCATCTCGATGCTACCCTATAAATTCACCCACAATTCACCAGAAACCTATTCACTCTCAAATCGCACCTTTTCTCGACGAAAATTTACTCGCCGGAAAACATCTGCAAGTCGCCGGAAAACCGAGACTTCCACCTGCACGGTAATTACTTCGATTTTTCTGGCTCATTCCTTTATTAGACAAATTCTAATATAAATCCCTCACCCAGAATCCTTTGCAGTCGACATTGCCGGATTATCTGATTCGCCGGAGAAATTTCTGAACTTTCAGGGGAACTGCTGATTATCGGTATGATTCTTCTGTTTCACTGATTAGTCATTACCCAGTAGTCCTACTTCACATCTAATCCTTCCAAATTGTTGGTAGATTCTATCAGCCGCAACTCACCAAGACGGAGCCGACGACCTTGCCGGACGTCTGAAGAAAAGCGAGCAGTCGGTACAATCAACTCTCCAATCTCTTTCCATTCATTTTCTTTTCGATGTCTCATAACCTTCATTGAACTAACTTAGCAAATAACAGTCCTTTGATCGATGATGATGTTTTGAATGAAGAAGACGAAGTGTGGTATAATTTAAGAATAATTAAAATCGGTTTAATAAACGGGTTAGACACACAGTCCAGCGGTGGACTGTGTGCAACAAACATACACGAGACGCGAGTTCGAATCCTGTCCCAGCTTTACCCATTTGAAATAAAAATCCGCCTTTTTAACTGAACCGGGTCGACGCACAGTATATGTTAAGTATAATAAAAACCGAGTTAATAACCAAGTGACACACACAGTCCAGCGGTGGACTGTGTGTACGCTAACCCACAGGTCCCGGGTTCGAGACCTGTGGTCAGCACCGGTCCGATGAGTTTAAAAGCTTTTTAAAAATAAATAATTTTCGGTTTAAAGTAAATAGTATATAAGTATAATTAAAAACAGAATTATTTCGGGTTAGACACGTAGCTCAGTTGGTAGAGCTGCGTGCACGCGTACGGGAGGTCTCGGGTTCGAGCCTCACTCAGCGCACAATTTCTCACAATTAAACCGGTCAACAGTAACGGTCAACGGTCAACGCTCTCGGTCAACGGTCAAAGTCAACTTTTTTTTATTATTTATTTTATTTATTTTAATCAATTATTTAAATTAAAAATCAATTAAAAATACTTAAAAATAACGTTTTCAAGGTTAGAAAATAGCCTTAAACTCGCAAATTTATACCCAAAAATCTTATTAAAATAGTTAATAAAATCCACACACTTACTCTACCTTTCGTTATTTTTTTGGTTAGTTATCTCTCGTCAATCAATTCCTTAAACTCGTGCGCATTCAGCAATCTTCAAGCAAACGCATCCAATGTGAGTGAATCTCTACAAATTCCCCGTTTTAATCACATTTTTGGGGTGTATCATGTGTCGTACTTATTTATTATAATTAATCATTGTGCATCCATCATGTTTATGATCAATGTGTATTCAAGGTGTATCAATTGACTGTGTGGTTGAAGTTTAGATTAATGTTGTCATTTGAGTACATACATTTCATAGGCCGCCGCTCCCCATTACCTATGAGCGTGAGCTGTTCCCCATTACCTATGAGCGTGAACCAGGCGTTGCCAACATAAGATCGGCTCCGTTTGATTGAGCCTTGATCTCACATACATTAGCATAGGCCGTCCGTTCCCCATTACCTATGAGCGTGAACGGGACGTTGCCAACACATACATTGTTACTTCTATATCATGCTTAAGCAAGGTGGTTTGTGATTGTTATGTTTACATACATTTGTTCATATATGATTATTGCACAATTTTTCCTAAATTAAATTACAATATTTAATCAATAACAAATGTTTTAAACAAGGTTCACTCGCCAACTTTTGTTGACCCAAAATTTCCCATTTTTACACATGATACAGGTGATCAAGTTGAAGCAAGAAACAATTAGGGCGGCCTAGAAGAATAAACCAGTTTAGATTATGGATTTGTTTAGTTAATCTTTCCTTTCCTTGTATTGTATGAATTTGACTTGAACTTTGAAATGTAATTTGGATTTAATAAATATGAAACATATTAGTAAACATCATGAGCTTTGGTGATAACCCAATTATGCCCCGACTCTTATTTCCGCTGCGGGTCGGGGTGTGACAAGACCGATGACAGTGTAAATGCGATTTTGACTCCATGATGTTAATGAAGATTATGAGCAAATGTCATCCACCCACACGACGTCGATCTATGTCTCCAACATCCACAAAAGCCACTTCAACAACAAACAACAAATAAATAACGCCAAAAAGAAAACGCCATATATTTGTGACAGTTCTTGTAGTTTCAAAAGAAGAAAGAGACCGATGAAAGTGAAGATTTAGGAGAGAACTGGGTTCGGATTTTTAATTTATTTCGCTTCTATTTTTTTCTGTGATTTGTTATCTAAAAAATGCTTGTAAAACGCCAAGATGCCACAAACGCCAAACTCAAAAACTATAAGTTCTAAATAATGAAAACGCCGAATATTGATTCAAGGTTGAAATTGAATTCTAACGCCATCTATTAAGCGCAGGTGGACAATAACAATCGTTCCCCCGTATATCATTTAGCGCCCCATGCCACGTGTTTGACCAAGATCCGTTCTCACCGTTTTCACACTTCCAACCGTTTTCTCCTGATCCCGTTTCTCTCTCTGTCTCTCTCTCTCTCTCTCTATATATATATATATATATATATAGCGTCAGGTTCATTTGTGAACAACCCGCTTAATTGTGAACACTAGTGAACTAATCCTAGCCCTTGATCATCAATAGACAAGTGTAAATCAATGGCCAAGATTTGATGATGAAAATACAATAGTGTATTTTACTATTTGATGATTTAAATCGATGGTCAGGATTTGTTCACTTAGTTCACAAATACACTAGTGTTCATTCCAGATCCCCACCCTATATATATAAAGTCGGACTGAGCTTTAAAGTACGGACTCACTAAAACTACACACAATCGTCAAGTGTACCGGTCATGCAATAATATAAACAATAAGACCGAGTATTGAACCTAGGGACTCTCTCTGCAAACCTTAATACCTAACCTTTACCGAATTATTAGCCTAAAATTGATTTGGGTTTTAAGTGGGTTTTTAAATTAAATATTTAACCTAATTAAAACTAATGAGAACTAACGAAACTAAAACAAAACTCAGGTGAATAGCAAGTGAAGGTTTAACCAATGAGAATGAACAACCAACCAGGTAATGAATCCCTAATGACATGCAATGACCTCTAATCTGCTCATTTACCAAGTTCTGATTTTAGACCCGACTACCCTCTCGTTAAAGAGAATAAATTCTGTAGTGATTAGACTACTAGGAATGTGACATACACTCACAAAAGCCTAAAAACCGATCTATGAAGTGCAATTAAAACGTGTGAATGATGTGCTAAGATGAAATCAGGCTTCTCTACAAATACCGAATCCCACAACTATCTGAATTGAAAGAGTAACACTCTAACAACTTTCTAATCATGAAGCTAGTTCTAGATTGATAAAGTGAAAACCTGGGAATCATTGTACGCGAATAAACAAAAGAACCTCGTACTAACGAGTGTTCAAAACTATCAAACAACGCACAAATTAACCTAGCAATCCCAAATCATCTCTCGAACCAATAAGATTGGATGCACAGTTTAGTTTAACTGATTTTAGTTGGTTAGTTAACTTATATTATTTCTAGTGATAAACTCTAAACCGAAAACCTACAGATTAACAATCTAAAAACGACTTTAATGTATCTAGGGCATGGTTGTAAAACAAGGTTTCTAAGGCCGAGTACTCCCAAGTAGTCGCTACAAGGTAGGCTGCCGAGGTGACTTTTTCAACTCTGCCTAATTACTCAGAGTCGGTCAAACATGGTCAACCTCGGCCAGAATTGAATCTAGTAGGTAAACTCGGGTCTAGTTTGACTTAAATAATAATAAAACATAATTTCTATGTCTATTATATTAATGAATAAATATCATTTTCACGTATTTTGTTATATATATTAGTAAATTTATGTTATTTGATATATATGTAATTTCCAAAAGGTAATATCTTTATAATTTAACATGTCCGAGTACTCCCCCGGTACGCTCCGCCTCGAATGAGTACTCTCAACTCCCCGGTCGACCAACTAGAGAGCGCCTAACGACTTTTGCAACCATGATCCAGGGTGAATCTCTTCTTTCCAAACACATAAAAACCAACAATCAATCAATAATCATAGCCAAACAAAACTACACATGATCATTAACAACAACAATTGAGAACTATTTTAACATCAAAACATAAACTTGGTAAAAAGTCAAACCGAAAAGTCAAAACATAGTCATTAGTTCATCAAACCTATGTGGCTTTAAAACTTTAGCCTCTAAACATGATTGAAATATCAACACAATGAATAAAAGTCGAAAACATCATGTTCATCACAGATTAAACGAGAAAGAATAAAAAACAACGACTAACAGATTGCAAAATTTTCAAAGTTCAAAACTTTATGCTCCGTCTTCGATCCAGTCACCTTCTTCAGCTGCAATTTGCCCTAGAGTCGTCTGGAAGTGCAAAAGTGCGAACTAGGGTTAAAATAGGTTTTTTATAGCTGAAAAATCGTTTTTTCCGACTTAACATATGTCTGTGCATCACGAGAGATAATGATAACGGATCATGACGTTCTAAAATTGATAGTCGGGTGGCTAAAATTGTAATTTCTGTGACTTTTTTTGAAGCTTCGCATGTCGCGAGGGACAATTCTTCTATGCCTCGTGACATGCCAACATTTAGTTTCCCTGAAATATTGTTTTCTTCTTTCGGATTCTCCCGTATGCTCGTTTCTTCTCCGTAATTGCTTGTTTTAGCTCCATTTGCACATGAA
Organism: Scalesia atractyloides; assembly: GCA_947069175.1. Lineage (NCBI taxonomy): Eukaryota > Viridiplantae > Streptophyta > Magnoliopsida > Asterales > Asteraceae > Scalesia > Scalesia atractyloides. The sequence continues at coordinate 5,359,605 of CAMTDV010000006.1, read as the reverse complement.
CACCTTCAAAATACATAAACTCAAACATACGAGCTAAAAACTACTAAAAACGACAACAGAACTATACAAAATAGATGTGTTTTGCAACAGATCAAACATCCCTACACTTGAACTTTTTCGTCCTCGAAAAAAAACTACAGTTGAATCATTATCACGATATCTGTCTTTCAAAAGCATTAAATCACTTAATTTCATAAATATGATAACGCCTAACTAAGATTGCGAATATTGTTATCCACCTAAACCATACCACCAAGAAATCATGCCCCAATCGTTAACAATCCATCTAAGGGTATCACACTCAAGGATCCACAGTTCTACCTAATCTCATATCAAGCATTCAAGGCACAGGCTAAATCATTTAGATTTTCCTACCATTACAAACAAAAATTTACATGTATATGAAATTAAACTTTCAAGATAGATGAATTGATGTTTTTTCACCGTGTTCAATCAAACTACAACTTAATATATTACACATAAGCTGCAACTTGGTAGGAGTCGTACTTGGGCATGATTTAGTATCTTCTGATCTATTCAATTAAGCTCGTCTTTTAACTTAGAAATCCATCTTTTTAACTACCGGACCTGCAAAACACTAATAAACAAACATTTAACCAATTCAAGATGAAATTACAATAAACAACTACTAAAATTGTGGGGGGGGGGGGGGGGGTTAGACATTGAAAACTATTTTGTCTTTCAGGTATATCAATATCAAACGCTTCAACACATCAGGTGTGCCTACCTACTATAGAGACTAAAATAATGCTACAATGTTCATCTAGTTTCTCAACCAAAGTAAATGTAGGTTTTCTTTTTATTAATTATACAGGTTCAAAGAAGCTCCGACTTTGTAGTTCTACTAGATCCTCCAAAACCAGTGGACCAGATATGACCATGTATTATACAGGTTAAACATTAAAATATAAATAATTAATATCTTTATAAATATAGATTTTAAATTAAATTACATACAACATTATTAAATTAAAAAAATACAATAGCAAATGGGTTTAGTTGGGTATAAAACTGTAGTTTAAAACAATATTGGGCTAATGGTTTTAACTATATATGTAAACTAATCAAAGGTTGACCGTTTACCAAACAAATTGGGGTTTTAAAATCAAATATAGTCTTTTATCTAAATTTTTGTGTATATAAAATATATTAAAAAAATTGGGCCCTGTGTACTAGTTGCACACATGTCACAATTCTGTAACCTAAGGTTCTTTTTTTACGTTTATCTTATATCACTCTTTGTAACTTATCTTTTCTCTTTGTATATATATGTTATCTCAAAATATCGTTTTATAATTTTTAAATCTTTATTACTAACTCTTTAATATTTCATTTACTTAATCTGCACAATACACAGTTTCTAACCTAGCATGATTCCATATAACAAAATATATAGTGACAACTAGAGTTTAGATGGCTTTTTGGTTTGGATGGACTTGAATTCTCCAAGTTGTATTATGAATCTTTTTGGCAAATATCAAAATCTTATGACTATAATTGTTCCTATGTATAAAGACAAACATATGTCATTATAAATTTGTAAACATGCAAAATGAAATGAACACACATTTGGCCTCATTCCAAAAAGCAACCATGCATGTTACCTCCTTCCCCATGAAGAACTCTTTGTTGGACTTCATTCATAAGATAATCTCACTTAGAATATAATCATCAGAATTCACACATGCACTCTTCACCCTATACATATACTTTTTTGGGGAAAATTCAATTATATACAACATAATGTTATTTTGGCGTTATTAATAACAACGTAAATATGTGGGTTTTAAACTCTTAACATCATGGTGTCGCTTACAAAAGTGCAACTATTATCCACATGACCTTATGTCTTTTAAATAGAGAAAAACAAAAATAAAAGTTCTTGTTAAGTATATTTATATGACCATTAGGGTTGGTGGTCTAATGGTTTGTCTCTAAAAACGCCTAAAGTTTGAAGGTTACGGGTTCAAGTCCCACAAGTGACAATATTAAAGAAATTTGTTGTTACTTATATGAGTGTTTGTGTTAGAAAAGGGTTTTTTGTTAATCTTCATAACCATGAAATACGTAAAAAGTATCTTGTATATTTTGTTTATGGTCAAATATAATTATAAATACCCTAGAAGATACAAACATTTATATTGATATTATAAACACTGTGAATGCTAAATTTGTTCACATATCACTATACACATAGATCTCGTTTATATTATAAATATATATTGTGATCATTCTCGTGGTTTTCTAGGTATATATCACTACTAGAAAACATCATCTTTTCCTACAAAAGTTTACCACAAATTTCTCATAACTCATTTTTTTGCTACAAGCCTACAAGTTTCTTACACAAAAAAGCAAAAAAAAAAAAAAAACACAAAACTTTTTCACAATTTTCTCACAAAATTGCCACACAACAAACACTTGCAGCAATTTCGTACCGACATTTATTACTTTTGTGACAAAATTCCTACAAAATAAATAAAAATTTTAAATTATTTGTTACTACAACAAAATAAATAATTTAAAAAAAAATTCTAAATTTGTCGGAAATTTGTAGCAACTAGCTACAAATTTGCGACAGTTGTAATTTATTTAATTTTCAAGTGTAGATTTCAATAAAATAAATAATTAAAAAAATAAAAATGTTAAATTTGTAGGAAGTTTGTAGCAAAATGACCTTGTTTGCTACAGTTTTATAACAAAAAAGGTTATTTTTATTTGTTATTTCTTAACTTAGTAAAATAAATAGTTAAAAAAATAAAATATTAAATTTGTCAAAAATTTGTAACAAATTGACCCGTAATTTGTTAATCTAGTCTTGACTGGTTATTAATCTGGTGTCGAAATTGCAAGATTTGATTTACTGAATGAATAATTTATCGTAACAATCACATCAATACCTTTTCACCTTCTTGTTGCTTTGTAATTTGTTATTTTATCTCATTGATGATGTAATGGCTATGATAGAATTTCTTTTCAAGAATCTGAAATAAGTTAATATTTTCTTATGCCGACTGTATTCGAGCGTTTTGTGGGCGTATATGGGCGAAAACGCTACCATCGCGCCGTCACACCACTACGACGGGCGTTATGGGGTGGATTTTTGTGATGGGCGCGTTGTGCAAAACGACGTTTTGGGGAGGAGAATTCAAAAAGTGACCGTTGGCAAACGGTCAAAACATAAAAAAAAAACTTTTTTTTTATTTTTAAACACATTTAATCCTATTAATACACCACATCTCTCCTTTTTTTTTTAAAACATTCAACACTCTCAACTCACTTTCATCCTCTACTCTCATTTTTTTTTAAAAACTACAATCTTTCACCATGAACCCTTTCAACCGCGGTTTCATTCATCCACGTTCGAGCGCCGATACGAACCAACCAAGCCACTCTACTCGTCTCGTTTCTCCGGTACCCACTCGGCCCACTTAACCGGTAAAGCGTTGAAGATGGCGTTGGCACAAAAGGAGCGAATCGAAAAAAAATATAATCTTTGAGTGTTTTTATTTTAGTTTGATTTTTTTTATTTTTAGTGTAACTTTTTTATTTTTATTTTAGTGTAACTTTTTTTATTTTTAATTTTAGTGTAATGTTTTTTTTAATTTTTAGTGTAATATTTTTATTTTAATGAAATTGTTTTTAATTTTATAAAGTTATAAATTAATTATAAAAATTGGAAATTAATAATTGAGTAATGATGAGGTAGGGGCGTTATGACTACGACCTCTATTGGCATAACGCCCCATGCTGACGTGGCACGCCACATGTCGCAAAACGCCCCTTTGGGGGCGTTATGACTACACAAGGCCTTATACATTCCGTTGTTATCGGGGCGGCCCTGAGCATGTGCTGGGTGAGCGTTGGCTCAGGGCCAAAAACGTAAAAGGGCCCGTATGTTTTTAAAAAATATAAAATCTGGAGAAAACCCTTAAATACAATTAGAGATGAAGCTATATACAAATAATAATTATAGTCTAGTAGAAAGGCCTCTCATTTCCAACCAAATGGTACCAGTTTGAGTCTTGTTTTGTGTGTGTTTTTAGGATTTTTTATAGGCCCTTTGCAAAGTCTTAAACATTTTAATTCTAACCCCTTTTAACTAATATAGGCTAACAAATTAATTCTTTAAGGTTGTTGAGTTTTAAATAACCCTCCATTATGCATTTCATATTACGAATTAACTGTAACAAATTATATTATATGTTATGTTCTTGGATTAGTCAACTCATCTACCAATGTTTTTATTTTCTTATTTTTTGTTTATCATTGCTTTTAATTAATAATTGTAATTTTAGATCAAATAAAGAATTGTACAAGTTCAAGTAAGATCGTATTTGTAAAGCAGATAAGTGTGAATTAAAAGGCTATGTCAGCACCAACCATAGATCAACCGGTTGCCGTCTTGCCTTCTAAAGCTCAGGTGTTGGGTTCAAGTGTACGTGCTAGACATTTTTTATTTAGTCGGCTTACTTTGTTTCTCGCTATTTTCTTATTTACTGCAAAAAGCTAGGCAGGACCCTTTTTTTAATCTCGCACATGACCCAAAATATTTTTAATATTTCGGAGACAGCCTTGGTTGTTATCTTTTAACTAGTATATTATATATTAGAATTTTTGGTTAAGTGTCCTTTCTACAAATATGACAATGAAAAATACATGACTTAAGTAAGAAGGAGAGTAACGAGGCAAAAAAATGGACGCATTCCAGATGACTTTAGTGTTAAATTATTAAGTGGGGTACAATATAACTGTGTCAGTGTTGAAGCTGAAACAAAACCCCAAAAAAGTTGCTAAAGAAAACAGTCAAACATCACTTTATAATATTATCTTTGTAATAAAATATATCAGAAGAATTTATGAAAACATTTAAAAAATTTTGTTTGCGTCCTAGAAATGTTGTTAAGTAATTAGTAATTCACGTGAACATCGTTTTACTCCATGTAGATTACGGTGGCGTCAACACGTATAATAACTCGAACTTATAATGTCTTAATGAAAACATATTATATTTGACCTGATTTGTTTCCAAACATATTTTATGACAACACGTGAAACAACTAAAACGTACATTAAAATAAACATGAAAACGTATTATATTTGACACGACTCGTTTCTGGGAAAAAAAATTACGTTCAAACGTAAACCAACTTGAATTTATACAGACACGTAAATAAAGATAAGCATATAAGAAAATAGTGTTTTTAAGGGCCAACTCATAACGTACAAAAAAAAATAAGCATGAAAACGTATTATATTTGACCCAACTCGTTTTCGAAAAAAAAATTACGTTGTTAACATCTAAAGTCCTAAACCAACTTGAATTTATACTAACATGTACATAAAAATAAGCATGTAAGAAAATAGTGTTTCTTTTTTAAGTTAAAAAATTAAGTACGGGTGGTAAACTAGAAACTTTAGAAATTTAAGGAGGTCAAAATGATATTTTACAAAGTGTTTAGTAAGATAGGGAGTGTAAGTATCATTCTTGAAAGTTTTGGGGGGGGGGGGGGGGGGGGGGCAAATCGAGTAAGAGATTTCCCCATCAACTTTGTTTTTTGAAAAAAATTACATGTTTTGTCCTTTACAAGGAATCTTGTTGCACGTCTTGTTCTTTAGCGCTAACTCAGTTAGATTTTCTTGTTAAGTCTCATCACGTGCAAGTCACAGGAGGGTAGTTTAGTCTTTTTAGCTATAAAGGACGAATTTTATATACCAGATTTAAATCTCATCCCCACCAGCAACTCCATTGATCCTAGCGCCGCCACCCTTCTGCTCCGACCTGATGTGTACCACCACCACCACCACCACCGAAATCCGCCTTCACTCGAGCTACAAACCATCTCCGTACCCATTGCTGCTACAATCACGTCATCACCGCTACACCATCTTCCACCACCATTCGACGCACACCTCCCACCGCCCCCCATTCTGTTCCAATTTAAAAGGTAAAGCGCCAAAACCTACAAATTCTACGGCGGGGTGCGGCGGCGGGTAGAAGTGAGCGAGAGTAGGAGTTAGTTGTGGGTGGGTGTTGTTTGTGTAGTTGCCGGGTGGCGGTGGTTCATCGGTGGGTAGTTAGTCAGGTAGAGTTGTCCGGGTGGCAGGTGGGTTCATGGTGGTAGGGTTGGGTTGTGATTGGGTGGAGTGGGTTATGGTGGTAGGTTGGTTGATGGTGGTGGAGTGGTGTGAGATCTCATGTTGTGGAGAAAGAGTGTGCGTGGTAGAGAGTGACAAAGCTGTAAGAGAGAGAGATTGTGTGTGGTATAGAGAGAGAAAGAGTTATAATAATAATAATAATAATAATAATAATTTCTAAAAATGTTTTGTTTTATTTTTTAAATAATATTAACTAAAGGGGTAAAAAGACTAAAATACCCTTGGGTAACCAGATTTAACAAGAAAATCTAACTGGGTTAGAGATAAAGTACAAGACGTGCAACAAAATTCCTTGTAAAGGACAAAACCTGTCAAAATTCGTTGAAAAGGACACCGCCTGCAAAATGATATTAAGATAAAGAACAAAACGTGTAATTTTCCTTGTTTTTTAGTAATCCTATGTTCAAAAAGAGGTATATGAAATTAAACACATAGGCAAAGATTTAATCTCCTTGTTAAATACATTACAAATTTATTAGCATACCATAATAATATAGTCCAATTTTCAATGGTCGCTTGACATGATACTGAATGTGTTTAACGTCTAAAACCATACATCATAATTTACTCGATTCAACATGTTTGCGATTGCTACCATTTTAGTTTCAAGGAAGAATAGCATAGTGTTGTTCCAATGGCTGATGTTGACACCAACAAACTACACAACTTGGCATTCAATATGGAAATAATGGATGTACAAGGGATTTGGGAAGCCAACGCAAAACCGGACTGGATGTGGACAAAAGAACAAAACGTCTAGGGTGTTCATCTTCCAAGTTATTCCAGAAGATTACACCAAATCTCAAGAAACAGACAAGCAAAGGATGTTTGACATTCGATGAAGGATATGCATCTTGGAGGAGATGGGTACAAAAATGGAAGATTTCAAACCCTAAGGAGTGAACTATAATCCTAGCGCATGAAGGATGATGAAATAATTAATGGTTTTGCGGAAAACCATGGCGGCTTGTAAGGTAACACTTATAAGAAAACTTCTTGATTTTGTGACTGACAAGTTTCTCTGGCTAGTGGCATCAGTTGAATAGTATTTAGACTTAGATACGATATTGTTTGGGAAAGCATTAGGTGGGTTAAAGGCGGACGAAGAACGCATTCAAGCTCGTGACGGATTTGTACAATCAATTAAGGTAATCTTCTATTTATCCGTTTAGATGGTCATTTTTTAAGTTAAAAAATGAAAGTACGGTTGGTAAACTTGAAAATTTAGAAACTCTAGGAGGTCAAAATGACATTTTACAAAGTGTTAAAAAGTTAAGAGAGTGTAAGTGTCATTATTAAAAGTTGAGGGGCTAAAGTCATGAAAGATTTCCCCACCCACTTTGGTTTTAGTAATCCAAGTTTCAAAAAAGAGGTATATAAAATTAATCACATAGCCAAAGATTTAACCGTCTGATTAAATACATTACAAATATAAAAATGGGCCATAATAGAATAGTCTGATTTTCAACGGTCACTTGACATGATACTCCATGTGTTTAATATCTAAAACCATACACTATAATTCAGTCTATATCATCAACTAGTTCTTGCTAAGATAACATGAAGACAGTCAGTGTATGCCTAAATACCTTCGATTCAACATGTCCACGATTGCTACCATTTTAGTTTTAAGGAAGAATAGCGGAGTGTTGTTCCAATTAACAATGTTGACACCAATGAACTACACAACTTGGGAAGCCATCATGCAACCAAGGTGGTTGTGGACGGAAAGAACAAGATGTCTCGGGCGTTCATCTTCTAAGTTATTCAAGAAGGTTACTCCAAATCTCAAGAAACAAACAAGCAAAGGATATTTGACATTTCCTTCAGGATAGGTATCTTGAAAAAGATAAGGTACAAAATGGAAGATTACAAACCCAAAGGAGTGAACTATAGTGCTTGCACATGAAGGATGGTGAAATTATCAATTGTGCAGAAAACCATGGCGGCATGGTGGCCAAGTTCAAAAGTATAAGTTCCATGATTGGAGACACTACACTTTTATGAAAACTTCTTGATTCCAGTGACTTACAAGTTTCTCTGGCTGGTGGCATCACTTGAATTATATTTAGACTTGGATACGATGTTATTTGAAAAAGAAATAGGTTGGTTAAAGAAATTAAGGTAAGCTTATGTTTATCCATTTAGATGGTCAAGAAATTAAAACAAAAGTGCCACGGCCATGACAATATTCAACATGGATTTGGTTACGGTTTTACTAGCCATGGCAACTGTGGGCGTGGTTTCGGTCAAGGAAGGGCCGTCAAGCTAATTTCAACTATCGTAAAGAGCAAACAAGTTACAAAGATAATGGGGACATCAATCATTTCAAATATGAAACGTGTGAACACTATGCATCTGAGTGTCCTAACACAAAACAGAAGAAAGACGAGGCAAATCTCGCTCAAACACAAGAGGATGGGCCGATATTGCTCATCATGGTGTGCGTTCAAGACAACATGAAACATTTCACGATTCAGAATCTCACATATCCGATTCAAAATTAGGTGGTGATTATTGGCATAATGTTAGTTAGATATCAAGAAGATAATGCAAAGATTTAAATTTGTAGAATAAAGATATCAAAATATATATTTAAGCTTTCACTTAATGTTTATCAGTTTAGGTTAATTGATTTATTTCGTTTTTTAAATAAAAGAATTGAGAGCAAAGTGCTTTTAAATCTTATCTATTCTACGGTTTTACCTTTGAACGACTTCAGCTCTTTCGACCAAGAACTTCAAAAAGGGTACCTTTCTGTTTGCACCGTAAAATGTATTAATATAATGGGATATTGGATTTAAATAACCAAAACTTTCACCAATTTGCCGATAATACTCCCAACTTTAGATTTGTACATCAGCACTCTCAACTTTCAACTTACTGGCCGATAACACTACTTAACTAACTGAACCCTAACCCAATTAGCTGATGTCAGCTGCCACATCATCAAAAAATGTCATGTCAGCTGTCACATCAGCTCCATGTCATCAAAAATGCCACGTCAACTGCCACATCAGTTGCCACGTCATATGCCACATCACCAAAAGGGGCCACATTAGATGTTACATCAGCAAAAACTAACTGGGTTAGGGTTCAGTTGGTTAGGGAGTGTTATCGGCCAGTAAGTTGAAATTTGGGAGTGCTGTTGTACAAATCGAAAGTTGGGAGTGTTATCAACCAATTGATGATTTAAATCCAATATCCCTAATATAATCAATTTATGAAATCAAGATATGGTAGTACGAAAGTTCTTGAATTGAGCCTAACGCTAAGGACTTCCCCCTCTTGCTAGCTTGTTAGGATATCATTGTATGAATTCCACAAACACCACCCTATATCTACAAATTATTATTGAGATGGTTTGGTTTTAAAAGAACCACAAACAACTAGAAAAGTTTTGAGATTGGACCGTTAAGAAAACAAAAGAAAAAGATCGTTCGTAATCTATCGGTGATATACTGTGGCAAATTCGTTGTTGATCCACCAATGATGTTTTTGTGTTTGATCCCCCATTGACTGTGTATTGTTCCATCGTGGTTGTTTCTATTGGTACCTCGTCAGTAGTAAAATCGGTCATTGATACGTCAATGAGATATCTACCAGTGACATCACATTTATTTATGAGTTGTTTGCATCATTGTATTACTATATGCATTTTAGGGTTTTTTTTTGTTCTTGTACTATAAATAGATAGTGACCTCCATCAAATGGATGTCAATGTCTTTACTATCTTCATGGGTCTATGACGTAAGAACTCAGTGGATACAAAATCGTTGGAGGTTGAATGAATCTGTGATGATAAAATTGTTTTTTCATTCATATCGTCTTAATTCTCATGATTATTCTAATTGTTCATCCTCATACACCCATCTCCTACACTTTAAATTTAATCTATTTGATTTAACAAAATAGGCATATCTGAGATCCAACAAGTGGTATCAGAGGCCCCGAATCAATCAATTTAACCATTGTTGTTTCATCCATGCTCAAAACCTATTTCGAATCAAACTAAAGATGTAAATGCTAAAGCAAAGAACTTCCGTTGTATTAATGGAGAAATGACTTAGTTTTTTAATCTCTTTTTAATTGACAAATACCAATCACACAAACACTTTCAAATCCTTGTAGATTTATTCCTTGTTTCTTCAATTATCAGATTGCCCTAAATCCGTCTTGACATAACTTTTAGTAATATTCAATTTGGATATACTTTTGAACATTATTTCCAATTAAACTAAACCATTGGGTATACTAGTAAAGGTATTTAGGTATTGATTTTAAACTTGTTTTGACCGCTTTTCAATATTGATCAACTGGTAAGATAAGTGCTTCGTGGTTAAACAAGTGAAATAAAGAAACCTTCTACATAAACACAAGTTGTAGTGAAGGGAACATCATCTCCTTGTTCCACTATACATCATTATGTTTCTATGTCTTTAGGTCATTATCTATTTTTTGTTTTACCGGATAAGGGGAGATTGTTGGGTTTTGAGTTTTTTTTTTCTAAAACTGAGAATGATTTGGAAATATGAAAATGATTCTTAATTGTTATAGAAATACAATGATATCCCCAAGAGAGAGAAGATTCCGCTGCAACAAGCCAATGTTATCTAGAACATGAAGACTAAAGATTCGAAGACTCGGGCTACAACTGATGAAATGAAACTACTGTTGTCATATTTATCATCTATTTGTATCAGTCTTTGCTATTTTCATTTTAGGCGGGTTTTTGGGTCTTGCACTATAAATAGATAATGACCTCCATCAAATGGATGTATGTGTCTAAACTATCCTAATGGGTATGTGATGTAAGAACTCTATGGATACAAAATCCATGGAGGTTGAATGAATATGTGATGATAAAATTGCTTTTCATTCATATCATATTGATTTATCATGATTGTTCTTATTGTTCATCATCATACACCCATCTCCTACACTTTGAATGTTCTATCAATTTGATTTTACATAACAGGAAGGTCCAAGATCCAACACGTTTTGAGTTTCTCATGATGTTTTCAGAAATAATGTAAAAAAAAGTTCATTATTTTATTCTCCTTAGCATACTTCTTTGTTTCAATACTTTGACACTACTCATAACATAACTGAGTTTTTCTAACATCGGTTGTTGTGTTGGTTTTTATAATTGTACTACGTAATATATATTGCAAATGTTAACATATGAAGGATTTAATCCTAATTAGTGAAAGGGTTAGTTTGGTTGAAAGTTCGAGGGTTGAAGTCGTTAAGCAAGTGAGATAAATCAACAAAGAAAAAGAGCAGAGATTCGCTTCAATTATGGAGATAATTCTTAGTGAATTATTTATGTTTATGTGTTGAGTCAAGATAATTGTTAAGGATTTGTTTTAATTTGTTTTCTTAATGTTAGGAGTTAGAGTTAGCTTAGAAAACAAGTCAATACAACTTTAGACCACACGGTGTGGACTTTTTAAAGTGGCGTTGTTGCTTCTCAACGCTGTGCACATCGGCGCTTCCACAGCATTTAGGACAACGTTGTTCAAAAGGCGGGGATTCTCCACCGGCGTGGAGATGTTTTATTAAACAACGTGGCACGTGGTGATTCGACGTGGGTGATAGCCGTTTAACCCCAACGGGTAAATTTCTAAAACCTTTACTTTTTTTAAAAATCAAATTTTACCCTGTATATACCACCCACTCCTTCATTTCTTTTACAAACTCTACAACATCACCCAAAATTATACAAACTCTCAATCATTTCCACTTAAAAAAACGAGGATGGCAACCATTGTGTGGGCCGAAGAAGATATTGCACTTTGCGAGTCGTGGGTCGAAGCTTTGAGCCATCACACATCGAGTAGGCGAACGAGAGGTGCTTTCGACAACACTTTTGCGTCCACAGGGGTGAGACCACCTGGATCGTCGACGCCCTTTCGTCTCGTTTCAAGGTAATTCGTCTGGATTGCAAAAGATGCGAGACGATCCACACAGCCGTGGAGCACGAGGGTGGTGACCTCAGGGAGGACGAGGACGACATCATTCAAGTGGCTCTCATCAACTTTTGGCACGAGAACCATCGTGACTTCAAGCTCGTCTCGACGTGGGAAATCCATAGATTTTTTATCTAAATTATATGTTTTTTTAATTTTAATATTAGGTAATGTTTAATTTTATGTAATGTCTTTAAATTTTATGTAACGTTTTATAAAATTTAATGTTATGTATTGATTAGTGGTAATGTTTTTATAAAATTTTAAATCATTTCATATAATTTAAATTATAAAATAATATAAAAGGTGTGTGTCGTGTGTCGAAAAACGTCACGGCTCCACGCCCCGGGCCACACCGTCCGTTTTAGCATCACACCATGTTCTGACGCGTGGTCCAGGTGTCACATTATGCCCCATCTTTAAGCCCCTCCATACCATGTGGTCTTAAATTGAGGTGTAGTGTAGGGTGATTGTTTTATGCATGGTTTTGTTGATAATAATATTCATGATGTGCACTTGAGTTTAGTTACCAAATCCTAGTGTTCTTGTGTGTGATATACGCATCAAATATTTGTCGAGGGACATGGTTCTTGGTTACATATTTATACTCCTCCGCGACATAGCTCAACTACCGTGAGATCCTGACTTCATAGGACATACCTACGGTTCGGGCCAGACCCTTAAGAGTAACTGGACATTCTCAAATATGTGATGAATGCCATGGTCATTGATGTTAACATTAGAATATCCAGAGGCTAACCGTTGCATATATCTCTTGTACGTGTTTCCAGACCTCTGAACTCAACACCTTATAAAGGATATACTTAATCATCTTTAAGTTCACTTTTCATGGATAACTTACTTTCAAAACACACACCAACTATGTGGAATCGATTTTATTTAAATAACCTGCACGCATCATTCACAGTGATCTAAAATATACTTTAAAAACATTTATGGGAATATAATCGTATTATGCTGTAAGCGCAAGCTACGGTGTTTTTGTTATCTTCTTGTGAATAGAATATAATTCATGTTGGAACTAGGAATAAAGAATAAGGAATGAGCAGAAACCATGATATATTATATATATTCTTGCTCTAACCCTAACACCAAGACGTATTAATAATTGTAAATTTGTAATATTATGATTAAACAAAAAGAACTAAACTACATGACCATGCATTAAAAAAGCCAATTGGGAGACTCTTACATGGAGGGGAAATTGCGGAAAAGACCAAACATTAAAAAATCATAACTTGGACTACGAGTGGAGTTATAAGACTCATAAGCAGCGAATCAAAGGGTACCAACTAATCGGATTATGTGAAAAACGTCATTGTTGGTTTGGCCAAGTTGTTAGACTCGAATTTCGTAAGTTAGGGCTTTGGTTCCATCATAGAAAACTTTATCTAAATTTTTAACAATTTTTTGTTCTTTCATTTTTAGTTGTGTAAGAGGCTGTTTGTTTACCCCTTAATGATTCAGACCTTTTACTGATTCATCACTTAATGTTTTAGACTTTTTGTTTCACGACCAGATGTCTGAATGGTTCAAACATTTGTCTCTGAATGGTTAAGCATTATACTGAGTCTGAATGGTTAAGACCTTTAATCTGAATTGGTCACACATTTGCCTCTGAACGGTTAAGCGTTATACTGGCTCTTAATAGTTCAGACATAATTACTGGCTCAATACTTAATGGTTCAGACCTCTTACTAGTTCAACACTTAACCATTCAGAAGTTGCCAAACAACCCCTAAATCATTGATTGACATAATCTACATGTTAACTTAAGTCCTTAATTTCATTATGTAATTGCAGTTTGTAGTTTCTATAATTTGGTAATACATATCAAATTAGAAAACCCTAAATATTAGAGACCCTCATGTAATATCTCTATAATTTAATATTTTTTTTCTTGGGAATTATATCTATGTTTATGTTAATTTCGTGGTTACGCTCATTTAAGATAACATTGGTGTTTAATTATTAAGTGGGGTACAAGAACTAACTAATTGTTGAAGACGAAACAAAAGACCAAAAAAGTTGCTACACAAAACAGCCAAAAACTCATTACACGCCACCTCACTTTCGATAAATCTCCATTTGTTAATTAGCAACGAATTTGTCACATCTTACTACCTACAGTTCCCCTTTTCCCGAAAAGATTCTCTAAGTACCTTTCACTTTCCCTCAAACTAAGATATACACTGTTCACCTCCTTTCTGTCTCACCTCTTTAGTCATTTGGTTCAATTCTTGATCCATTATTACTCATGGATCAATCAAGATTATGGATCCAAAAGCAACAACCTTGTTTGAATTCCCATGTCTTATCTTCTTTCGGCGATTTATGGGAAGAACAAGCGTTCGCAGAAGACGCGACGGGGCAACTTGGAGGGTGTGTATGGCCTCCAAGATCTTATACTTGTAGTTTTTGTAGAAGAGAGTTTCGGTCAGCTCAAGCTCTTGGTGGTCACATGAACGTGCATAGGAGAGATAGGGCAAAACTCAAGAAGATTTCAAGTTCAAACAACATGAATCAAGTTGTGAATAATCAACCTCATACATCTTTTGATATATGTGTGTTACAAAACCCTAATAAGATTTGTAACCCTAATTTGGATTTGGATCATTTGCATCCTCTCTATTCATCTTCTTCTTCTCCTAGAAGTTCTACGGTTTCGATTGTTCGTCCTTTCGCTTTCTCTTTTGGTCAAGAACATCAAAAGGGTACCCCTATATTATCATGCTCCAAGTTTGAAAAACCTCAAAAAATATTTCATTTAACTGATATGGGAAATCTTGATAAGGGTAGTACTAAAGTTCTTGAATCGAATTTCACAACTTTAAAGAGGAATAATCAGCAGATTGAGGGTCATTTAGCAAGTGAATTGAATACACTTGTTAAAAGAAGAAGTGATAGAGAGGCACATATCTTTAACAACAAGGATGATGAACAAGATTATTTCATCTTTAAGAAGAGGCGAATAGATCGCGAAGATGAAGCTGAATCAGTTGTGCCACTTGAACGTAGCACAAACTCGAGTTTAGAGACTTTGGATCTTGAGTTAAGGCTCGGTGATCATCGGCCTTAATCGATCAGGTGATGTGTGCAGAAACTTTCTTTAATAAGTGTTGTTGCTTCTTCCTTCTGTTTAACTTTTAGTCCATTTGATTAAAGATTTGAGGGCAAGTCTTCCTTGTTGAAGATATGATGATAACAAGCCATGTG
The DNA here is from genome assembly GCA_947069175.1 of Scalesia atractyloides. Taxonomy (NCBI): domain Eukaryota; kingdom Viridiplantae; phylum Streptophyta; class Magnoliopsida; order Asterales; family Asteraceae; genus Scalesia; species Scalesia atractyloides. The sequence continues at coordinate 5,344,216 of CAMTDV010000006.1, read as the reverse complement.
AGTGTAACAATATATACATGTAATTTACATGAATATTAATTGATTGAACTTTTTGTATATTGAATTACCTGCTATGACTACTGATTGAATGGACGCGATTTCATGTTTCACTACTAAACAAATGAGTATCATAGAACTACTATATTTTCACTTTTCCAAATCATATATAGGGGACAATCGTGTTGTTCTTATGTTAAATTCAATCTAGTAGGACATACAATTTATGTAAAATTACTAGGACATGATGAGATACGAAAACGACCATGGTGTTCTATTTTCGGTCCACCGATCTCATCTTCTAACCATTGATGATTGATCTATTGATTAGAAATAAAGATGAAATGCACATATATTGAAATAAAAGATAGACAAAAAATCATATAAACACATGGGACATGTTTATGGACCCAATCTAGAGACTAAGTTGACCATCGAGCATATTTTGTGTCCCAAAAGTAGGGTAATATGGTTTATTACTTTATCCGACATGCATAATTTATATAAATTTGTAACATACAAGGACGTAAATTCAAATTAGCACAAATTAATCTTTTTCTTTATATTTTGATCCAAAAGGAATTCATTTCCATAAAGATATGAGTTATAGTTCATTTCCATAAATTCTTATGTATGTAGACCATACGTAACTATTGAATATTTATTAGTGTTTCCATTATTTGATATACATACACTCAAATCAGTTATCAAACCGACTGCCTTACTGGTTCACTAGCTAGTTGGAACGATCTATCAATTTAAAAAACTAGATGACATCCTTAATATTTAAAAAATATATGATTTGATCTGAGTTTAAAAATAACAAAAGAAAATTGATGAGTGATATTTACATTGATCACAAATGAATTGTCTAAAGATATAAAAGAAAAGGTACTCAAACTAACAATAAGAGATAAGCCTTAACCATCTATAAGCTAATATTCTCGCTTACGTCATTTTAGGGTTATCAAACTAACAATAAGAGATAAGCCTTAACCATCCGGTTCCCGCGCATATAACTTTGATTTTTTGAAATATAGATGAGTAGCAATAAACGATGGATTATTCAGCATCAAGTAATCTACTAAGCCATGCAAGTTTTACGGTAACAAGACGAATAGAACGCTATTCAGTTAAACTTAGGAAATTATGGTTCAATTCGGGTCTTCCCATTTGTTCGTTGCATAGCTCGCTTTGATCAATCTGTTCGTAAAAATATTAGCGAAAACATCCAAAAACGAAAAGAAAAAATCAGTATCAATAGGAGACACCAAAACCGGATTACTCATAAGGAAAAGTAGAGTCTTAGACGGCGGCTACGTCTGGCAATGAAGAGAAGGAAACTAACTAGGATAAGGGTCGAAGTGTTCATGTGGACAGATCACATAAAAAGGTAGGTTGGTAATTTAAACACTTAATAAAACTAATGTAAAAAGTGTTTTTTATGTTTAGAAAACCCTTAAAAATTTAAAAGTTTAGAAACTCTTAAAAGAATAGGAAGGTGTGCGTTTGTTTGAGTTTATTATGATTTTATAAGTATTCAGGAATCTCATTTGGGGTTGGCGGGGGTCCAAGGGCAGAGCCCCTGACTTATATGTGTAATGGTATGCTTAACTTGAATCTTGTTGTTCCTTTTGATATTGAATCTATTTGCATGTCTTCTACAAGTTCTAGTAGTAATTTAAATAGACGAGAACTATGACATGTTAGACTAGGACATGTGCATTATAAGAGATTAAAAGATATGTCCAAAATGATACGCTTTTCACATGAGAACTTGCATGTTAACCAAGATTACTAGAAAACCTTTCAAGAATATTCACAGGGAAACCAAAATATTATATTTAGTACATAGTGATTTATGTGATTATCATGTTACACCTTTCCCTTGTATTAATAAAAGTATGTCGTTATTTTATTTATGATGCATCTAGATGTTGCTATGTTTTTATGTTGCATGTTAAGGATGAAGCTTTTGATAAGTTTAAAATCTATATACAAGAAGTATAGCTACATCTAAGTGAGTTAATTAAAACTATGCGTATTGATAGAGGAGGTGAGTACTATGATCCAGTATATTTCCAATATACTAGTATAACACATCAGATCAAAGATCCTTATACACCAAAGCAAAATGGTGTAGAGTAAAGGAATAATAGGACTTTAAAGAAAGGGTTAATTCCATGTTATCCTATTCAGGTTTAAGTGAAGAGTTTTGGGGTGAGGTTATGTTAACGGCCCACTATTTGTTAACAAAAGGAACAACATTACCCTGCTTATGAACTTGGGTATAAAATGCTATCGAAATTGAGTTACTTAAGAGTTTAGGGTTGTAGAGCTGTACTAATGCTCAGAACATTGGTGAAAGAGGTATATATTGCATTTTCATTGGATAGACGGGCCGCATTCCTGTGCTTATAGCTTTGTTTCATAGAACCAAATGATTGTGTGCCTATAAACTTTATGATTGAGTCAAGTGCCTCTGCGAGTAGGCTTAAAAGGGTGGTAGTGTAACAACTAGAAAATTAGATTGTTATCTTTCCATTTTTTTCCTGTTTATCTACCTTTGTAACCCCGAGATTCGGTTAATAATAAAGTTTATGTTAATTACTTATGGTGTTGTACGTTATTATCGCATCTAATCGCTTATTAAATCGCATCGCTTATCTCATCGCATCGCAAATCGTAGTTAATTATGTGGTTTTATGTTATTTATGTGTTACGTGTGTTGTGGTCATGTTTACAGTCGCCATCGCATCGCTCTCGCACTCTCAAATCGCTAAATCGTACTATTATAACAAGTATAACGCTTAATGTTTTAATTTAACCCTTAATATATCTATCTAATACGAACCGAATAGTCAAACGAACTTGTAACGCGAAATCAACAAACGAATCTTGGTCACCAGGCCAAGTTCGGCCGAACTTGTCTACTACAAGTTCGCCCGAACTTGCCTGAGACACAAGAGCTCCCTTTTTCCATCAAGTCCGCGCGAACTTGCATATACATATGCAAGTTCGGCCGAACTTAGCCATTCTCCTCCAATTATCACTCAAGTTCGTGCGAACTTGCATGAATTTCATGCAAGTTCGGCCGAACTTGCTCTCACTAGCCCTCATCTTTGCCTTCACCTATAAATACTCAGCTCATTCCTCTCATTTGAACTTGCTGTAAGTTCGCCCAGAGCTCTCAAAACCCGAAACCTTCGTGTTCTAAGTAAGAATCAACCCAATTTCAGCTACAATGAGGTTCAACAACGTTTTACGAACGTTTACAACGATTTTGGCACAAGGCATAGCCTTCGTTTTCATCAAAGCTCATTCTTTTACGAAAATCTTCATCTTTTTCTTCCAAAACTTCTGTTTAAAGCTTAGATCTACACAATACGAGTTCGTTTGGTGTTAGCAGAGGCTTCCCAAACACGAGATCTGCAAGATCTCGGCTTGTAAGTTATAGATCTAAGAAAAACCTTTGATAAACATTGATTTCTACACCAAATACGGACTTTTGATGATGTTTTGTTCATCTTCTGATATGAAACGAAGCATCTATCATTCAAGATCCCAGATCTGGAAGCACAAGGACGTTTATGTTGGTTTACACAAGCCGGACTAATCCGAACGAACCCCGAGTTCGCCCGGATTAGCCCACGCTTTTGTAAAACGGCTAAAACTGCACTAAAAGACCTCTCTGACCCAAGTTTGCTCAGTAGCACAGGGTTGGAGGGATGAACACTCGATTTACTCAGCAAACGACGCGAAAACGCAAGATTTTGGACCGAAAACATCAAGTTCGCTCAAGAATCAGCAACTCCCTAGTCAAGTTCGACCGAACTTGTGCCCAAATGGGCCAAGTTCGACCGAACTTAGGTCCATTCTACCCAACTTTCTTACAAGTTCGCTCGAACTTGTCTAGTTTCTTAGGAAACTAAACAAGTTCGCCGGAACTTGCATGTTCAGAAAGACTTTCTTACAAGTTCGCCCGAACTTGACAAGTTTCTCATAGAAACTCATCAAGTTCGACCGAACTTGACTTTAAACCCACCAAAACCATACAAGTTCGCCCGAACTTGGCTACTGCCCAACCAAAACTTAACCGTTTCAGCTTTTTGGAGACTGATGCACTTCCGTTCGCGTATGCAAGCTGATCCGGCGCTCTTCTCGACTCTCCTCAGATCCCGAACTCTTACCTAGACGCACCCACAGTGAGTATACTTGACCCATTTTCGCTTTAACGCACTTTTGGGTGTTACGTACGTTCCTATATTATAATCGCATCACAAACCAAATTGTTTATCACACGCGAACAATCTGATTGTGTATGCTCAATACGTGATACTAGAAACATGTGACTAGGACTTATTTTCGTTAACTTGCTTCCTTAGCTAGTATGGTACTATAGTGTGGCTTACACCCAACGGGGTCTAGTTAGGATGGACGCGCAAGCCTTCTCACGGTAGTTAGCATGAGAAATAAGCCTATGTTAATATGTGTGAAAATGTTTCGATGTATCATGCTATGCAGTTAGATTATTTCGCGAACGCTTTCTCGATTATGCTAGTAGTACTTAAACCTGTATGCTCACCTTTACTTAATTGTATTGACATGTATTTTAACGTATGTAACAGGTTGAGGATTTTAGCTATGGATGCTTGGATGTTGCATGCTTAGCGTAGTTTAGCTTTGTTTAGTTAGTTTGTTGATGAAATTCAGATTTGGAACTTATGTATGAAATCTAGGGGAAATCAAACCCGGTTGAATTTTATGAGAAATCTCCGTTTTGTAATAATTGTTTAAATGTTACGTTTAATAGTATGGGATATTAAGCAGGTTGTGATATGTTAAATGATTGTTATGGAACATCTCGTGAAATCAATCTGGTCGCCTAGTGCCACCAACCCCGATGTTTCCGCCATCGATTGGGGTATGACAGATTGGTATCAGAGCTAATTCCTTAGGATAATAGGTAGAATTGCCATGATTCGACCTAGTAGTATGTTTAAGTACACGATCGACCTATCTTTGAATTAAATGCTAATCTAACTGCCATAAATGCTTAAATGTGCCTTTCCTAAGGCTAATACAATAATACACGCTTGGAAACGCTCGCATTACACCAAACGAATGATCAAGTCAAGAATAGGTGTGAAAACCGTCAACGTCTCAAAATCCCGGACACTCCCAATTGATTTCAGCCTATGCCGTCGATTTACGCATCATCGAGTTTATTATTATTTATGTGTTTAAAATTTTGAGAATTTTCGCTTTATTCGATTTCTCGCTTTGATGATTCATCATATCATCGATTTATCACATTTACGCTCCATCGTATGTATGCACAACTCGCACGGCTCTCGGAATCTAAAACGCTAATTAATACACCAACAACACTAATCGCTTAACTCGCTTACGCCTATGAGGACGTGTGTCTCATCCGTGGTATTATCTCGGTTATCTCGCTATTAGATATCGCTTAAATCACGCTTATATCTCGCATCTCGTATCACGCTAGGCATTGTTACTATTGGAAGGTGAATACGTGCAAAATATGTGCTTAAGTGCCTATGTGATTATGTGCTTACGTGCTTATGTGCCTACGTGTTTATGTGACTTATGTGGATACGTGCTTATGTGGTATGTGCTTTGTATAAATAATTATAATAAATATTTTAAACATAACTCTATTATTGTAACATTCGTCGTAAAACGGGTCTCAAAACCCGCCTCGTTTAACAATCAAATATTCAGTTTAAGTTCGTCGCGTATCTTATTAGTGCCGGTTATTTTTTTTCATAATTAATAAATATTGTAGAATTTAAAAACTATAATAAATAATGATAATAATAATAATAATAATAATAATAAGTAAATGGAAATAAAAATAAACTCTAAAAATAAAACAAACATTTGAAAGGAGTAGCCGGGTTTCGAACCCTGGTCTCCCGCAAACTCATACACAGTCTACACCACTGCACCACACGCACACTTGTGAATAAATCGAAATCAATTAAGTTTTAATCTGAAACAAAACGCCTACCTGCAACCGTACTGATCCTGTAACAGCCGAAACAAAATCCAAACAATTCAAGCTCAATCAACGGCACTTTTTGAAGAAACGAGTGTAACTGATATTGAACATCAGTTACAACAATGAATCTGTTATGTAACCAATGGAAATTAATGATTGTTTTGAAAGTCCGAATGAATGTTTAAATTGAAACCGAAAATTCCTAACTAACTGAATACTCTATAAATACCGATTCTACATTTCGATTAAACTTGCTCATACAATCTCCTAAACTTGCAAACACACCATATCCTCTCTGTTCTCCATATCTCGCTTCGCCGGAGTCGGTTCGCCGTCGGAATTCCATCGGAGAAGTCAAGGTCATGCGTGTCTGGTATAATCCTTTTGAATTTAATATTTAGTATGTTTCAACTTTAAACTGATTAAACATACCTCAGTCGGAATTATGTTCTGAGTTCTAGTTTTATGAAGAAGATGAACATGAATAAGGGTTTTTGTATAAATATATTGGTTGTTTTAAACAGGTTAGACACACAGTCCAGTGGTGGACTGTGTGCAAACACATTACACACGTCCCAGGTTCGAATCACACATGTGACCGACTTTTCTGAAATAAAAATCATTTTTTTAAACCTTATTCAGAACACCTCACAACAAGTATATAAATATAATATAATCTAGGATTATATTGGGTTAAACACCCAGCCCAGTTGGTAAGGCTAGGTTCAACACAGAAGAAGGTTGCGGGTTCGAATCTGTGGCTATACACCGGCTCAACAATTTTAAAAACCTTTTTAAATTAAATTAATTTCTGAGTAACCTAACTAATATATATATATAATTAAAATCAAAGTTATTTCGGGTTAGACACGTAGCTCAGTTGGTAGAGCTGCGTGCATGTATACAGGAGGTCACGAGTTCGAACCCCGCACGCTACCAATAATTAAACCGGTTGAACCGGCCGTTGACCAGTCAACCCTTAGAAAAAGGGTAATTTTTTTTAATTAAAATCCTTTTTATTTTCTTTGAAAATTAGTTAAAAATACCTCAAAATAAGGTTTTTTAAGCTTTTAAAAATTTGTATCAATTACCCCAATAACCTAAAAATCTAATAAAAAGCATAATAAAAAGCATGAACATGTTGTGCTTATATGTTTATTGTAATTTCTTCTTTAAAAAGAAATAATAAATATGAAACTTTATAGTAAATGTCATGAGCTTTGATGAAAACCCAATCATGCCCCGACTACCATTTCCGCTGCGGGTCAGGGTGTGACAGATTGGTATCAGAGCTTTTGACTATAGGGATATAGGATAGGTTATTAGACCCTTAGAGCCTATACTATAGTTGATTAGATTTGAATTGTTTATGTGGTTACATGCAAACTCATGATGTTTATTTGTTTCGTATTTATTACACACATACATGCATGTAAACACTTCACCTATCATTTTGTGTGATACTTAATGAGTTATACTTGTTGTCAAACATAACATGCTTACATATACATTCATCACGCATATTTCAATGTTCACATATTCAAATCATCCTCATATTTTCTTTATTCAAGATTTTGTGGTATTTTTGTTTTTCAATCTCCTCAAAGTAAGTTCTACGACGGGCATGTAGTAACTGGAAGGGTACGAGTACCGGTAGTCGAAACGTCCTGTCTAGGTTGGCAATCGTATAAATCCAATATAACGGACTAGTTTGCCTACCTGGGGACCAACGATGAGAGTACGAAGGACCTATTAGGCCAAAGCATGCCACACCAAACGTCGCATGAACTAACCCCACTTTGAGTCGTCACTGTGTCTATACCAAGACACCCTCCGACCTTATACTTTGCTGTCATGTTTTACGATTTTCATTCGGGTGGCGCAAGTGTTAACATGCCAACACCAATATGAACCCTACCAGAGCCCAGTAGTCATGGGGGCCCACATGACTACCAAGGCCAAGTAAGGGGACATATGGGAGCCCAAACATGAGCAAAGCCCAAGACATCCTATGGATGTAGCAAATTTATTTTCTTCATTTGTTTTGTGAATGCTCATTTCTAAATACGACACATGACACCTAAAACGTCAAACTCATACTTTCGATACGTATTCCTTGTAGATGTCTTCTAGTCACCCTCGTAGAGGTAGGAGATCAGAAAAATTCCGCGAGCGCATGGCCGCCCAAATCGCTCAACAAATGGCCACCGTAATCCCCAACATCGTAGTTCAAGTTCAACAAGCCCTTACCGCTAATCCCGTCAACCCAATCAACCAAGAAGATCAAAACGTTGTCAACCCTTCCCCAAATACCACTAAATGCACCTCCAAGCATTTCAAATCCTGCGATCCTCCAAAATACGAAGGGACTGAAGGTGTCACTGCTCTCCTCCATTGGTTTGAGGAGATGGAAAACACTTTTCTCAATTGCGACTGCCCCGATGATCGCAAGGTGCGATATGCTACCGGTCGTTTGTTCGGAGTAGCACTTACATGGTGGAATACAGAGAAGGGCAAGCGAGGTGCTGAGGATGCTATGACCTTGACTTGGGAAGAGTTGAGGGAGATCATGACAAGACGTTTCTGTCCAAGAAGCGAAATCAAGAAATTAGAAGATGAGTTCTACTCTTTGAAACAAAAGGAGGGCGACCACACCACATACAACAAGAGATTCCTTGAGTTGAATCAGATGGTCCCCAACTTGTTCACTCCCCTCTACCGTTTGATCGAGCACTACATTCGAGGTCTTCCTTCAAAAATTCAAGACCCTGTCATAAGTACCACACCTGCAACTTTGGAGGCAGCAATGGAGTTAGCTACAGAGCTCACCGAAAACCACATACGGAATAAAGACTTCAAGGAGGAAAAGAAGAAGGATAAAGCATCAACCGAAACCTTAAACTCCACCCAGACCGAATCCTCTTCTCAACCCACTTCTAAGAGGAAACGAGATGGGCAAAATTTCGCTGTCACCCAAGGCAATCAACCAGCTCCACAAGCCGTACCCCTCCAAGCCATCCCAATCACTCAAGTAGCACCCAACCCTATTTACCCAAATAAGAAACCTTACATTGGACCTCACCCTCAATGCAACACCTGCTTTTATCACCATCCATCTACCATACCTTGTCGACTGTGTGCTAATTATGGGCGTTATGGTCATTTGAACAAAACTTGTCGCACCGTTCAAAACCAAGCTTCACCCCCTACCCAAAACATGATCCAATCATATCAACAATACCAATACCCCATGTTTCCACATGTTCGAGCTTGCTTTAATTGTGGGGACCCTACCCATTTTAGAAACACGTGCCCTCGATTGGTTAACATCATAAACGCCCAAGCTCAAGCAAACCCAGTTAACCAAGCAAATCAAGCAAACCCAACTCCACCACCAGCAAGAGGAAGAGCTTACAACATCAACGCCAATCATGTTGAAGATAATAACGGCCTAAACGAACCACCCAACTAGCCTTCCCTCACCAAGAATCAAGACTCAACTCCAACCGTCTAGTTTTAATGTTTTCTTTATGTTATCTCAATCTTTACGTATCCCAGTTGTAAATTAGGAATTTATGTATCCAAGAATTTTAATGCGAATTGATATTACACTTTTGTTTTATATCTTTACTCATTGATTTAACTTTCATATCATCATACATCACGACGCATCTCGATCTCATCATTTAAAGAAGTTGGGTTGTGTCTCACTTTTACATAGACTGACCCCTTTATCATAACAAACGAGAGAGGTACGGTCGTCATCCAGTCATGTATTCTTTCAGATTTGAGACTCAAGTTTTGCCTGTTGTGTTTGTTAATGGTTTGTAGATTTTAGAATCACATAGAACTAATCATAACTTACTGACAAAGCCAATGAAAATTTGACAAGAATATGGTGGATACGCCGCTGGTACTTCCTATATATAAGTATTCTTGTCAAAGGATCAGAGGCATTGTCAGGCGGTTATGAGAGGTTCCGTGTAGGTTTTAATATCGTCATAGTTGAAGTTTTTGTTTTATGATATAACCTTATCTTTTCAAACGTATCAATTCTCTCAAAACTCTTATGCATGAGATCATACCTAGTCAATCAACTCTGTTTATCCATGTTCTGCATTTTTATACTTTAGGCATCAAAAAGCGATTCCTGTAGCAGGGTATTCAACCCTTACTAGGAACGTTACCGCCTCAAATAAAATTTAAACTCTCATTATGTAATTGTCAAATTAAAACACCCTCCCTTCGAGTCAAACATACCACTACTACTTAAATTTCAGGACGAAATTTCTAAAAGTAGGGGATACTGTAACATTCGTCGTAAAACGGGTCTCAAAACCCGCCTCGTTTAACAATCAAATATTCAGTTTAAGTTCGTCGCGTATCTTATTAGTGCCGGTTATTTTTTTTCATAATTAATAAATATTGTAGAATTTAAAAACTATAATAAATAATGATAATAATAATAATAATAAGTAAATGAAAATAAAAATAAACTCTAAAAATAAAACAAACATTTGAAAGGAGTAGCCGGGTTTCGAACCCGGGTCTCCCGCAAACTCACACACAGTCTACACCACTGCACCACACGCACACTTGTGAATAAATCGAAATCAATTAAGTTTTAATCTGAAACAAAACGACTACCTGCAACCGTACTGATCCTGTAACAGCCGAAACAAAATCCGAACAATTCAAGCTCAATCAACGGCACTTTTTGAAGAAACGAGTGTAACTGATATTGAACATCAGTTACAACAATGAATCTGTTATGTAACCAACAGAAATTAATGATTGTTTTGAAAGTCCGAATGAATGTTTAAATTGAAACCGAAAATTCCTAACTAACTGAATACTCTATAAATACCGATTCTACATTTCGATTAAACTCGCTCATACAATCTCCTAAACTTGCAAACACACCATATCCTCTCTGTTCTCCATATCTCGCTTCGCCGGAGTCGGTTCGCCGTCGGAATTCCATCGGAGAAGTCAAGGTCACGCGTGTCTGGTATAATCCTTTTGAATCTAATATTTAGTATGTTTCAACTTTAAACTGATTAAACATACCTCAGTCGGAATTATGTTCTGAGTTCTAGTTTTATGAAGAAGATGAACATGAATAAGGGTTTTTGTATAAATATATTGGTTGTTTTAAACAGGTTAGACACACAGTCCAGTGGTGGACTGTGTGCAAACACATTACACACGTCCCAGGTTCGAATCACACATGTGACCGACTTTTCTGAAATAAAAATCATTTTTTTAAACCTTATTCAGAACACCTCACAACAAGTATATAAATATAATATAATCTAGGATTATATTGGGTTAAACACCCAGCCCAGTTGGTAAGGCTAAGTTCAACACAGAAGAAGGTCGCGGGTTCGAATCTGTGGCTATACACCGGCTCAACAATTTTAAAAACCTTTTTAAATTAAATTAATTTCTGAGTAACCTAACTAATATATATATATAATTAAAATCAAAGTTATTTCGGGTTAGACACGAAGCTCAGTTGGTAGAGCTGCGTGCACGTATACAGGAGGTCACGAGTTCGAACCCCACACGCTACCAATAATTAAACCGGTTGAACCGGCCGTTGACCAGTCAACCCTTAGAAAAAGGGTAATTTTTTTAATTAAAATCCTTTTTTATTTTCTTTGAAAATTAGTTAAAAATACCTCAAAATAAGGTTTTTTAAGCTTTTAAAAATTTGTATCAATTATCCCAATAACCTAAAAATCTAATAAAAAGCATAAATTAAAAATATTAATTTATCTATTTGTCGCGTTATTATTTTAGGTTAGTTTTCCTTCGTCTGTTAAATCCCAAATTCGTGCGCGTTCGTCTTCGATCAAGGAAACGCACCCACTGTGAGTGAATTCTTACAAATTCCCCTTTTTAACATCCGTAAAAAAAACCGGATTTACCAAACCCGCTCCGTTTATTAACCGAACAATCAGTTAAAAATTTCATTGCGTATTTAATGCTCAAATTAATTTTAATCGATACATAATTAATAAGTATATTGGAATATATAATTTATATTTGAAAAAGTATTTAAATAATGAAATAAAAATAAAAGGCTACAACCGGGTTTCGAACCCGGGTCAGCCAGTATCAGCACAACGCCTTAACTTCCAACCATCCAGCCACTGCGCCACTTGTGTTCTTTAGTAATATATCCAAACAATTAATTCAAATATCAAACTCGAATTCAAAACTAACGCGCCCAATCGCAGTCGTCGGAAATCCCGACGATTTCGCCGAGATTGGACGGTTTCTTCTGATTTAACCGAAGCCTTAACTATTACATCGGTTATAACCGACGTCTGAACCCGCGACACAAGTCATAACCGCCGGAAAATTATTGACCGATGAATCAAGACGGAAAAACGGACCAAATTCGTCGATGTTCTGCCCTATAAATACACCCTCTAACTTCTGTTAGCCTTTTCGCTCACAATCACACCCTTTCTCGACGTAATTTCACTCGCCGGAAAACTTCCGAAACTCGTCGGAAAACCGAACCCCTTCACCTCTGTGCCTCACTCTAAAAACTGAACACCCAGAGCTCATACCGAAGCCACCCACACTCATCTCAAGCTCCCTAAAGACCCTCTGCCGCAAGACACACGTCGCCGGAATAATCTGCTGTCATCTCAAGCTCATACCTCTCCATCATAACAAACGAGAGAGGTACTGTCACCATTCACACATGTATACTATCAGAATTGAGACTCAAGTGTTGGTTGTTGTGTTTTTTTTAGAGTCACATAGAACTAATCATAACTTGCGGATAAAACAAATGAAAATTTGACAAGAATATGGTGGATACGCCGCTGGTACTTCCTATATATTAGTATTCTTGTCAAAGGATCAGAGGCATTATCAGGCGGTTATGAGAAGTTCCATGTAGGATTTAGTAATGTTTTGGTTGAAGTTGTTCATCATACATTTCAGCGCATTTCAATTTCATCATTTAAAGAAGTTGAGCTATGTCTCACTTCCACAAGGACTAACCTCTCCATCATAACAAACGAGAGAGGTACTGTCACCATTCACACATGTATACTATCAGAATTGAGACTCAAGTGTTGGTTGTTGTGTTTGTTTTAGAGTCACATAGAACTAATCATAACTTGAAGATAAAACCAATGAAAATTTGACAAGAATATGGTGGATACGCCGCTGGTACTTCCTATATATAAGTATTCTTGTCAAAGGATCAGAGGCATTATCAGGCGGTTATGAGAAGTTCCATGTAGGATTTAGTATTGTTTTGGTTGAAGTTTGTGTTATACTCACTGATTTAGCATTCATATCATCTCATTATTTAAAGAAATTGGATTGTGTTCCATTTTCTACATAGACTAACCTCTCCATCATAACAAACGAGAGAGGTACTGTCATCATTCAAACATGTATACTATCAGAATTTAGACTCAAGCTTTGGTTGTTGTGTTTGTTTATGTTTTAGAGTCACATAGGACTAATCATAATTTACTGATAAAACCAATGAAAATTTGACGAGAATATGGTGGATACGCCGCTGGTACTTCCTATATAGGTATTCTTGCCAAAGGATCAGAGGCATTATTAGGCGGTTATGAGAAGTTCCATGTAGGATTTAGTATTGTCTTGGTTGAAAATTTGTGTTACATTCACTGATTTTAACATTCATATCATCTTATCATTTAAAGAGATTGGATTGTGTTCTATTTCTACATAAACTAAACTTCTCCATCATAACAAACGAGAGAGGAACTGTCACTATTCAAACATGTATGCTATCAGAATTTGGACTCAGATATTGGTTGTTGTGTTTATTTATGTTCTAGAGTTACATCATAGAACCAATCATAACTTACTGATAAAACCAATGAAAATTTGACAAGAATATGGTGGATACGCCGCTGGTACTTCCTATATATAAGTATTCTTGCTAAAGGATCGGAGGCATTGTCAGGCGGTTATGAGAAGTTCCATATAGGATTTAGTAAATTTCTTGGTACATTGGTTGTGGTGTTTATTTATGTTCTAGAGTCACATCATAGAACCAATCATAACTTACTGATAAAACCAATGAAAATTTGACAAGAATATGGTGGATACGCCGCTGGTACTTCCTATATATAAGTATTCTTGCCAAAGGATCAGAGGCATTGTTAGGCGGTTATGAGAAGTTCCATGTAGGTTGTAGTATTAGAAATTTTGTTTTAAGATATAACCTTATCTTTCCAAACATATCAAAACTCTTGCGCAAGAAATCATACTTAGTGAATAAACTCTGCTTATCAATATTTTTACCGTAGGCAACAAAAAGCGATTCCTATAGCAGGGTACTCAACCCTTACAAGGAACGTTACCGCCTCAAACAAAATTTAAACCCTTACTCTTTTCTAAATATGTAACCGTCAAACTAAACACCATCATTTTTAGACAAATATATCGCTACTTAAATTTCGGGACGAAATTTCTAAAAAGTAGGGGATACTGTAACATCCGTAAAAAAAACCGGATTTACCAAACCCGCTCCGTTTATTAACCGAACAATCAGTTAAAAATTTCGTTGCGTATTTAATGCTCAAATTAATTTTAATCGATAAATAATTAATAAGTATATTGGAATATATAATTTATATTTGAAAAAGTATTTAAAATAATGAAATAAAAATAAAAGGCTACAGCCGGGTTTCGAACCCGGGTCAGCCAGTATCAGCACAACGCCTTAACTTCCAACCATCCAGCCACTGCGCCACTTGTGTTCTTTAGTAATATATCCAAACAATTAATTCAAATATCAAACTCGAATTCAAAACTAACGCGCCCAATCGCAGTCGTCGGAAATCCCGACGATTTCGCCGAGATTGGACGGTTTCTTCTGATTTAACCGAAGCCTTAACTATTACATCGGTTATAACCGACGTCTGAACCCGCGACACAAGTCATAACCGCCGGAAAATTATTGACCGACGAATCAAGACGGAAAACGGACCAAATTCGTCGATGTTCTGCCCTATAAATACACCCTCTAACTTCTGTTAGCCTTTTCGCTCACAATCACACCCTTTCTCGACGTAATTTCACTCGCCGGAAAACTTCCGAAACTCGTCGGAAAACCGAACCTCTTCACCTCTGTAACTTACTCTAAAAACTGAACACCCAGAGCTCATACCGAAGCCACCCACACTCATCTCAAGCTCCCTGAAGACCCTCTGCCGCAAGACACAGTCGCCGAAATAATCTGCTGTCATCGGAGTTTCGCCGGCGAAACAGAGGAGCCCTGTTCGGTATATCTTACACTTAATCTCTCATTCTTTTTATTAATCTCGCATGTAATTAATCACAACACACTAAAGAACTTGATTAAATCGTCGAACCAGTCGGACACCGATTCTGGTGAAGTTTAACGAAGAAGATGAAGTTTTCAGTTGTATATATGTTTAATTTAAATCAAGATATATCTCGGGTTAGACACACAGTCCAGCGGTGGACTGTGTGCAAATAAACACGCATACGTCCCGAGTTCGATTCTTGTCCCACGCATACTCGCCTTAATAAAAATGTTCTTTTTTTAACTGAACCGGATTCACTGCAAATAGATGTTAAGTTTAATAAAAACCGGAATAATAACCAAGATAGACACACAGTCCAGTGGTGGACTGTGTGCGCGTTTTAAAACACACGTCACGAGTTCGAGTCCAGACTACCGCACCGGTCCTGGCAATTATCAAGCTTTTTATATAAGGCAGAAATGAAATTATCTAGTTTGTATATAAGTATAATAAAAATCAGATTATTTACCAAGTTAGACACACAGTCCAGCGGTGGACTGTGTGTCAACCAAAACCACAGGTCCCGGGTTCGAGACCTGTGGTCAACACCGGTTCGATGCATTAAAATCGTTTTTAAAATAAATGATTTTCGGTTTAATTCAATTAGTATATAAATATAATTAAAAACAGAAATATTTCAGGTTAGACACGTAGCTCAGTTGGTAGAGCTGCGTGCACGCGAACGGGAGGTCTCGGGTTCGAGCCTCACCCGGCGCACACAGTTACACAATAAAACCGGTCAACAAGTCAACGGTCAACAAGTCAACGGTAAAAAAGTCAACATTTTATTTATTATTTTTATTTATTTATTTTATTTAAAAATCAATTAAAAATACTTAAAAATAACATTTTTAAGGTTAGAAAATAGCCTTAAACTCACAAAAATATATCCAATCATCCTACTAAAATTGATTAATAAAATCCGCTTACTTACCGAACCATTATGCTATTATCTAGGTTAGTTTCACTCATGGTTAAAACCAACTTCGTGCGCATTCAACATCATCAACCGAACGCACCCAATGTGAGTGAATCTTGCAACTCCCCTTTTTAATTACACGTTTTGGGGTGTGTCATGTGTCACTAAAATTAACTCGTTTATTTAAACATGTGCCATACCATATTATGATCTGAACTTAGAATGTACTCTTGTTTGTAGTTTATGTTTTACATATTGTCTAGTTGTATGCAAAACTCATTCATTAGGCCCATCAGTTCCTCGTGGGAGACGAGTTGAGCAACGCGTGCCTCAAAACAATCTATTATTGTATGTGTGTGCATTATTTAATGATTAAGTGTTTTGTGAATAAGTTTACATCTATATTTACTCATATGTGGTTGTGCACTTTATTTTATAATCAATTCAATAAACTTGTTCAAATGTTTTTCATAGGATTCACTCGCCAACTTTTTGTTGATCCCAAAAACCATTTTTACACATGATACAGGTGAACAGGATGAAGCAAGGAAAACATAGGAAATGCCTTAGAAGAAAACAATGAAGTCTAGAGTGATGTTTAGGACATGATGTAATTATGATTGTATGTTTCCCTTTAAATTGTAATAATGAATATGAAATGTTATAATAAATGTCATGAGCTTTGATGATAACCCAATCATGCCCCGATCACCTTTTCCGCTGCGGGTCGGGGTGTGACATCCTTCGTCTGTTAAATCCCAAATTCGTGCGCGTTCGTCTTCGATCAAGGAAACGCACCCACTGTGAGTGAATTCTTACAAATTCCCCTTTTTATTCATGTTTAGGGTGTATCATGTGTCGCTTTATTTATTTCGTTTATTCAAACTTGTGCTATTACCATTATATGATCTAAACGTGTGATGTAAATGTTGTTTGTTGTGATGTGTGTTTACATTTTGTCAAGTTGCGTGCAAATCATTCATTAGGCCTATCAGTTCCTCGTTGGAGACGAGTTGAACATCGCGTGCCTCATTAGATCGGCTCCGTTTGATTGAGCCTTGATCTCATTGTTCATCATTTGGTGTGTGCGTGTGCATTAATTGATATATTGCGTATTGTGATTAATTTTTACATATACGTATACTCATATGTGGTTATGCACCTTATTTATAACCAATATAATAAATTCGTTCAAATGTTTTCATAAGATTCACTCGCCAACTTTTGTTGACCCAAAACCCTATTTTTACACATGATACAGGTGGATAGGTTGAAGCAAGGAACACATAGGAAATTGCCTTAGAAGAAAAATAAAGAAGTCATGAAAATGTATTTGAACATGTTGTGCTTATATGTTTATTGTAATTTCTTCTTTAAAAATAAATAATAAATATGAAACTTTATAGTAAATGTCATGAGCTTTGATGAAAACCCAATCATGCCCCGACTACCATTTCCGCTGCGGGTCACGGTGTGACAATTATAATCGAATCTCGTCTAATGCAAATCTTTGTGTAGATGTTGTCACTCAGATCCCATACTTGCCGTACTGACCAACGCCACAGCGACAACAAGCGCATCGCTTCACTAGTCGCCAAGGAAGTGGCAAAAGTCATCCCGCAAATCGTCTCAGAAATCCATGCTGTGAGCAGTAACTCGTCAGTTGACTCAAAAGCTGAGAACCCCAAGTCACGGTTCAGCTTCAAAAACTTCAAAGCTTGTGCACCTCTCGCCTTCACGGGCAACGATGGACCGACGGCTATGTTTCATTGGTTTGACGCCATCGAGGTCACCTTTAGGCAAAGTGGACGCCCCGATTACCTCCGCACAGTGAACGCTACCGGAGTCTTCCAGTCCCGTGCTCTTGACTGGTGGACCGCCGAAAGGAATAGGCGTGGTAATGATGAAGCCTACAGTCTATCTTGGGAGGAACTCAAGGAAGTGATGTTGAAGGAGTTTTGTCCTCCGCACGAACTGCAAAAGCTCGAGAATCAGTTTTGGGGAATCAAACAGGATGGTCCCGACAATGCTGGATTCACTGCTCGGTTTAAGATTTTGAGCATCATCTGTCCCAGCCAGGTTGATACGACGGAGAAAGCTATCAACAAGTACATCTGTGGTTTACCCGAGTGTGTTGCACGTTTCATGAAAGTTGCTCGTACTACAACCATCGAGGAAACCTACATGCTCGCCGCTGAGATCAATGATCAGCGAGTCCAAGATGGTTATTTCAAGAACTCTGCTAAAGTCGCCAATGAAGCCGTCGTCGAACCAACTGCTGCTACCGAATCATCAAGTGAACCAAAGGGAAAGCGTCAAGGACGCAAAAGAGGAAACCCGAGTAAGAACTATGCTCTCGCCGCTCCGGCAAACCCTCAGTCGCTTCAGTCAGCCGCTCCGAACGCACCTCCAGCTAAGCTTGCGTATACCGGACCTCACCCTCTGTGCCTAAGTGCACTTACCATCATGTCGTTGGTGGCAACTGCCGTTTTTGCACAAACTGCAACATCTACGGCCACTTTACAGTTAACTGACGTAGTGGTACTCGTCAGCCAGCTCCTTAGGCTCCAGCAGCTCCAGCTTTACCCGCTCCTCCTCAAGCCAACCAGCAGCAAGCTCCAAAAGCACATGTGTGCTATGTTTGTGGTGATCCAAATCATTTCGCCAATGTCTGCCCGAATCGTCCTGTCAAGCAAGAGCAGCCAGCACCGCAGCCTCAACAGCAGCCTCAGCCGCCGCCGCAGCAGCAGCAACAACCACAAGCTGCGCGTGGCAGAGCCTTCAATCTCAACCACCGCCAGGCTCAGAATGACAACAATGTTGTCAATGGTACGTTTCTCGTTAATGGTATTTACGCTTCATGTTTATTTGATACTGGTGCCGATAATTGTTTTGTATCGTTAGAATTCGAAAGACTTTAAAATGTAAGCACGCTAAACTCCCAAAGACTTTCGATGTGGAAGTCGCCACCGGAAAATCCGTTACCGTAACCTCCGTCTTATGTGGTTGTTCTCTCGATCTCAACAACCATGTCTTCTCGATCAATCTCATACCTATGCAGTTAGGTAGTTTCGATATCATAGTAGGCATGGATTTTCTTCGTGACAATCATGCTGAAGTTGTATGCTTCGATAAAATGATTCGTTTCCCTCTTCCAAACGGTGATCAACTTCATGTTTATGGTGAAACGCCCTCAAAGAAGTTGATGCTTTTGTCATGTACTCGAGCACACAAATGCTTGCAAAAGCGATGTGTTGCTTTCCTCGCTCATATCGTGAATCCGGAGAAAGAAAAGAAGACTTATAAAGATGTTCCTGTTGTTTGTGAATTTCCTAAAGTCTTTCCGACGACTTACCCGGTTTACCCCCTACTCGAGATGTTGAATTCCGTACCGATTTAGTTCCCGGAGCTACTCCCGTTGCTAAAGCTCCTTATCGCCTCGCACCATCCAAAATGCGCGAGCTATCAAGCCAAATTCAAGAGCTTCTTAATAAAGGTTTTATACGCCCGAGCACTTCGCCATGGGGCGCACCCGTCCTTTTCGTGAAAAAGAAGGATGGATTGTTCCGAATGTGCATTGATTATCGTGAACTTAACAAACTCACGATAAAGAACCGCTATCATCTTCCTCGTATCGACGACTTATTTGATCAGCTTCAAGGTGCTACTTGTTTTTCCAAGATCGATCTTCGTTCCGGTTATCATCAGTTACGCGTGTTGGAAGAAGACATTCCAAAAACCGCCTTTCGTACTCGCTATGGCCATTTCGAATTTGTGGTCATGCCTTTTGGTCTTACTAATGCACCCGCGGTTTTCATGGATTTGGTGAACCGTGTGTGTAAAGCTTTCCTAGATCGTTTCATCATTGTTTTCATCGATGAGATCCTTATCTATTCGAAGTTGAGAGACGAACATGCGCGTCATCTCCGTTTAGTCTTCGAACTTCTTCAAGGAAATCGCCTTTATGCTAAGTTCTCTAAATGTGAATTCTAGCTCGAAGAAGTCCAATTTCTCGGCCACATCGTTAGTAGTCAAGGAATTCACATCGACCCTACAAAGATCAAAGCCGTCAAGAGTTGGATTACACCGAAGAATGCTTCCGAAATCCGTTCATTTCTTGGATTGGCGGGTTATTACCGTCGATTCATCACCGACTTTTCAAAAATCGTCGTTCCGCTTACTGCTTTAACTCATAAGGACAAACCTTTTGTTTGGGAAACCAAGCAAGAGGAAGCTTTTCAAACTCTCAAGCGTATGCTATGCAACGCTCCTATCCTCGCTTTACCCGACGAAAACGACGATTTCGTTGTTTATTGTGATGCCTCGAACCTTGGTCTTGGTTGTGTGCTTATGCAACGAGACAAGGTTATCGCGTATGCGTCTCGACAACTCAAGATCCACGAGAAGAACTACACAACCCACGATCTCGAACTCGATACAGTTGTTTTTGCATTAAAGATATGGCGACACTACCTTTACGGTACTAAGTGTACGGTCTTCACTGACCATAAGAGCTTACAACATATCTTTAATAAAAAAGAACTAAATATGCGCCAACGCTGATGGGTTGAACTTCTCAACGATTACGATTGCGAGATACGTTACCATCCCGGCAAAGCAAACGTCGTCGCCGATGCTCTAAGTCGACGAAGCTATGTGTATAGTGTTCGTGACTCTCAAGCTTTGAATGATCTCGAAATCATGATTCTCTCCGCTCAATTCGCCTGCTTTAACGAGAATACTTTGGAGGAAGAAATGAAATGTGGTGCCGAAACTCAGCTAGTATCTAAGCCTAATGGTATTTATTACTATCTAGATCGTATTTGGATTCCTACTCGTGATAATCTCCGTGAATTGCTAATGACCGAAGCTCATAAATCTCGATATTCAATTCCACCCGGTGCCGACAAGATGTATCAGGACCTTCGTCCTAAGTATTGGTGGCCGGGCATGAAAAAAGATATCGCCTTGTACGTCTCAAAATGCTTAACCTGTTCGAAAGTTAAAGCTGAACATCAAAGGCCCCCTGGTTTACTCGAACAACCCGAAATCCCGATGTAGAAATGGGAGAGTATAGCTATGGACTTCGTTACAAAACTTCCCCGCACTTCATCCGATCACGATAGCATCTGGGTTATCGTTGATCGTCTTACTAAATCTGCGCACTTTATTGCTATACGAGAAGACTTTAAGGTCAAACGGTTAGCCCGAATCTATACCGACGAAGTTATATGTCGACACGGGACGCCTCGTGACATCATTTCTGACCGCGACGGTCGCTTTACCTCGCGCCTCTGGGAGACTTTTCAATCCGCTCTCGGTACTACTCTCAATCTCAGTACCGCCTTTCACCCTTAAACCGACGATCAGACTGAGCGCATGATTCGCACCCTCGAAGACATGCTTCGTGCGGCATTATAGATTTCGGTGGTAACTGGGATATGCATTTACCTTTAATCGAATTTTCGTACAATAACTGTATGGAAAAAATGTCGATCGCCTATTGCATGGCACGAGATCGGAGAAGCACAAATCACCGGTCCCGAGCTAATTCAAGAAACGACGGACAAGATCCTCCAGATCAGAGACAATCTCTTGAAAGCTCGAAGTCGTCAAAAGAGTTATGCCGATAAACGCCGCAAGCCCCTACAGTTCAAAGTGGGAGATCACGTTCTCCTAAACGTTGCACCTTGGAAGGGATGGTCCGCTTCGGCAAGAAAGGAAAGCTAGCGCCTCGATACGTTGGTCCCTTTAAGATTCTGGAAAGAATCGGTAAAGTGGCCTATCGTCTCGAATTACCGGAGGAACTTAACAACGTACATCCGACTTTCCACGTGTCTAACCTCAAGAAACGCCTAGCCGAAGAAAATCTCCACGTACCTCTAAATATCTGCAAATCAACGAGACTCTCCATTTCGTGGAAAAGCGTGTGGAAATCATGGACCGAGAGACCAAGAAACTCTGACGCTCTTGCATCCCTATCGTGAAGGTCCGATGGGAGGGTAAACGCGGCGCCGAGTTCACTTGGGAACTCGAAAATGATATGAAAATGAAATATCCACATCTCTTTGTTACGGCCATTGCATAATTTCGGGACGAAATTCCCTAAAGTAGGGGAGATTGTAACAACTCAAAAATTCGATTGTTATCTTTCCATTTTGTTTTCCTGTTTATCTACCTTTGTAACCCCGAGATTCGGTTAATAATAAAGTTTATGCTAATTTCTTATGGTGTTGTACGTTATTATTGCATTTAATCACTTATTAAATCGCATCGCTTATCTCATTGCATCGCAAATCGCAGTTAATTATGTGGTTTTATGTTATTTATATGTTACGTGTGTTGCGGTTATGTTTACAATCGCTATCGCATCGCTCTCCCACTCTCAAATTGCTAAATCGCACTATTATAACAAGTATAACGCTTAACGTTTTAATTTAACGCTTAATATATCTATCTAATACGAACCGAATAGTCAAATGAACTTGTAACGCGAAATCAACAAACGAATCTTGGTCACCTGGCCAAGTTCGGCCGAACTTGTCTACCACAAGTTCGCCCGAACCTGCCTGAGACACAAGAGCTCCCTTTTTCCATCAAGTCCGCGCGAACTTGCATATACATATGTAAGTTCGGCCGAACTTAGCCATTCTCCTCCAATTATCACTCAAGTTCGTGCGAACTTGCATGAATTTCATGCAAGTTCGGCCGAACTTGCTCTCACCAGCCCTCATCTTTGCCTTCACCTATAAATACTCAGCTCATTCCTCTCATTTGAACTTGCTGTAAGTTCGCCCAGAGCTCTCAAAACCCGAAACCTTCGTGTTCTAAGTAAGAATCAACCCGATTTCAGCTACAATGAGGTTCAACAACGTTTAACAAACATTTACAACGATTTTGGCACAAGGCATAGCCTTCGTTTTCATCAAAACTCATTCTTTTACAAAAATCTTCATCTTTTTCTTCCAAAAATTCTGTTTAAAGCTTAGATCTACACAATACGAGTTCGTTTGGTGTTAGCAGAGTCTTCCCAAACACGAGATCTGCAAGATCTCGGCTTGTAAGTTATAGATCTGAGAAAGACCTTTGATAAACATTGATTTCTACACAAAATACGGACTTTTGCTCATGTTTTGTTCATCTTCTGATATGAAACGAAGCATCTATCATTCAAGATCCCAGATCTGGAAGCACAAGGACGTTTATGTTGGTTTACACAAGCCGGACTAATCCGAACGAACCCCGAGTTCGCCCGGATTAGCCCACGCTTTTGTCAAACGGCTAAAACTGCTCTAAAAGACCTCTCTGACCCAAGTTTGCTCAGTAACACAGGGTTGGAGGGATGAACACTCGATTTACTCAGCAAACGACGCGAAAACGCAAGATTTTGGACCGAAAACGCAAGATTTTGGACCGAAAACATCAAGTTCGCTCAAGAATCAGCAACTCCCTGGTCAAGTTCGACCGAACTTAGGTCCATTCCACCCAACTTCCTTACAAGTTCGCTCGAACTTGTCTAGTTTCTTAGGAAACTAAACAAGTTCACCCGAACTTGCATGTTCAGAAAGACTTTCTTACAAGTTCGCCCGAACTTGACAAGTTTCTCATAGAAACTCATCAAGTTCGACCGAACTTGACTCTAAACCCACCAAAACCATACAAGTTCGCCCGAACTTGGCTACTGCCCAACCAAAACTTAACCGTTTCAGCTTTTCGGAGACTGATGCACTTCCGTTCGCGTATGCAGGCTGATCCGGCGCTCTTCTCGACTCTCCTCAGATCCCGAACTCTTACCTAAACGCACCCACAGTGAGTATACTTGACCCATTTTCGCTTTAACGCACTTTTGGGTGTTACATACGTTCCTATATTAAAATCACATCACAAACCAAATTGTTTATCACACGCGAACAATCTGATTCTGTATGCTCAATACGTGATACTAGAAACATGTGACTAGGACTTATTTTCGTTAACTTGCTTCCTTAACTAGTATGGTACTATAGTGTGGCTTACACCCGACGGGGTCTAGTTAGGATGGATGCGCAAGCCTTCTCACGATAGTTAGGATGAGAAATAAGCCTATGTTAATCTGTGTGAAAATGTTTCGGTGTATCATGCTATGTAGTTAGATTATTTCGCGAATGCTTTCTCGATTATGCTAGTAGTACTTAAACATGTATGCTCACCTTTACTTAATTGTATTGACATGTATTTTAACGTATGTAACAGGTGGAGGATTTTAGCTATGGATGCTTGGATGTTGCATGCTTAGCGTAGTTTAGCTTTGTTTAGTTAGTTTGTTGATGAAATTCAGATTTGGAACTTATGTATGAAATCTAGAGGAAATCGAACCCGGTTGAATTTTATGAGAAATCTTCGTTTTGTAATAATTGTTTAAATGTTACCTTTAATAGTATGGGATATTAAACAGGTTGTGATATGTTAAATGATTGTTATGAAACATCTCGTGAAATCAATCTGGTCGCCTAGTGCCACTAACCTCGATATTTCCGCAATCGGTTGAGGTATGACAGGTAGCCCCTAGCTGGAGTCGAGCTAAAAGGCTTGCTTGGAAAAAAATTTATGCTGATTAAATTGCTTCATTAGTAATGCACTTCATAGAATCTTACATGCTAGTTCTCGCATAATTATTGTTTTGAGTTTTATCCGATTGAGAAATTCTAATAGATCATCGACGTATTTCAATATCAAAGTGTCATAGACGATTCTCTCATTAATTCGGTATTTTTCTAATTCCCTAAAAATACATTCAAGTATGCTTGCCCAATTAGCAGACTTCGCTTTTTTAAACACACCTGGTCTAAGTTCTTAAAGTCTGCTGGTTCAATTAACAGACTTTCCTAATTTGCTTGTCCAATTAGTAAACTTCACATTTTTTTTGCCACACCCTTTAAAGTCGGCTGATTAGAATACTTTTAGAACTTCTAAACTATTTATTCTTATAAAAATTTGAGGTTATATCTTTACCGTAATTATGTATCAAGCTTTTTCACTTTCGATCTCCTACTTGTTAATTTTTGTTTTGTTTTTCTTTTTGTTATTTTATGGTGATAGATCCGTAATTCCTTATATCTAACATGCATAATCTATATACACAACTATGTGTGTATATATGCTTTTAGTTTTTTTATTCAAAAGAACATGATGGTAATTTGATTATTAATTTAATTTTGGAATATCATATATCCTAACTAACTATCCAGATATTTATGGAAACGTATATCTCTTTGATAATTTCAAATCATTACGATTTCTTCACGTTGTGTTTTATACTTGGTTCATCACACTGTGTTTTAGCAGTTACTCGTTTCAGGTACTGTTTCATCACACTGTGTTTTAGCAGTTACTGGTTTCAGGTACTGTTTAATCACATTGTGTTTTAGGAGTTACTCGTTTCAGGTACTGTTTCATCACACTGTGTTTTAGCAGTTACTCGTTTCAGGTACTGTTTCATCAAACTGTGTTTTAGCAGTTACTGGTTTCAGGTACTGTTTAATCACATTGTGTTTTAGGAGTTACTCGTTTCAGGTACTGTTTCATCACACTGTGTTTTAGCAGTTACTGGTTTCAGTACTGTTTAATCACACTGTGTTTTAGCAGTCAGTCACTAGTTCGTCATATTGTGTTTTATCGATAAAACACACTACCATGAACACATCTAGATCTGATTTATCGTTATTTTTTGTGTAATTAGGTGGTTTCAAATGTGAGTGATTATAGAGAGAGAAAAATTGTGACATTTTTAGAGGTGGTTTTATGATTGGTAGTTATTTCCTTATTTAAAACAATTTAAATGACACATTTACCCCCAATTAATTAAATAATCCTATTTTTAAGACACACATATTACCAAAATGTCATCGGATGGCCCAGATCACTTCCTAGACTTTCTAGAAAAAACACACTATACGCAGGATTCTCACCCTATATATACATATATATATAAGAAAATAGTGACAACTAGAGTTTCGATGGCCTTTTGGTTTGAATTCTCCAACTTGTATCATGAATCTTTTGGCAAGTATCAAAATATGACATTAATAATTGTTTTTATATATAAAGACAAATACATATCATTAATTAATTTGTAAACCTGGCAAACTGAAATGAAGACACATTTAGCGTCATTACAAAAAGCATCATGTTACCTCCTTCCCTAGAACTCTTTGTAGGACTTCAAATCATCATAAGATAATCTCACTTAGAATATAATCATCAGAATCTCTTCACCCTATGTTTTTTTTTTTTTTGGGAAATGGTATATTATATATAAAATAGTTTTATTTTGACATTATTAAGAACGTAAAGTTGTAACTCTAACTTCATGGCTGTCGCTTGTGTAACAATTATTGACGTGACTATACCTTTTAAATTAGAAATGTTATAAAAACAGCTATTATTATACTTGTTAATCACAAAATTTAAATTAATCAATATCAGAAAAAAAAAAACAACAAAAGAATAGATGAACGATTTTATTATATGAAAGTTCTAACACGATTACAAGAACTAAAATGTACTTGATACAAATATTTTTTTTGGAGGATTAATGAATTTAACATTCAGATCTCTCTTTTATACTCTCTTATGGTAACATTATATTATAAAATAATTATAATATATATGTATATTATATATATATATATATATATATATATATACAGGGCCGTCCACGAGAATGATAAAATACTTTTGGGCCCTGTGCGAAACTAAAAAAATTGGGCCCCTCTATAGATATTGAGTTCTTCTAAGTTTATATAATGGTTAAATGAGAAATAAAAACCTACAAAAAAACATGTAAAGTTTGTTAAGTAAATGATTAAACGAGAAGAAAAAATGAATGAACTTTTAAATTTGTGGAGGCCCAAATTTAGATGTGAAAAATCAAAATTAAAACTAAAAAATAAGCTTGCAAAGTTGTAATTGGTATTAGCATATAAGGCTTTTCCCCTATTAATAAAACAAGCTGAAATCATCAGCCCCTTGAGACCCAAACAAAAAACAAAACATGAATTCCAAACAAAAACAAAACATGAGTAAAAAATGCGGCCCAAACAAAAAACAAAACATGAAACATGAAATAACAAAACATGAAACATGAAATAACAAAACATCTATTAATAAAACCAGCTGAAATCATCAGCCCCTTGAGACCCAAACAAAAAACAAAACATGAATTCCAAACAAAAACAAAACATGAGTAAAAAATGCGGCCCAAACAAAAAACAAAACATGAAACATGAAATAACAAAACATGAATAAAAATGAGAAAAGGGACAGCGGGATTCGAACTCGGAATATCCGCCACTCAAGATAATTCCTCCCTCCATTGTGCCAAAGAACTAATTTGTACAATTTTTCCTAAAGCAAATTTTATATATAAAATATATATTTATTTTTTAAGCGATTTGAGGCTCTAAATGCTTTGGGCCCTGTGCGATTGCACCTCTTACACAGGCCCAAAACCGGCCTTGTATATATATATATATATATATATATATATATATATATATATATATATATCATGAGAAAACTAGTTTAAATGAGAAAACCAAAAAACTAACTAAAAAGCCAAAAAAACATTATCAAAATTTTTTAATTTTTTTATAAAAATTCGCTATATATATTATATAAAAAAACTTTAAAAACAATAAACAAATAATATAATGCAAATGTGCAACATATACATATAATGCACATGTGTAGTACACATATAGTACACATGTGCAGTACAAGTTTTTTTTTTTTGAAAAAAAAATTATACATAAAATGCAGCGATTTTTATAAAAAAATTGTATATTTTTATGCTTTTTTTTTTGCTTTTTTAATTAGTTTTCTAGTTTTCTCATTTATATCTAGTTTTCTCATGACCGTCTCCTATATATATATATATATATATATAATAACATTACATTAGCTACATTAATGTTATGTGCTTTTTGTTTTGATCACCAAAAATTTTCCTTTCTATACTTTAGTCACATGAAACCTAGACATTTTTTTCATATTATTTTTATTAATTATATAATTATAATATATATTAAATAACATCAGATTAGCTATATAAATGTTATATGCTTTTTGTTTTGGTCACCAAAAATTTTCCTTTCTACACTTTAGTCAAATGAAACCTAGACATTTTTTTCATATTATTTTTATTAACCAAACAGGAAATTAAATAATTACGAATTCTATACTCACACTTTTTACCTATGCTTTTATTAAAAACGTTAAACAATTTGTGTGTTATATTTTCTATACTTTTTTTTGTTTTACAATATTTATAGTTTTACTGATTCTTTTTGTTAAATCTGTTTATAATTGTAACAAATTTGGATATGTCACGGTTTTACTCGAGTTTAATTTACGATGTAACTTTTTGGTGATTTCACTACAAGAAACCACCGGTTTTAGCGGCGACAGGCCAAGTGTCGCCGCTATTGGTCGATCCGTGTCCCGGCCCCTCAGACCAAACCCCAGCTGTTGATCATTTTCTAGATCTGACGGTTGGGGATTCAACAGGCAATAGCGGCGACAAATATTAGACCATTAGCGGCGACGCCGTCTCCGCTAAAGGTCCTTAAACTACAATAAACCCTAGCCACACAAATGTTATCCAGGTTCAACCAGTAGCGGCGACGATAGTACCAATAGCGGTGACAGGGTGTCGCCGGTAATGGTCTTAACGTACAGGTCCAATATCAGCGCCTTTCTTCCCTCCTTCTTCATTTTCCCTCGAAAAAACGCCTGAGCTCCGTCGGAGACACCCATCTTTTGCCTAAATCAGTTAGTTTAACTCTATTTATGTTAAATTTCTTCCCTATATTTGTTATATACATGTTATAGGCTTTAATTTTTGCTCGTTTTTGTGTATTTTTGTGTTTGTGGAATATAACTCAGATCACCACCACTCTTCTCCGGTCACCACCATCATTTCTCCGGCACCACCTCTTCTCCGCGGTCTTCGTATCCTTGAAACTTTAAAAAAGGTTAGTTTTATATGTATTTTTTTTAAGTTTAGAAATTGTAAAATTTTTTGTTTAGTTATGTAAATGTGTATGTAAGGATGAATGTTTGTATGTAAAATGTATAATGTAGGTGTGTTTGGTAAAAAATGTGTATATGGAAATCTATGTATTTGTTGATGTAGGTGTATGTAAGGATGAATGTTTGTATGTAAAATGTATAATGTAAGTGTGTTTGGTGAAAATGTGTATATGGAAATCTATGTATTTGTTGATGTAGGTGTATTTAAGCATGTATGTGTGTATGTAAGTCTATGAATGAATGTATCAAGTTGTATGTTAGTATGTAGGTGTATGTAAATGATGAACAATTGTGCATCTAAATGTTTGCAATTGGTGAAAAATGTTTATGCTAGTATGTATGTTTATATAAAGTATGCAAATGTGTATGTAAGTATGTATAAATCTTGTGTTTTTGTTCAAAATTTTGTTTATAAGTATGTATATGTGTTGGTAGTATAAATTATGTTTAAGTTTCATAATTTCTATGTTTATGGTTATGTTTGAAAAAAAATATGTTTAACTTGATAATTTCTATGTTTATGTTTAGGTCTGAGAAAAAAAAATATTTAACTTGATAATTTGAATGTTTATGTGTAGGTTTGAAAAAAAAAGTTTAACTTTGATAAACACTTGTTGAAATATTTATCTGAATATGAGTTACACTTGTTGTACTTATCATTAATTTCTATTAGATACACATGCTGTAACATTTGCAACTTTTTAGCAATCATGATTTTGTACTGTTGATATTTGCTTATTTGATGGCCGATCTGGCCCCATGGGGACATGGGGGAGACGGCGCCAGTGATCCACCGCCTCCAAATCATTTTTTTAGAGGTACGCACGAGCTTGATGGCAAGTCTTTTAATTATTTATGTTTTAATTATTTTTTTAGTTGTCATGTTTCATATATTATAAATGTTGTTACTAATTATTTATGTTTTAGTTGCAGCTGATCTCCCGAAGAGGGTTAGGGGGAAAAGCCAAAAACCAAAAACTCCGTCGTATGGTTAAGGCGGGAGGGCCCGTATCCCTAACATTTGAAAGGGATGTCACGTTTACCCCCGTTGGCGAAGGAAGAGATATGTTTTCAAGAGAGGCCGGTTCATTTATGTGGCGGTCCATCCCGTTCGATAAAGTTGGATGGGATAATGTGGCACAACCATACAAGAAAGCGCTCATGAACCACTTGAGGGTAAATAAGCTATATGCATATAATTTGCCGTCGTTTAAAGGCCGTTTGCAGCCGTTTCACGGGTCGTTAGACTTAATTTATAATAATATTGTACCTTTTTTATTGAATTTGTAGGAAATGTTTAACTTTGACGAAGTTGAACAGGATCTACAAGCAAAAAACTTAAAGGGTGGAATCAAGAGTTTGCTTATGAAGAGGTACTCTGACCGCAAACACGATGCAAAAAAATTATTTGAGCAACACGGAGGGTACCAGGATGTTGAACAAGCAAGGGCATACCATCCCGTTGATATGCCCTAATGATAACTGGTTGAAAACCGTCGACGGGTTTTTAAACGAAAAATATATCAAATGATGCGAGGCCAACAAGGGTGTCCGCGCGAAACAACAATTCCCATTCCGCAGGGGGACGACATCATACGGTAGCACAACCTACAAAAATGTAATGTTTTATATATGTGTTTGTGTAAGCTTTTGTTTATTTTATATCTAATCTAAGTTTAATGTTCAACAGGATATAGATTGGGTACCTACATACGCAAAAACCCACCAGGATAAGGAGGGGCATTGGTTGACCCGGTTGCCGAACAGAACTTCGTAAGTATTTCTTTTAAGTATATTTTTCTATAACAAACATATTATATATATATATATATTTAATCATCTTCATAATATACAGCGGAACTTACAACAGGCCACAAACGAGTGGCACGGTGACGGTCCTCCACTTGCCCCATTTCAGGAAGCCTTGAGAGAGCGGAGAGGATGGTACCGGGGGATGGGGCATAAACCTTAAAATACGCCCCCGAACTTGTCGGCTTCCCAACCTGAGACTCAAGAACCCTTTTTCTGAGGTAACTACACAATTTATAAAATGATAAATGAACGCGTGTTTCCTTATTAAATATATGTTGGTAGCGTCCGCTAATATGCTAACATAAGTTTTGATATTTATTATTGTAGGGATTTGTTGACAACTTGTTCCAAAGCCCGGCTTTCCTGAATCGACTTGACAGCCACTTAAGTTCAAAAGGAAAAGAACCGGCAGACGACGACGATTGTTATAACCCTTATTTCGATAACGAAGAAGAGGATGATGAAGATTAGGATGATTTCGAAGTATGGGTAGTTATTTTTAACGTTTTTACGCATGTAGGATGATAATGTAGGACGTAACTGTTATGGTTTTGGTGTTTAATATATTTGAATGTAGCTGTATTCAGGTTGCGTTTTGAAACATGTTGCGTTTTTCGATTCGAAACATGTTCGGTGGCTGTATGTAGCTGTTGTATTAAAAAAACAAATTGACTTTTAGCGGCGACATATGTCGCCGCTATTGATTGTCCGCCAAAACCACTAAAGACAAATAGGGCAATAGCGGCGACGGTAACCTTTAGCGGGGACACGAAGAGCCGTCCCAGCAATAGCGGCGACGCTTTAGTAGCCACATGTCGCCGCTAAAGGTCAATAGCGGCGACAAAAGGGACTAATAGCGGCGACAAAAGTCGCCACTAAAAATAGCGATTTCTTGTAGTGTTTGTGAATATACCGTGACATTTGTTTTTATCTACATCTCGTCACGAGTGTTTTTAATCTAATTGTTTTAATGGAGTTTAATTTATAACATGACGTTCTGTCGCAATGCGCAAGATATTTTACTAGGTATTACAAAATTGAAAGAGAAGTTCCCTCAAACTTTGAGAACTGTGTTAATTATATCCAAACCAATTGATCTTAGTTTGACTCCGACTCATATTATAACATATGTCCTTATGGACTAGGTATCAAAATCAATAAACATATGACCCACAAATAACATCTGGACTTATTAAGACTTTAATCAAATTTATTTATTTCTAATAATGTTAGGTCTAAGATCCTTCGAATAAAAACTTATGATTGCTACCACTGGTAATCAACTAATCACAAGTTTTGATGAAGAGAAATCGAGTTACTCCAGAGAGCTAGAAAATATGTCCATGCTAAATGAAACATGTTATTATCAATGTTTTGAACTGCTGAAAAGAAGTTGCTACTATAAAAGTTAACTTGCTATTGATGCAAAATACTGCTAAAGAAATGAAACTACTTGCTACTGATATAAGTTGTTTATATTGTAGGTCAAATTGGTGCTAAAGACTAAGTTTCTGCTGATAGTAACTATGTACTAAAGAATAAGAATGAATAAGTTGTTACTGATGATGGAGTTAGATATAATTGACTAACTTAGTGTTGATGCAAATTAGTGCAAGTTACCACTAATGAGGTCAAAATCAATGTATCCTTGAAATTGTGCCATAACTAATGCAGTCAAGTTGTTGAGAAACTTACCAATGTTGGCATTGATTTTTTATTGAAGCAACTTAATGCTTATGAAGATTATTTATGTTGATGAGAAAGTTAAGGGTGGTTAAAATATGTGCATTCACTTATTTGTGTATTTTAATCTCGTAATTATCTCTAAAGAATATCTAGTAGAATAGATATAGGAAACGTGTATTATTTATGTGAAGAACTATACAAGTTTTTAACCCACGTTTATCCCCGTGTTCATGTGTTTTGGTAGTAAATTCATTGGATTCGATACTTATTGTTGTTTTTTATTGATAACATTACACCACGAAGTAACTCCCAAGAAGAAAACAAAGAAATCCTGCAGTTTCAAGGAAAATTCGGTCAAGTCCAGCAAGTTGCACAACCTCCTTTGCATGACCATGCGTACCTCGTGAACTAAAGAACAAACAAGTGCCCGACTTTGCACAGCCCTGCTCAAGCCACGCACGACCGTAAGTTTCACTTTCAAGACCAAGTCGTTATTACACGATAGTGCCCACTGACCAGATGACCATGCCAAAGACTAACGCACGATCGTGCAAGGGCCCCTGTACAACCGTGCACTACCATGTTGGGAATGATTTCAAGACTTAGCATAAAATAGAAACAATGTGAATTGATCTGAAAAAAGAAATTAGTTTCTTGCCTTGCACAACCGTGCGTGACCCCTTGCATGCCATGCACCTCTGCTAATTTCTATATAACTCTTTCATTGACTTCATTACGTGCCGTTGGATCTTGGGGGTAAAAATCACTTTCAATTGATCGGTTTCTAGCACTTCAAAGACGCTTTTGAAAGCACTGAAGCACCAAGGAAACCAACTAGCTACCCTACTTAATTACCTTGCTTGCTTATGGTTTGATTTCCTTTATTTCTACCATAAATTATGTTAGTTTAGCAAGCATGTTTGTAGGTGTTGTAGGCCTTTATGGCGAAGTACACTTATTATTTAGATTATGATAAAACTATTGTTAATGTGATGGTTATTATGTATGTTTTTATGGTAATATTTATGGTCATGTTATGATTTATTCCAATGATGTTGTATGATTGTTAGGTTTGGATTTTATATAAAATTTGATGAATGTTTGTTATGATATGTTGGAAAACTATGTATAGACATTTATTTATAAATCTCATAAACTTGTTTGTTAAATTTATTCCCTGGATTAGGAATGGTGATTGGAAACTAAAAATGTTTTGAAAAACTAAACAACAATATTTTTTTACATATGGGTGTATTCTTGAGCATAAAAATTATTTATATTAGGAATTTGTGGCCAAAATTACCTAGTTTGTATGTTCATGTCTTAAGGTTTGTAAGTTAGGATAATTTGTAACTTGGGTAACTTTACGCGATTTAGGGTGACTAAAATTTTCTTTAAGCTAACTTTTAACGAACGACTAATTCATATATCAATATTAACAAATTATGAAAATGAGTTTCGTTGTCTGATTCTAGGTGATTAAGGTGTGTTTGGCATTTTAAGTTTTCCATAGAATTATAAAATTAAGATACCTTGGTTAGGACCTAGTTATTGTCTCATCAGTATTTCATACCAAATTTCATCACTTATGCTAGATAATATCTCATCCGTCATTATTTGTGATCGTTTTATTTGTTTATTTTCTTAATTCGTAAGCTAGTTAAGAAAAACAACTTCCTTGCTTGGTCGGTTAAACAGTGATAAAGGTTTAGTATTGAGAGCTATCATGTCGATGGATTAATATCTGATTCTTACCTTTAGCTATATTAGTTTACGATTGATACACTTGCATGCATATTGCATGTGATTTAGTATTTAGGTAAAAAAGCCTTTCTAACATTGAATTTTGTATGAAAAGAATTTATCAAAAATACTATATACTTTTTTGAACCTTATATATAATTGGTTATAATTCACAAACCTTTATTTTACATTATAGTATTATTAGTTGATTAATGGCGACTTTTATTTCTCGTGTTCTTGTGATTTTTCTTGTTGATAAGTAACTTTAGCTAATTAGTTACCTCTGATGTTGATCAAACAAACTTTTTAGTCGTTCAATCAATCATGGTGCTAGTAAAGTCATGAATATAAACATTACGTGACCAATATCAAATCCATTGTTGACTTATATAACACATATCATATTCAATAATATTATTTATCAGAATTTTATATAATCTTAAGATTATATTTGATATTAACGTTTTACAAGTTGTACATAGGGTTTGTGTTCTTTTAAAGGCTTAATGCAAATCTTTTAAGCGTCTTGATCATTGCCTTGAGAGTTGAGATATTCTTGTAATATTTGATCACCTTTATTTTATTTAGGGTTGAGTTAAATGCTTGTTTGGTACCTGTGGTTTGCAAATCTTGCAGACTTGGTCCCAGTGGTTCACTAATTACACACTTGGTCCCAGTAGTTTCAAATTTTGCACTCGGGTGGTCCTTACTACTAACCTTTGTTAGATTTCTCAGTTAAGTATATGCAAAATTACTATATTACCCTTGAAATAATAAAAATAAAAAAATATAAACTGGCTCCACCACCAACATCAATATCTACGTAATTTCTAGGTTTCTAGCTGTGTTTTTGAATTTGTAATGAGGATTTTGGATTAGGTTTTGCTGAATGTTAATGTTAATTGGATTTTGAATGATTTCGCGCCGTTACATTCATTTGATTGTTAAAACCTAAATATCGAGTTGAAATTGTCAATATCTTCGTAATTCTTAGGAGTTTATATTTTTTTTATTTCAAGGGTAATATAGTAATTTTGCATATACTTAACTGAGAAATCTAACAAAGGTTAGTGGTAAGGACCACCCGAGTGCAAAATTTGAAACTACTGGGACCAAGTATGTAATTAGTGAACCACTGGGACCAAGTCTGCAAGATTTGCAAACCACAGGGACCAACCAAGCATTTAACTCTTTGGGGTTTAATTTTAAAATTCAATATACTCTTTTTTCAATTAGGGTGGATTTTGAATATACGTGGTTGATAAGTTATAGTTGGCCAAGTTATATACACAAGGTGATAATGACACACTAATAAAAAAGCATACTTTCCTGATGAAAAATATACCGACACATTAAAAATTGTTCTAAGAAAAAAACTAATTATCTTTTAAAAGACTGTTAGTGACAGATTATCATCAGAGTAGATAACTTACCAACAATAAAAAGAAATTCCTAATTTTTAAATATCTGTCATTGATATGTTCGATATGGATCTCCGACAGACGTCTAAACATTTAGTTTTCTTTATTATTTGATCCAACATTAAATAAAAAATAAAATAATATTCACCTACATTCGAATTTCTAATGGAATATCAACCACATATTACTTGTTGATATCTCCCTCGTCGAATCTTACCATCGATTTATATATAACATGTTACCAGAAAACTTGGCAGTTGCAACCAAAATTTATTTGTGACAGGCAAGAAATGGTCGCAAAATTAGCGACCAAATTACGACTGAAATCAAATTTGTCTCAAAATTGGTGACCAACAAAGTATAAAACGTGTCATGTTGGCAGCCCACTTATGTATTTTTACTTGCTCCAATAACATATTCAAAATGCTTAATATCAAAACATTTCGTAATTAGACAATACACACAAACCCTAATTTTTAAACAAGTTTCAGTCGCCACATGTTTTTCCCTCCAAAATCGTAACCTGCAACTTAAGCATTCAAACAGCCATAAATTCGTTTTCTCTAGCTATCAAACATGAAGCAAAACCTGAAAAAAGTCATAAAACATGTGGTTTTGCGACGGCGGCGATGGATGGTGGTGGCTATGTTGATGTCGTTGGTTGACGACAGTTGCCGTGGCGGTGAATGTTAGTTCTAGTTATGGTGGCGATGGTGACGAGAGCTGCTCACATGGGTGGTCGGATAACGGTGGTCCGTAAAAGTAGATGATTTTTCAGGTAGGGGAAGAGTGCTAGACAATCCATTCTAACCCTTTTCTAGTTTTAATTCAACATGTGCTGATCCTTTCTTGGTTATAATTCACCTATTCTGACCCATTTTAAAAATCTACCAGTTTCATTCCAACCCATTCAAACCCCTTCTCAAAATTTCCCATACATACCCAGAATTAGGCATCTGTGTTGGTTTTGCAAGGCCTAATATAACGTGTCATCATGACCATTTTTTAATTAACTTCTAAATACTTATTTTTTAGGCTAAGAAACTTGAGCGTGAACCTGAATTTTTTTAGATGTGGAGGCTATCACGTTGCAAGAAAGGTAGGAGGCCATTGGACAAAGCTTAAGAGTGTACTAGTAACGTAGTCGAGGGCTTGGATTCTGAAAAAAATGTTCAAGAACAAAACCAAGGCTTAAATGGTGAAGAGGATATTGAAGAACAAAATCGAGACTGGGTTGACGAAAGGTCATTTGAGACTTGGGTAGGTTTCTTCACTTCCAATATTGTATGGTTTTACTACTTAATTATTAAATATTAAATGTTAAATTAATAAAAATTTGTTTTTTTTGTGTGTATCAAAAAACATATGAAAGATATCTTGTGGAGAAGTACGAGCGGGGTGATAGCGAACACCCAAAGTTTGACCATGATTTGTGGTCATGAGCCAGGGAGCTTGCATAAAGGAAAATTATACGTGTTTAGCAACGTTAGTGACCCATTAACGTTGATCACGGGTACCCCTTCCATGACGTGTAGCAATACTACGACGCAAGACCCTAAGGTATGATTTTTTCTATTCTTTACCATGTTTAAAACCATAGTCATCCATTAGGTTGGGATTATAATTTGCTTTAGGGTTGAATTGGTGGCTGGCCACGTAGCATTGTTAAGGTTTGATTTTGCACAGATGCAATTAGTTTCTTCAGACCTTTATCATGTGGAGAGAGCTCAGTAACGGGTCGTAATGCATCTTTTCTAGTTATAATAGGTTATTGGTTATAACGAGTCCTAAAATGTAGTCTTCTTTGACCGAACCGACCAGCTAAATCAGGAATTGGTTGGGCCACCTGTTTATTTTAGCCACTTGAATCGATTTCTAATGAACCGCTCGGTTTTGATTAATATAAGATAGTATATAAGTTTTAGACTCTGTAAATATGTTATAATGTATTTAATTTATATCCATGGAACTGAAGTGATCTGCTACATTTTTATAACAAATAACAATGAATTTTTGTTGGGTCTATATCTTTAAGCCTGTAGTAGTGCAAAAAAATAAATTTATAAATTTACACTATGTTCTCTGGTTTTCCTTCCCTATTTGACTTACCCAACAAAATTTTAGAATTGTTGAAGAGGAACATGTGTAAAATACGTAAATTAAACACTAATAATAATGTGAGGATGTATGAACAATATACTAAACTAATGATGAATTGTTAATTATGAGTCTAAATAAATTATATTTGAGCTTTTATATTTAAATGTGAACATAACTACATGCTTATTAATTTTAGATACAAAAACTGAACTGGGTTATTGAAGATTTGGTGAAAGAAAAGGAAGAAGATAAAGAAAGGCTAAACGGAGTTATTGACGTGTTAAGGAAAAGGAAGATAAACAAAAATTGAGCACGGTCATTAAGGATTTAGTGAAAGAAAAAGAGGCAATGCTTAATAGGGCGATGAGCTTTGAATCAATGTTACAACTTGTGTCTTGAAACGTTCAACCACCGAGTTAAAGCTCTAATCATTTTTATTTAAATGTTTTGGATCTATTATGTTCGAGTAATTAGGATATTTGACTTATTTTGTAACTTTAAGTCGATGTTTTGTTTAATCTGAATTTGGGTATTTCAGATAAATGGATAAATTGTTAAGTTTGAAAATTATTTGCGGGTTAAAAAATGGATTTGTTTTTACTTTTTATTGCATTCGCAGCGTTGTCGCAAGCCGGTTGCAAAAACACAATTGCAAATCGATCGCGAACTAGCAGTCGCAAATCGGTCGCACTAGTTGCGACATGAACTCCGGTTGTAAATAACAGTCGCAAATTTGAACCACAAAATATGATTAGCGACAAGGCCAATTTCATCGCGTTTTTGGTCGGTAAACAAAGGTTTTGCGACGGATTTGCGACCAAAAACGCAGTCAAGTTTTCTAATAGTGACATGTCAATTATTTATTAGATTTGTAATCGTTAGTGTGGCCCCGAGATTCATCCTGTTCAACTAAAAATAAAACTCTCACAACCAAATCAACAACTTTCATTGTTTTGGCATAATTGTGTATTTGCAAAAACATCCCTCAACTTTTTCACACATACAAATGTATATAAGAATATCACTACTAGCTAACTCATTATCACGAACAAAATATCACCGACGAATGTATATTCGTTAATAATTAAGGATGAATCAGCTAAGGATCAATAAGATCCAAAAAAAAGAGAAATTTAGATATTTGTTTGTTGATATGTCGATAATTGCCGATGAGTCACCGACGGAGACGAAAATACCCAAAAAACAAAAAATGATTTGAGCATATTTTCTGTATATGTTATAGAATTTGATTGATATGAACTTTTTTTATAGATCCATCAACATATACAACACACTTTTTTTTTTATTTTGGTGTATTTTTTATTTCCTTTGAGTGAATTGGTTATAATTGGTCGTGACATGATATCACCCAAAAAAAATTGTTTTTTTTAAATAAAATCATATATCACCGATGGAAAAGGCTAATGTTAACCATTAATGAGATATCATTCGTTGATATGTCGGTAAATAACATTCGGAAATCCATCAATAATATCCTTCGTTGATTTGTCGGTGAAATTACCATTGTTGTTCCGATTCTTGCGTCGATGAAACTTACCTCAATTAGTGATCCATCAGTGAATTTTCACCCATGCCCCTTTTCCGCATCTACTTTTACTCACAGATTACGGAGGTTTTCTACTATCAGAGGAGACTACGGACAACTTCTTGTGTCGTTAAAAACCTTATGTTACTTGTATACAAATAACTAAACAAACATGAATTTCTATGTGAACATATGCATGCATACAAAAAAATCTGGATTCGAAATATCCGAAAATCCGTATCCGAAAAATTTTGACAATAATATGAGAGCTCAGTATGGAGAAAAAGAAAACATTCTTTTGCTATATTAGAGCATCACTAATGTAATGTGATTACTGGTCTAACATTCCACCTCAACATGTCACATCAACTTTCAAGCAATAATAAAAAAAAATATGTACTTTCCTCCGAACTAAACAATATACCTTCCTAAACAATAAAAAAAAAAAAATATTTACTTTCCCTCCGAACTAAACAATATACCTTCCTAACTTTTATCTTTATTTAATCCATATTCAATTTCTAGTTTATACATATAGTTCATATTTAAATTATATTAAATAAAATAAATCAAAAAACTAGATGATAAAAAATACATAAATTTAAATTAAAAAAACTAATAAATTACACACAAAACTTAAGAAAAACATACAAACATTTAATAAAAAACACACCTAAAATGCAAATATAAAAACATACCACATTCAATAAGACAATCACACGTAATCTACATTTGCTCTTACTCTTTAAGCGACCAAATGTGCTTAAGAATTAACGTCAAAGTTAGACGGAGTTAGAGGCATAAGTAGTCAAATAGTTAACACTCATAAACCCAAGGTCATGATTTAAGGAAAGATAGATAGAATTCGTACTCAAGTGGTTAAAAGGGGTAATTTCGCTTTTAAGGTTCAAATATTGAAAATTTGACGCTTTGGCCCATAATAACCACATCACCAAATTTGACATATACTCCATTATCTATGACTTTTTGTTTTTTTTTTTTTTTTGAACGGCGAAAACTTCTATATATATATATAGAAATCAGCAAGAAGTTGGGGACAAAACGAAACAGAACAGAAAAATAAAAACGAAACAAAGCAAAGCTGGAAAGCCACATTACAATAGGCCTACCACGTTAAAACTATAATCTTCAAGACCATATATTTTCATCATCCCAAAATGATCTCTGACTGATCCAATGTGTTCCCAAACACCCGTACTCAACACTAAAACCGAATGCACGATGTCCCAAAACCAAAATTATGTACAATGAAACCCCGTCAAACCAAAATTAACTAACACTAGATTATCAACGATTTAACTTCGGGTGTGGATGTTGTGCGACCCAAGCGACCTTTTTTCCTGTTGCTATACATGTAGTGACTTATTCACTCGCCATTCACTGACATTTTCTATAACGTAAAAAGTACGCATCTTCATATCTCAAACTCGTTATCGCGCTCTATTTCTTACATCTTATATATGATCTCACTCCAGCCACGGAGTGCGATCTCTTGCCATCTTTAACTTCACTTTACAATTTACAATGTTAACTTACTTCCAAAACACCACCAACTCTCTTTATTCGATCGATAAATAAGCTGCACGTGTATCATTCATACCGATTCATGATATATATTTTAAAACATTCATGGGAATATTATCGCAACAAAACTACGGTGGACTTTGTATTTTCTTGTGAATATTGTATTGTTAATGTTGGTATCAAGAAAAAAAGAATAAGGAATGAACAGAAACCATATATTATATTGTGACTTTAACCTAACACCTAGACGTATCTTTGTCGGTTAACTAGTAATACTTTTTTATGTACAATTTAATTGATATTGTATCATATTTACCTAACAAAAATATAAAATACACACATTCAAAATATTTAAATTTCATATTTAAAAGTTATAAAGTGACATTCGTATTATCTTAATCTAGATCCCTGGCGGATTCAGAATTTATTTTCTAAGGGACGATCAAGGGTTCAGCTGAACTTTTAAAGAGGTGACCAGGATTTTTGCATACAAAATACACCATTTTTAACCCCCTCCCCTCCCCAATCGTTTAATTCTTCCAAAAAGTTATAAAAATATATATATTTATTATGATTATATATTGGATAGATATTAAGAAGGTATACCTATTTACATTTACATCATATAAATAAGCAACATGTTGGTGTATAGGGGTGTTGTACTCTATGTTTAGGGGGCTTTTCAAAAAAAAAAGTTAAGTAGTTAACATTACATTTTTAACCAAAAACTACTTGAAATTTTTACTTTTAGTCCAAAAGTTTTCATCTTCTCAATTTGTTTACTTTCAAATGTGGTCCTCTATACTTTTCATATTTGGCAAATTTTCCGTTTTACGTTTTGTTCTTGATTTTACGAGTTAACATGGTGCAACGTGCGTGTATGGTTCAACGTTTTTTATATATTATATTGTGACTTTAACCTAACACCTAGACGTATCTTTGTCGGTTAACTAGTAATACTTTTTTATGTACAATTTAATTGATATTGTATCATATTTACCTAACAAAAATATAAAATACACACATTCAAAATATTTAAATTTCATATTTAAAAGTTATAAAGTGACATTCGGATTATCTTAATCTAGATCTGTGACGGATTTAGAATTTATTTTCTAAGGGACGATCGAGGGTTCAGCTGAACTTTTAAAGAGGTGACCAGGATTTTTGCATACAAAATACACCATTTTTAACCCCCTCCCCTCCCCAATCGTTTAATTCTTCCAAAAAGTTATAAAAATATATATAT
Organism: Scalesia atractyloides; assembly: GCA_947069175.1. NCBI lineage: Eukaryota > Viridiplantae > Streptophyta > Magnoliopsida > Asterales > Asteraceae > Scalesia > Scalesia atractyloides. Next base: position 5,301,758 of record CAMTDV010000006.1, on the reverse strand, counting down.
TTATTATGATTATATATTGGATAGATATTAAGAAGGTATACCTATTTACATTTAGATCATATAAATAAGCAACATGTTGGTGTATAGGGGTGTGGTACTCTATGTTTAGGGGGCTTTTCAAAAAAAAAGTTAAGTAGTTAACATTACATTTTTAACCAAAAACTACTAGAAATTTTTTACTTTTAGTCCAAAAGTTTTCATCTTCTCAATTTGTTTACTTTCAAATGTGGTCCTCTATACTTTTCATATTTGGCAAATTTTCCGTTTTATGTTTTGTTCTTGATTTTGCGAGTTAACATGGTGCAACGTGCGTGTATGGTTCAACGTTTTTACATTTCATTTTACGCTTCGCTCTAAATTTTGTGAGTTAACATAGCACAACGTGCGTGTGTGGTTCAACGTTTTTACGTAGTCTATTTTTTTTCCATTTGACAGATTCACCGCAATACGCAGATCCTGACTTAGTTATTATTTTCTGTGTTTTACGTTTCGGTCTAACTTCTTCGCATTAACACACCACAGCTTTAATGTTGGTGGTTGCTTTGATGATGTGACATTGGTGCTATTTGTTATTGTTTTACGCCCCCACCATAACGCGGGGGCTTAATACTAGTTTTTTATAATATTGTTTGTATTTTAGTTAGTGTTTGTATTTTAGTGGATAAATATTTGTTGTTTGCATATCACATGGACAAGTTTAGGTAGGTTAACGACTCAAAATCTTTTTTTAATTTAAATAATCGTAGTAGATAGATATATAGAACGATAGCTCTATAACATATAACAAAATGTACTATGCATGAATATAAATTAATAAACAAGAATAACTAATGTTAAAAATCCCATCACATGCAACTCAAGACAAATCAACTGATTGATGTTTAGACATGTATTATTGTGATTTATTGACGTATAAATAGTGCTAAGATTGAATTATGAAAATCTTGATTGATTTAAAGTTAAACCTTTATGTTACAAGGGGAACCTAGTAGATGAGAACCACATTATCACGTATATAGTGCTTCAGTATAATATGTAAAAATGAAAAAAGAAATGTTTTGTCTTTCTAATATTTTCGTTTCAAAAATACAAAATTAATGTGCCCTTGATTTGGTGTGCATATCCGTATACTAGTGGGGTGTCTGCGTGATGCAGAGAGAGCACAACACGTACATCGGTAATATTAAGGCTTACATGGGGTGATTCAGTTCAGTTTTAAGCCATAACCATGTTGTGCTCGGATTATACGGTTACAAAAACCCAGGTAATCGAATTGAACATAGGAGACCATACCGAGATCGAATTTAACAGTCAGATGCCTTATATAATTGGTGGTGATTGTTTTTATTTAATTATACGCAAGGGCGTAGCTTTGTGGTGGCGGGAGGGGGCGGTCGGCCCCTCGAACTTTTCACTCAATAGTGCAGAGTATGTGGTTTTTGTATAGAAATTTTTGGATATATACGTTTTTGACCCCCCGGTTTTATAGAAACTTTTGGTATATATGTTTTCGACCCCCGGGTCGAAAATCTCAAACTTCGCCACTGATTATACGTGTATCCTAAATTCATCGTATCATTATTCCTTTAAATCTATGACATTACGGAATATAGATCAACATATTTAACGTATCTGTTTGAAGACCCATCAATGATTATCAATTAAACTATACGATTATATACATATAATTATCATTTTTTGTTACTTAATCCAATTTACACAAGTGTCTATAACCTAATTATCTCATTATTTTCAATAGTAATTATACCAATTAGGGCGAACTTATAAAGGGTAAGGGTACCCCTTGACGTTCCGGCGATAGTGTAAATTTTGAAAAAAAAAATAACTTTTTTTTTATTTCGTTACCTCTTTTTTTTTAAATGTTGCCGCTATAACGATTTTCTAAATATACCACTGATACCAGCTATAGGATTTAGCTTCATTTGGTATTCCTTTGTTTTTCTAAAACAAAAATGTAACTTATAACAATATAACCACAGTTAATTTATACGAATTGTTTGAACTATACAGGAAGCAAGAGCTCATGGTTCTTATAAAAGTATTTGCATTATAGATATATACAATTTGGTTAGAAAGGTGACCAACATATCTAAACCATCCTCTTCACACTCTAAATCTCTAATCATGTGTCGCATATATTTTCTTTTTATCCCAAAAACAAAACACCACAGCGACAGCGTACGACTATGTGTGGCGATGGGGTAGCTAAGGAACTATAGAATCTCTCAGGAGTTGAATAAACTCTTTTATGATAGTGGAATTGGGAAGCATGATAAGTCTATACTCCACATTCTAGCCTCATCCTTAGTTTTGAAAGAGAACGCTTTTCTACAATGAAAAAAAGGACCTAAGAGAAAAGCGTCTTCTCTTAGCTTTTATCCCCTTCCATCAACAGAAGTCTCCGCTATAGCTGTAAGAAAGTGTGGATATTTATTATCCCGCACTAACCTATATTTCCGGCATTTAGCGCCCACAATCCACTTCAACCCTCAAATTGCAAGTACTTCAAAGCATATACCTTAAGGTCAGGATTGTAAATATCCCGACTAGCCTTAGATTAGTCGTCGATATCGCTAGTCGGAGGTTCACCGAGTTTTTTTATCTAATCGGCCAACTAATAAGTAGGTGGTTAACAGTTGTCAAATCCAATCCTAATTGGCCAAAAATCGGTGGCAGTCTAGTTATTTCGGCCAAATTCTTGATAAAAACATATAACTTCCAGCAATTCATACTATCTACTAGAAAATATGGGCCAATGAAGGTATTAAAACATGCCTACTTAAAAATATACATATAAAAATGTGTGTATATACATATAAAACTGAAAATTATATATAAAATCTCAATCCAATTAATCTCTTCGCTGGTCACAACCCCACTTGCCGACTAGCGTCTGACGGTTCTTACAACATTGCCCAAGGTTTAAATTAATTTTAATCAAGCCCTAAATCAATTTAATATTCATGTAGAAAGACCATTTTACCCGCATTAATTACTTAAATGTTGTTGGAATCCTTCCCAAATGGATTATAATATAGTATGCATATAGACATGCATATATGCATTTAGATAAAATGTTATCAATGCAATATTCTTTAAAAATAAACCTCAAACGAAATCCACAACCATTGTAGACAATTTAAATCCTTCTCACCGTTCTTAACATATTATTAGTTATAAAACAAACACGCTATATTTCATATTTCACCATCCCAGAGTTCCTCAAGGGTCTTGTAGGAGCCATAAGTCTCATCCACAAAAGAAGTACCTCTCAGCAGCCTAGCCTGCAAAAAATAGATACAAAACTCAACACTTTATGTACAAAACTGGATTCGCGGTGTCAACTTCAACCCGTTTATGTGAAAACACGTCGATCTGGGCTTTTTACCTTGATGGTAGCAAGTCGAACGTTTAAATTTTATAAACTCAACTAAAAGAATGCGCGATAATGTTTATAACCTTCCAAAGGGTTTAAATTCAAAAAAAAGTTGATCATTATTGTGCTAATAGTTTTATAATCATATTTAATTATAGTAAATAAACTTATCACAATATTCTAGTTGATAATTATACATGCTAACAAAATGTTAGTTGTTCAACCCGAGCCAACCCGTTTTGACTTGTTATCCAACTTGCTGACCCGCCCGCTAGCCCGCCCATTCTGCTACATATATGATAAAAGAAAGCAAACAAGCATACCTGCTCAATCTCAGAAGAGATTTTAGTGAACAAGTCTTTGGGAATTGACCAATCAAATACATCGAAATTTTCTTTGATTCGGGATTCGCTTGTGCTCTTGGGAAGTATGCTATGACCCATTTGTAGGCCCCACCGGAGCGCAACCTGAGCAGGCGTTTTTCCCAACTTTTCGGCTACTGAAGCTAGAACCGGGCTTTTTAGTACATCGCTTTTGATGAATGACGTTCCCGGAGAACCAAGTGGTGAATATCCCTACAAAAATATGGAAATAGTATCCTTTGATTACTTGTTAATGTTCGAAATCACAAGTAATACTCATTTAAATTCGTCGCGTATGAAAGTTGCATGTGGTTAATAATATCGAATAACAAAAGTGGACAGCTGTCGTTAAACGGAATGGTTTGATGGAATCGAAATGTTGATTTCATTTCTTATTTTGTTGGTCTCAACAAAAAAAAAAGAATTGGAATGGAACATAACAAAGAAAGAAAATCTACATTCCAATTCCAGTACCGTTTCGACCCGTTACGGACCCAAAACATCTTAACCCTATTCGGCCCGACCCATTAATGGCCCGAAACTTCTCAACCCGGCCTGGCATGTTAACGATCTGAAACGTCTCGACCCATTAACGACCTGAAACGTCTCAAACTAAACCAGCCCTTTAACGACCTGAAATGTCTTGACCCGACTTGGCCCGTTACCGACCTAAAACGTCTCAAAAAACCCGACCTGAAACTCTTGACCCGGCCCGGCCGCCCGTTAACGACCCCAAACGTCTCAAACTGAACCGACCAGTAAGTGACCTAAAATGTCTCGACCCAACCGGCCCATTAATGACCTAAAACATCTTGAAAAACCCAAGCCATTACTGACCTGAAACTCTCGACCCAGCCCGTTAACGACCAGAAACGTCTCAAACTAAACCGGCCCGTGAATGAGCTGAAGCGTCTCGGCCCTACCCGGCCGGTTACAAACCTGAAACGTCACGAATCTACCCGGGGCGTTAGCGACCTGAAACTCTCGACCCGCCCGTTAACGACCCGAAACGCCTAAATATCCAAAACCAACTATTTGACCCCTAAATATTCATATAATAAGAAATAGAATCTCCTTATCCAAACATTATGAACTTACAGAAAGGTGAACGCCTTTTGATTTGCAAAAGTCTCTCAGTTTAGTTTGCTTCCATGAAGGATGACATTCCACCTGATTGACAGCTGGCGGAACGCGTGCGACATCCAGCAAATCTCCCAACTTCTTGGTGGAAAAATTGCTAACGCCAATGGCGCGCGCCTTTCCAGAATCATACAGTTTCTCCATTGCTTTCCATGTTGCTGGAATATCTGTTGGAACAAGATTCTCGGGCTTAAAGCCCTCGGATCCCTTCTTCATCTTTACGGGCCAGTGGATCTTCATTACATAAACAAGAAAATTGTTAAAAAAAACAAAATAAAAAACAATCCGAATCAAGTAATTAATACATACAAGGTACAAGTCGAGATAGTCAAGCTGCAAATCGCTTAACGTTCTGTCTAGCGCAATAGGTACATCTTCTGGTTCATGATCACGGCACCTGCAGATGATATTAAATTATTAACTAAATATTATCAGGCGCGTAAATATTAAATTCGACGAACCAGAGCTTAGAGGTAATCCACAAATCTTCTCGTTTGACGACGTTATCTTGAAAGAGCTTCTTCAAAACTAACCCAGTCTGAAAGACATCAAAGTTGAATGTTTTACATATTTAACACACTGTCTTATCGACATTTTGCATAACCAGGAAGCGAAAAACAAGAATTTTGGTGTACGAAAGCATGAAACTGTGTACCTCCTTCTCGTTGCCGTAAACTTGGGCACAATCAATATGTCGATACCCCATCTACATGCATAAGAACCATGATTTGTAAGAAAATATAATTGGAAGTTATATGATACTGTAAAGAACTACTCTTCATGCATCAGATATATTTGCTTTCTAGTATCAATATGTTTTCTATAGCAATAAGACACTGTTTTCCCAACTGTTCATACACAATTTTTTTGCTTTCAATTTTTAACATCGAAATAGAAGGCGAACGGGCAACAAGCTGCGCCGCAAATGGGTTGAAACTATAACCTCTCTTCTTTAATCTAAATTCATGTGTATAATCAAAAGTTCAAAACATTCAAAACATAAATCATAATCAATACGACATTATGGCTTCGGGTGTAAATGAGTCGAGCCAAGCTTGTTTAACTTAATGGTTCAGGCTCGTTTATTAAACAAGGTATTTTTTAGGCCCGAGCTCGTTTAAGCTTGGCTCATTTCAAGCTTTTAGCAAGCCGGTCTCGAGCAACTCACTACCGACTTTATAAATTACGACAAACCTTGGAGGAAATTTAAGGTTGCTACATGTGACCCGGAGGTAGAGGTGTACAAATCATTTTTATTTTAAAAACAGTCCGGTTTTTAATCGAACCGGTTTTTTCATCAAAAACAATCGTTTTTTTAGTACCGGTTTCGGTTACTAACCGGTTTTAGAACCAATTAAGGTTTTTTAAACCGGTTTCAAAGAATAAGCATACAAACCGCCGGTTCGGTTTAAAACCGGTTTTTAAAAAAACCAACGGTAAGGACATTAGTATCAGTCATGAGGCCTGACACCCTGGACCCCACAGAGCCTCATTGTTACATACCAAACGAGAGAACTCAACTAAAAGACTAGTCTGGTGGGTTAGAGACTTCATTTGGTATATAAACCCCACATTAATTACCCACACAACCGATGTGGGACTAGTTCCATAACCTGCAATAGTTTCGGTCCATAACACTCATGCACCGGGTTTGCCCGTCAGGTCCAAAACCCTATCTATCCAATTTAAGGATCTGATACAAATGAGACCAATAAACACATTCCCGGGTGGCTAACTGAGAGTCCCTTTTAAAATAAAATATAAAATTAAAAAAAAAATTATAAACCATATGATCAGGATTGATCACACTACTCAATTACAACTATACGATCTATCCAATCCAAGCATTCAAAACTAAATTCGATCAATCACCAAAAACTAACAACATGTAACGCATAAAAATATGCAAGATGCAAACCTTGATAGCAGCAGCAACAGCATCGCCGACAAGACCAGGTTCCGATTGCCATGTGCCGAGACCAACAGACGGGATCTTGGTTTTGTTAAATAGCTCGAAGAATCGAATGCCATTAGCCATTTTGTTGTGCAAATGTTAACGAGGAAAAATAAATAATATTTTGAAGTATAAAAAGGAATGAGAGAGTGTTTGTAACGGATGAGTGAAATGGGCCATGGCCGGCAAATATGGAATAAGAATAAGCGTTTTGGGAAGTACAAAGGTCCAAATTCGTGTTTCGGGAATTTGGGCCCACTTTTGAAATATTCTAATTTTTTTTTTTTTTGTAGGTTTTGTTTGTTTGGTTTTCTATGGATGGTATGACTTTTTGGAAGCTAATTCTCAAATGAATTTTAACTATTGGGATATTTCAGTGAGCCGTCCTCAGATTGATTTAAGTGTCTTGTTCGAGTCATAAAAAAGTCCTTGTAGTCTAATTAATTATATAAACTAATTTAGTGTTGTTCATAAAGCTTGCGGCTCGCAACTCGGCTCGTAGCTCGCTCAAAAGAAGCTCAAGAAAAACTAGCTAAAAAACCTCAATTTGAGACGATGTGAGTCAAGCTGGCTCATTTTGTAATTAAGCCGAGCTCGAACCAAGCTCGGCTCGGTTCATGGCTCGGCTCGGCTCGTTGGCTCGTTTAACTCCAAGCTAGAGCTTTAGCCGAGTTGAGTCGCCTCAATTAGAATAATAGAATTGCATAGTGTAATAACTAATTGATGATTTTTGAAGATCTCCTAGCATTTTTGATATCAAGTTGTTTGATCATCTCTTCACAAACTATATTCATTAAGAATAATAAAAACACACCCAATTTAGGGCTCAACATTCAATAAAACAATCAATTTAGGACCAATCTACAATTATAAGTCAAAGCAAAATTGTGTGAATCAGGAAAATAAACGATAAAAAAGTATACCTTGATTGAATGATTAGGTTGTGATGGTTGTTGGCGTCAATTCCGGTCGTATTCGGTGGTCGTCGGCGTGGGTGCGGTGGTGGCGTGAAGCAATGACGGTCGGTCAGTAGTTGTAGGAATCGAACAACAGCAACGTCACTTTCCTTTTTTATAGTTTTTTTTTATTTTATTTAGAGTTAATTGTCCGGATAATTCCTGTGGTTTGCCATTTTGTCACATTTAGTCCTCAACTTCTAAAATTACATGTATGTTCATGTGGTTTGATCGTTTGTTACTCGGATAGTCCCTTAGTGAATGGTTGTTAATTTGCTTAGTTAAGTCAATGTAAATGACTAAATTGCCCTTAATGATAAAACAAAATAAATTAAATAAGTATATTAAATATATATTTGTTGGGCTCACTTATTATAAAATTTTATATATATATATATATATATATATATATATAAACTAACCCCAACCCAAACTTGTACTCCCTTTCTTCTCTGATGAAACGTCCCTCACCCTCGCCAGAAAAACGAAGTTCGAGGTGAACTTCAAGGACTTGTGAAACCTACACACCACTCTGGTAATGCACAAACAAAACTTAGAATTCGGTTCCTTAAAAGATGCAAATCTAGCTATGTTGGCGAAAATGGTGGTAGTGGTTTAAGGTGGAAGGTAAGGGGCTTTGGCGAAGGGGGGTTATTTAGGGGCTGTTTGTTTTCTTAGAAAAGAGCTTCCTGACCTCTTTTGTCGGCGCAGACCTTTTGTTTTGCAGATTGTTTGTTTTTTAGAAGTGATTTCATTTAAAAATGTTTGCGCGTCCTCTTTCCCAAACAGATGTTGAGTTATCACTTCTAAACACTTCAAACCTCTTCAAACCCTAAAGACTCTCACTTTTCAAAAAACACATTGCCGGCACCCTCTCTTCTCTTCTCTACAGCCGCTGCCACCATCCCTCCTCCCACAACTCGCGATCATGATCGGCTATACCGACTATGATCTCAATGTCGGGGCAACAGAAACAAATTCATAATATTCACTTTACACTACAACAAATGGGGGTTGATTTAAAAACTGGAATTCGGAACTCGGTGGGTAATGGGAGGAACACCATGTTTTGGCTAGACACTTTATTTAGGTTAGAAAAGTAGAAATATGCAATGTTTTGGAACGTATTAGTTGGGTAAATGGTGTGATCCATTTCAGTTGGGATTGGGCTAGGCCCATATCGCATGAGTGGAGGTTGTAGAGCTCGGATCTATGGCAACCTTTTTAGCATTAATGTCGTTGTCTAATGCCATGGATGAAGTAAAGTGGGATTTTGACCCGTCTGAGGTTTTTCCAGTTGGGAGCAGTAAATCGATTCTAAAAGATTTTAGAGTGAATTTCAAATTTTGTTCTTTATCTTTATATCTAATTTCAGGCGGTGTCATTTACCTTTAAAATTGACGAGTTTTGTTCTTTATGTTTTGAAATGTTGCACGGTTTGTCCTTTAGCCCTAACCCAGTTTATTTTTTCAGTTAACTGAGTAAAAAGACTAAATTGCCCGTGTGTGATCTGATTAAACTGAAAAAATAAACTGGGTTAGTGCTAAGGGACAAACCGTGCAACATTTTAAAACATAAAGAACAAAAGTCGTCAATTTTAAAGGTAAAGGACATCGCCTGAAATTGGGTATAAAGATAAAGAACAAAATTTGAAATTCACTCAACATTTTAATAGTATGGTTCCCGACTATGTCTTTACGTGGAGTAAATGGTTCCAAAAAGTTGGGTTTGTCGCTTGGCGTGCTGAAAAGGAATGTCTTCCAACTCAAAGGGCTCTAGCGGCAAGGAATATTGACGTAAACTCGGACAGGCGTGCATTTTGTGGAGATTATGCGGAAACAAGCGAGCATATATTTGCTTCATCTCATGTTATATATGGTGTAAAACCTCCATGTTTTATGTCACATAAGGGATATTTTTTACCTCCATAAGTATAGGCCATTCTCTTAAAAAAGGATGTTCCAAGCTCTTCCCAAGTTACAATCTGGAGTTTTTGGGCTACAAGAAATAAGTTAATTTTTAACGGCACATATCCAAAGGTATTGGCGCTCTTGAAGGAAGTAAAGGCCATGAGTTTCTTATGGGTTAAACATTGCTAAAGATCAACCATAAACATAACCATAACCATGATCTGGGAGAACTGGAGAAGGTTCGAGGGTTTTGGTTGAGTAATTTTGTTTGCTTCCGTTTGGTGTGCAACGCTTCGGCTATCATGTATTTCTGTTTCCAGTTTGTTTTTGTTGGTGCACCATATGTTGGCTTTCTTGTATGTCTGGTATAGAGACTTGCTAAGTAATAAAAAGTTTTGTTGGTCGTAAAAAAAAAAATCAAAGTTTCATATAGTCCCCTACTCTTTTAAACTATTTACATACCAACCTTTTTCCTTTTATTTTTTAAACACCCGTATCAATTTTAAATATTTTATTTCCATAATATTAATTTTTAGTGACCTTGATAACGAGTTGAGCTAACGTTGTCACGCTTCTGAAGGCGGGGTAAAATTCCTCGTTTGTGTAAAATGTCTTAAGTACATTATAAAAACTTTAATTAATACAACAAGATCATAACATGTAACATGTTAAGTATTTTCAGTTAAGTTTTTAAGGTTCATAAGCAATTTGCACTATAACCTTATTATTACGATTCACATTAGTGCTAGATCAATGGTCAAAATAATTATATAGAATGCAAATAAAGATCACATAGATTTAGTAGGGTAAAGTTATCCTGCAATGTCTCCTAAACCAAGGAAGGGTACGAAAACATAATGGATCGCAAAATATAATACGATTTCGAGCAAAATATAACGCAATGCCGATAAATATAACACAATGACGCAAATAAAGAAAATATACAATGTTAAATAAAAAGACAAACTATCTAAATTATACAAGCTAAAAATCCAAAAGCGAAAACCTAAAATCCCATATCTTAAAGTTCGACAAGACGGTTCCAATGTCGCTTGAATGTAATAGTTGTGTAAAATGATTTGTGTGGCTTCGTTTAGCTTTGTAGTGTGTTACATTCTACACTGGTAACATCTTCATTGGTCTTTATTTATTTCTTGTCTTCCTAATTTTGTTTTCATAATGACAAAATGTATCTTGACCTTTATAATTTTCTTCTTTACCAAATGGTTTCTCATACCAATCATGTATACTTTGTTTTAGTGGCTTTTCAAATGGGAGCTGATTGTTGTGATTCCGATTCAACACTATTTGGGGTGCATATTTTGTTGGTCTCGAGTGTTGGATTTGACGGTTAATGATTTCAACAAACGATAAGTAATTTGTGTGGATTCAAAGATCAAAACTATCACAAACATAGACGAAGAACAAATATACATATAATGTTGAGTTTGTATTGAATATCGAATAATAATTCAGTATAACTCTTAACATATATATGTAGAATACTTGACGTAACGGATACAAAGTATCTGGATGAGTAGCTCACACACGTGATTTGCTGAAGGCATGTATGAGAAACCAAACATCGTATCACTAGGCCACAAGTGGGGATATAAAATTATATATTTGGATGTATCTTTTTCTGTAAAACTTAATTAAAAACTTATGAGTTTAACTGTTTAAGAGTTTATAGATGATATTTTGTAATGGATTTTCTATGAGATCATCAACCTTATAATTTCTTCCATCAATACAAGACATTAAAAACTTAAGAGTTTAAGAGTTTATAGATGACATTTTCTAACGGATTTTCTATGAGATCATCAACCTTATAATTTCTTCTATCAATTCAATACAAGTGTAAATGTGAAGTTTTTATCTCATACATGCATGCATGCCTAAGACATCAAAATGCATGCATAATAACATTGGTGATACTTCAGGCCAAATTATTATTATTATTATTATTATTATTATTATTATTATTATTATTATTATAATTATAATTATAACATTTACGGTAGACTCTTATGAACAGTTGACAATCTCAGTCGTTGCTTTTTGATCCAACGCCCACTTTTGCACGTCTTCCCTTACCAGTTTTAAGAATGTCGTTTTTTTTTTCCTTTTTAGCCTAGACACGTGTTGTTATACTCAGCCACATATTTTACTGCCACAGTTGATTATCTTACCTCTACTCTACACCATTTCTTTACCACTTTGACAGAAGGCATTGGGTTCGTCTCGATCAACTTCTTGCCTGAACGACGACGGTGGCAACGGTGGTAGAGAACTCACCGGAAAATTGATATTGGCTGTTGGGTCACGAAAAGAGCGTACAGCACGGTGGTACGCCATCACAGCCTCCTCCGGGGTATCAAAAGTACCTAACTACGGGTCACGTATCCCCGCCGCGTAACGCCTCCACGGCCGCTTTCGTATCCCCCAGTTCGTGTTGGAAATATTAAAGGAGAACATACAAGTTGGTATGTTTCCTCCACCCCATATTGGTGGGGTAGTGAAATTTGAGTGGTTTATAAGGGATTACCCGAGCCATCAAAGTGTTAAATGGGTTGAGAAGTGTGTAACACCCTAACCCGGCTCTTGGGCTGATGTGTCACCTTTACAGAGTCCGATTAAAAACATAATTCCATTAATACTTAAATAAATTATGAGGCTTTACAACTTAATAGGATGTTTTCAATCAATACATTTATTTCTATGGTGTTTTTCATACATTCAAACATTGTTCCATGCCCTGTCCCAGTTGTCTTGATAACCTAACGCAAAGAAGGAAAAACACAAAAACGTACGTCTGAGCAAAATCTGAAAGTTTTGCCCAGTGTGCGGATAGAGGAATATAAAATGGCTTGTTTTGTTTGAGAAGAAAAACTAAGTCTTTCAAGAATCTTTTAGTAAAAATGCTAAGTTTTCATAATAAATTTTTATAGCATATAAAATAATAGATATTTATTATCAGAACATAACATGCAGATTTACCCAGAGTCCATGTGGTTCAATTAATTAGTATGAGTGACATAGGGTAGCTAGCCCATACGTCCATGTGGAAAAAGGCGTGCGGGCAAATCATGTAACATTCGTCGTAAAACGGGTTTCAAAACCCGCTCCGTTTAAAAACCCAAATATTTATTCGAAGTTCGTCGCATATTTATTTGTATTATTTAAAGCGAAATAATAATAACAATAACTATAATAATAATAACAACAATAATAATTAATCAAGTAATTTAGATTTAATGTAAAAAAAAAAAGAGGAAATCAAAAACGGGCAGCGCCCAGACTCGAACCTGGGTCACCCCGCCTCCATCACACACGCATAAACCAGTCGGCGGCCAAGCCTCATTCGGTTTATTTTAGAATCCATTAATATATGTATACACATTTAAATTGATGGAGGTTTCAAAAATGCCGCTCAAAGGTTCAGTAGCTACAATTTCAAAAGAAAAAAAAACGCGCATTCATTATCAGTTACCAAATCATGTTTTAACTCAAATTCAGTTATCAATCATGCTCTGATTCAAAGGAAATCGGTTATTAATCATAGGAGGAATCGAAACCGAAAACTTTAAACCTCAATTTTGAAAGTGAAACCGTTTACGAATCATCTGATCTATCAATACTGAAACATCTCGTTCACCAAACGATCACTCAAAAGCTTTCTGTTCAAACACTCTGCTGCCGGAATTGTCTGGTAGTCGCCGGAATAATAACCGGGTTAGACACACAGTCCAGTGGTGGACTGTGTGCAAAAACATTATGCACGTCGCGGGTTCGAGGCGGGTTGTGTACACCAGTTCATCATATCTTAAAACCTTTTTCTAAATAAATGATTTCTGAATAATCTAAATAGTATATAAATATAATTAAAACAAAGAATACTTCGGGTTAGACACGTAGCTCAGTTGGTAGAGCTGCGTGCACGTATACGAGAGGTCCCGAGTTCGAACCTCACTCACCACGTATAATAAACACAGTCTGACCGGTCAAACCTGTCAAAGTCAACCCTTTTTATCTTTTTTTTTAATTGGAAAAGTTATTAAAAATACTTAAAAAATAAGGTTTTAAAGCCTAAAAATTTGCATTAAATTCACAAAAATAAATCTAAAATCTCACTAAGAGCACTAATTAAAAATATTAATCTCGCATGAACTTAATTTATTTATCGAATTATTTCGTTATTATTTAGGTTAGTTTTTCCTCGTCGGTCGAATCATAATTTCGTGCGCATTCATCATCATCAAGGAACGCACCCACTGTGAGTGAATTCTTAAAAATTCTCCTTTTTACTCATGTTTTAGGGTGTATCATGTGTCGCTTTAATTATTTCGTTTATTCAAACTTGTGCTATTACCATTACATGATCTAAATTTGTGATTATGTTGTTTGTTGTGATGTGTGTTTACATTTTGTCAAGTTGCGTGCAAATCATTCATTAGGCCCATCAGTTCCTCGTGGGAGACGAGTTGAACATCGTGTGCCTCATTAGATCGGCTCCGTTTGATTGAGCCTTGATCTCAATGTTCATCATTTGGTGTGTGCGTGTGCATTATTTGATATTATGTGTTTTGTGATTAAATTTACATTTACGTTTACTCATATGTGGTTATGCACCTTTTTATAACCAATATAACAAATTCGTTCAAATGTTATCATAAGATTCACTCGCCAACTTTTGTTGACCCAAAACCCTATTTTTACACATGATACAGGTGATCCAGTTGAGAAAATAAACATATAGGATGGCCTAGAAGAATAAACAAGTTAATGCTTTGGAATGAACGTTTAGTTTTGTTTTCCTTTGTAATTGTATGATCTTTGTTTAATGGATACTTTAGTTTGTAATTTGAATGAAAATGTATTTGAACATTTTGTGCTTGTATGTTTATTGTAACTTCTTCTTTAAAGAGAAATAATAAATATGAAACTTCATAGTAAATGTCATGAGCTTTGATGAAAACCCAATCATGCCTCGACTACCATTTCCGCTGCGGGTCAGGGTGTGACAAATCACACAACCTAGTTCTCTTGTAACATATTTATTTACTTTATCCTAGGATCGATCCATACGCCTCCTTGTAACTTGTATGTACATAAAGTACCATGAACTTGTAAGCTAAAGCCCACACGCGCGTTGAGCCGAGCCGTGCCACGAGCTCGCGAATGGGCGCGTTTGAGGTGCACTTTGCAGTTCGCATCGTCGCTATGAGCTTTTATTTTTAGCTAGGGTCCGGTTCAGGTGCGTCAGATCTGTGGTTCGAGATAGAATGAGATAAGATTGGGATAGCGATGAATTCGAAACAGTGGGGGTTATCTCTACGAATTCGAATTCGTGTGGGATATATCCAGAAATTCAAATTCGAATCTGGTTGATAATGGTTATCTCATTCCCCGTTTTTCTCATTCTCTGTTGTGATCTGAACCTATAAATAAAGGATTCATGCTACCCCTTCTGCACTTGCAATTTTCGCAGCCTATTGTTTCTGTGTTCCAGCTTCTGCTTTTTTCTGGTCTCCATTGTTGTTGGAATACCGGTTACGTTCTGCATTAAATCCTAGGGGTTTACGCTGCAGCTCACAGCAATACGAGCGCGTAAAATCCTTTAAGGACAGGAATCATCCGTGTAGTTCAAGGATCACTTTTCTTAATCGCCAGGTTGGTTTTAATTTTGCGTGTTCTTTAATTCGTCCGATAACAGGACAGTCTTCTTCTACCTTTCTTTAATCAGTTTGTTCGAGTTGGAATAAACTGGTTTGGCCAATGACTCGGTAATTAATAAAATTTATATTAATTTACTGTTTTATTAAATTATTTTCAACAATTAGTACATTAGCGGCAAACGGTTTGGGAGGCAGCAGAGGTGCGATGGCTGGACTTGCAGGTGGTGGTGTGTGATAGGTAAAATCCGAGTAGAAAAAGACGAATTTAACATATAGATTACTGTGTAGAAAGCTTTTAACTTGGATGATGATTATATCAGAAAAACAAGCGTAGTAATTGGAGAATTTGATGATGATTATATCGAAAAACAGGCAAAGTAGTTGGAGAAGAAAGGTGGAAAATTTGATGATGATTATAGTGTAGAAAGCTTCTAACTTTGATGATGAAATTCAATCGGTATATTGACTGTTTTTTTGTTTTACTTAATCGTATATGCTTTTCATGTGATATGTAAACTTTTGTTGGGTTTGTTGCTGGCGAGGCTGCGTTGAAAGCGGAATAAAGCAATGTCGCTAAACACGAGAAGGCTTGTTTAGAGAATCAATACGTGTTTATCCCATTCGCGTTTGATACCTTTGGGTCCCTAGCCCCAGAGGCCGTAGAATTCCTAAACATGGTCCAATAGGGTTGTAAATAGTAATCTCTCAATCTTTAGGGCCGTTTCGTCTTTAATAGGATTGGATTTGCAATTCAAAAGGGGGTTACGGCACAGCTTGTTACCCGTTTACCTGCCACTTGTTTGTAATTTGTTTCTTCGGTATTTTAGTGAAAGAAATTATATAAAAAAACACTATTAAAAACATCACTAAAAGTACATTGTAGTTTTGCTTTAAAATTACTTTTTCTTCGTATTAATATATTTGTTTCTTTGAATTACTTGATTTTGTCATGTTTCCTCAACCTAAAAATAAATTGGTAAATCGCTTTATAGTTTTTTGTTTTGCTAGAATATCGGTGTCATGGCGATGGTGATTCCAATTGAAAATCGCCAGAAACCAACTCTAATGTTCGTTTTTATATTTTTCGATTAATGCAAAACATGAGTTGACATGTTTTTGGTCATGATTTTTCTTTTGGATTTTCTCTTTTGGTTGCTTCATAACTTACTGTCTATATTTCAAAACAACAACTGCTAGGAAAAATTCGCTTAGATCACGTTAAAACTTTTCACGTTTTCGTTTAGTGTGTATTCTTTAGCTTCTAGAAAACTTGATTCGTTTAACATTTTAGCTTCTTTGTTTTGTTTGTTTAATATATTTTTGAAGCCATTTAGCCTTTGCAGTTTAACTTGTTGCAACGCACCACACCACGGTAAAATTCTAGTTATATATAATTGTTAGACACAGTTCTTTTTGTCTCTTTGTGAAAGAGTTTTCCATTTTCATTTTTTCTTTGGACTTTTGTTTTTGTTTTACTTTTATGTTTTAATCGCACCTGGTACTGTATAGGGAACAAAACAAATCGATTCGATACAGACTGAACAATGACAATATCAGTAACAATTATCATTTTTATTGTTTCTATCGATGTAAAGCACGTTACGATATCCTTTTGATCGTATCATAACTTTAACTTTTTTTCTCTTTAGGTTGTTATAGCGAGTGACGATACCTTAACGTGCCGAACTAATACTGACCAAATTTTCGTCGCGTAGATTACAAATTTTAAAGCTTTTGTTTTTTTATTATAATTAATTTTGTGTATATTATGTTTTTTTCTTATAATTTTTATGCATATATAAATTTTGTTGAAAACGGAGTATTATTCACAATAGAGTATTATTTTTATCGTAAGCCACAATGAGTGTTGGTACTGTACCAGTAGCGGTATCGTGACGAACCAAACTTATGCTGACGTCCGAAAACATATACTGGCATTGGTACTATCAAATTATTATCATTCTTTCATTTCACATCATAAAAAAATTTGTCAAGTTACATCAAAACAAAAGATAGACGGGCAACAAGTTGCGCTGCCATTCCCTTCTGAATTACAAATCTTCCAAAGACGAACCTCTGCCCCTCTGGGGATGAACAATTGTTGTGGATGACCCGTTGAACCCTAGTTAAGAAGTAGATAGCTTCTGGTGCTAGGGAGCTAAAGATATCAAAAGCAAAAGGGACAAAGACATGTTGGTTCTCTGCGCAAGTTTTAGCGTGTTTATCAACTTTCTTCGATTCTGTTTTCTAGATGCTTGCCCAGCTACAAACCCGTTTTTCCTTAAACCAACCAAAGGGGAAACCCCCGTGAGGTCCACACAAGCATGTTTCCCTCCAGCTATCAAATTTGTTACTAATATTGGTTTCTTATGGTTTTCGATGGATGTTAAACACGTGTCGACGTCCTTTTGGGCATACCACGGTATTATCTTTTAATTTTTCTCTTCCGGTTGATATATCGAGTGCTGGTATCGTATTGATATCATAATGAACTGAACTAATATTGAACGGATTCCTGCCATTAACGTTATCTTTACCATTGCATCTATGTTTCTATGTAAAATTTGTTAAAAATTGGGTCGGACCGCCGCGAAGCGCGGATGTAACCCCCTAGTTTTTAAATTTTTTATATTATAATATTGATGATACTTGTTGTTATGAAGATGATATATATCTCGCCACCTTTGAATTGTTAAGTGAAGATTATATAGACGTCTATTTCTAATCGTCCATAAGGGGACATTAAGGTGATAAGTAATGTATTTTACAACAAAAAAATGTTGGAAGTTTAAATCAGAGTCGGAGTTATAGAATAAGCAGAGGCGTAGCTTAGTGTAAAGTGGGGGTGCACCCCCTCCCAATGTTTCAGTTACAAATGTAAATTTTCTAATTTTTTCGTCCGAAATTTTTAAAATTATATAGAATCGTCCCCCAATTATTTTGCCTAAATATTTATATAATATATAAATTGGTTCCCATGACTTTCCGCCCCCTCGGAACTTTTGGTCAAGCTCCGCCATTGAGAATAAGTAACACAGGCTTGGGTCTAGGACCTTCAAAAAAATAGGGTTCCATTTAAGAAAAAATATGTTAACTGTGTTAACATTAGTGCAATTTTTTTGTTCTAGATTTGTTTGTTTCTCTATACAAACAAACCACTCTATTTTATAGTTGTGTTAGATATTTACTTGGTTTCAAACACGGATAAAGAAGTATCGTTTATAATAATTAAAGTAGAAAAAAAGGCTCTAAAATTTTATTTCGTCTTTGACCCCAAAAAGTTTGGAACGGTCGGCCCTGGTTTAAATCCTGTAAAGAGATGTATAGGATTTTATGATTTGTCAAGTGAACCCATTTTAACTTTTGAACCATAAGTAGAGATGGGCATAATAACCGGTTCCAAACCCAACCCGGTGGAACCGACCTGGAACTGGTTCCGGTTCCTACCCGGCTAATAGTAGAACCGGTTCCGGCTTCAAAAAACCGGTGGTTCCAACCCGGTTCCACATTTTATAAATAAAATCGGTTCGTACCCGGTTCCTACCGGGACCCGGTGCGTACCCGGAACCCGGTTCCTACCCGAAACCGGTTCCGGGTAGGACAAAAAAACCCGATATGCGCATCTCTACCGTTAACTTACACCTACAAGATATAAACCATCACAACCTCGTCGTTGCACGCCATTTTAATTGTGGAAGTTTGAAAGTGTAAGTTATTGATATTGGGATGCAAGGAGGCAAGAAGGCAAGGAATTTACAATCGGTTTCTAATAGTTTTGTAGCTTTTTTCATTGAATTGACCGAATGAATAGGTTTCTAATAGTCTTTGCAGTCTTTTCCATTTAATTGTAACATTAGGAACCGGTTCTTCTAAGGAACTGGAACCGGTTCCAACCCGACCCGAACCGGGTACACTCGGTTCTAGTTTTGATGGTTAAAAACCGGGTAGGAACCGGACCCGGTTACAACAAGAACCGGTTCCATTCCGGACCCGGTTCCGGGTATAAAAAGGAACCGATTATGCCCATCTCTAACCATAAGCCATAAAAGATAACAGTGGCACAAGTAAGCCCAGTCTCTAAGAAAGTTATTTGGGCCCTTTTCTTTAAATTTACGTGTCATAGTTGAAATTACTTAAAATGGCATTATTATTAGTGTTAGGCCTGCTTAAAATTTTATTTTATTTTATTTTTTTTTGCAAACTTATAAACTTACATTATTAGCAATGTTAAATTAAAGATTAAGAGGTGATGAATTGACACCTGTCATGGTATATGATTTATATCGAGTTGTTTATGAAATGTTAATAATACTTTTTGACTTTCTACATTTAATTATTTTATAATGGATGGACGGTAATAAAATAAAGAAATATTGGTTATTTTAATCATATGATAAATACAGTTCAAAATATAATAATTAGATAACTACTCTATACACTACAAATTATTTATATGACGGGGATAAACAATTAGATAAATACTCTATATATGCTACAAATATTTATATGATTTTCGCAATTTATTACGTGCCATTAGAAGTTTACTATAACATTATACACCTTAGGATCTCAATTTTTATATGATTTTTTCAATTTATTACGTGCTATTAGAAATTTTCTATAACATTATACACCTTAGGATCTCAATTCGAGGGAGACGTAGACATTTTTTTCTTTCTAAAAGTGATAATCCTCGTTGTTTTTACATTTGTTTTATAAACTTTTATAGTTTATTAAACATTTGTATATAATTGTGTAATAATTAATGTGCATTTTAGTCGAGTAACATCAGTGTCATAGGGTTCTATTTCCCTATCTTAAACTTACTATATCTTTGTTTGCATATAATAAATTAAAATGAATAAGATATCCATAACCGATATATTGTAATATATATATATATATATATATATATATATCAGAGTAAATTACACGGTTTGTCCTTTAACTTACACCAACTTGCATCGTGTGTCTTTTATCTTTAGAAATTACACCGTGTGTTCTTTATTTGAAACTTTTGCACATCGCATATCCTTTATACTAACCTACATCCATTTTCATGGTTAAAACAATCATATGCTCTCACATGAGGGGCAAAACTATTATTTTATCATTTTTATTTAATTTATGTGTATTGTCCTTAAAAACATCTCGTGTGTGTGTGTATATATATATATACAGGGAGAGAATAATGAGAAAGTATATATAAATTTAGGTGTTTTTTTTTTTGAATGGGAGGGTTGGGGTGGGTTTATTATAAATTTTTAATCAGCCCTTGTTTATAAGTCATAAAAGAAGTGTGTCGATGTCAAACAAATTTTCTTAGGGAAAATGTTACATAATAGTAACCAAATTTCGAAAGTGTTCTAATTAGGTCATTTGTATCGTTTTTGTCTCAATTAGATAACTTAACATTCAAATCGAGTCATGTCCTTTTTTCCATGTGTCAAGAGAAAAAATTAAGCATAAGATGCTAGGGGGGTCGGATTATTTTAATATATGAAATTTTATTTATTAAAAATAAAAACACTTTAACTACATAAAAAATTAAAAAAACAAGTTAAAATCCACGTCATCACTCGATGTTACCATCAAATCCGTATCACCACGGTTACCTATGAATTGGATGAAAAAACCCTTAATTTTAATAAAAAAATGAATGTTGAGTGACTTGATTAAAACACTTTTAAAACTTGAATGACTTAATTGAAACACATTTAAAATTTAATTACCGTACCACATTTTCTTATAACTTATAATAAAAAGAAATACATAAAAGACGCTATATTTCGCTTTCCAAAACCAACATGATGCGAACGGCTTCCTGACCACCCTTTATTTTTATATATTTTTTGAAAGGCATATAATGATTAATACATTCAACTTTGCAAGGCTGCAATAGAAATGATGTGATATAATTATTTTTGTGTATGTAGCTGACTTCTCATGCCACTTTTTTCTTTAAAGTAAAGCTACCACTTTTTCTTAAAATAAATTAGTTTAATAAACTAAAAAATTACATGTTCTAATTAAAGTTACTCCTTTGCAACATAACGATACTAAATGTGACACCTATACATTTACTTCATTTCATAAATCATTTTAACTATCATAATCATATTTAGATACGTCTCATATCCTATTAACACGTTTTAAATATATCGTCTATAGATAAAAGGTAACTCTAAAGTTAAGCGTTGATGGAAAATGAAATTACTAGAGAATGGATAAGCTTGACTATGTGAAGTATTCACTTAGACAACATAAAAAGCAAAGACGTGAAGTCTTTCAAAACAGATGATATTAGTTAGTATGAAAGGTTGAGTTCTTTCAAAATAGATGATATTAGTTAGTATGAAATGTTGAATGTTAGATTAATTCACTTGGTTAATAAGAGGTAAGTATGTAATCCAGGTAAAAGAGATGCCACTTAAACTTTTTGTTAAAATACATATAAGATGTAAATATGTAATCAAGGTAAAAGAGATGCCATTTAGACTTTTGTTGAAATAAATTAGAGTAAAATAGAAAATGCTCTATGAGTTTAGGCCATTTTTATTAGAGTTAATGTAACATTCGTGTAAATCGGGTTTCTAAAACCCGCCACAAGTTACCAATCAAAGAGTATTTATTTATGTCGGGTGGTCTTAATTTTTTTATTCTTTTTGTTAAAATAACTTGAATAAAATATTAAATATTTATAATTAATTGCTTAACTTATAATATAGAAAATAAAAATAAAAAAAAACTCAAAATGGGCGAGCCGGGGATCGAACCCGGGTTCCCTGGGTAAAACACACACCATCAGCACCGCTACGCCGCACACACTACTTGTGATAAATGTCGAACCTTATTTCTTTTATATTCATGATACAAGGACCCGCAACACCCGCGGAATCCCCTCGCCGGAAATCTCGGCAAATCAACGCGTTTTACCTTAAGGATCACAACTGTCCGGATCTAAATTCGGTAAACTCCTTGATTGATCGCTGTCAATTGACTCGAAATCGCTGGCAATTTGACTCGAAATCATAACAACCGGAGCCTCAAACATCCCTATAAATACTGATCAATTGTCCCTCAATCCGAACTCGCTCAATTCTTCCCCTTCAAACCATAAGCTTACTCTGCTCAAACCTTTCCCCACTGTTTCACCGGAACTCGCCGCTCCTCGCCGGAGAACAAAAGGAAACGCCACCGTTGGTAATAACCCTCCACCTAACTGTCTTAATTCATGTTTAGATTCCTTATCGAATCAGAAATCACACTTCTGAATTTATGGTTAATTGGGCGGGTAAATGTTTATCGTATGGATTTAAAATGAAGAAGACGAAGTAGGGATAAGCAATTTATGTAATTAAAATCAGATTCTTAATCGGGTTAGACACACAGTCCAGTGGTGGACTGTGTGCAATTATACAACACATGCCTGGGTTCGACTCGTATACGTTACCGAATTTCTGTAAATAAAAACCAAGCTTTTATGTAACGCCTCGTATTTTTATTATTTTCTAGATAATAATAATAATAATAAACAAAATAAATTCGACGTTTTATAAAACTTGTACTTGAAATCGGATCTCGTCGGTACGTTCGGGCCACTCAAAAACGTTAGATCGGGTTAACAGGCCTTGGCCCAACACACCACCTAAACCTAACTAAACCCTAAACCTAATTTCAAATAAATAAAACCCCTTCACCTCTTCAGCCGCAAGTTTCCTTCAACCCCCTCAACACCAGCCGCCACCCCCCCTTTCTCGGCGTTTTTCGGCGACCGGCGCCGTCTCTGGCGGCGCCCTTCTTCTCCGGTAACACCTCTCACACTCATACCTCCCTGCGACCTCTTAAACCCGACACACACACACCCGCTTTTATACTTACAGACAGAGAGAGAGAGAGAGCTGTGAGGAGAGAGAAGGTAGGTGGTGGTGGTGGCGCGGCTATGACGGCTCCGAGGGATTTCGATCAAAGGCGGCAGCAGCCGTCACCTCCAGCGGCGCGACATCGGCAGCCAGCGAAGCAGCAGCAAGCCGCAGCGACAAGGGAGCGACGGCGGGTCGACGACAGCGCCCTCGTAAGCGGCGGCAGTCCGGATCTCCTTCCGACGAGCTTCAACGCTTCGGTTCAAGTTCCTGTTCGGGTCAGATTTCATGTTCAACAATTCCAATCTCGGTTCGGTAAAGGTTAGTCTCAGTTCAGGTTTCGATTTCTCGGTTCAGTATTCGGTTCGAGTATGTAATTCTGTTTCAGTTTCAGTGTCAACTCGGTTCAGGCTTGATTAGGGTTCGGGTTCGAGCTCAAGCGTTTCGGGTTTAGCCAAGTTTGGCGACTCGGCTCGGTACGACTCAGTTGTCCGAGTTTACTCGGTAACACCGGGTCAAACCCGGTCAAGCTGGTCAACATCAGTCAACAGACAGATTTGGTTCAATCGATTCGGGTCTCGTTTCAGTTTGGCGTTCGGTCAAACCAGGTCAAACTTGGTCAACGAAAGTCAAACCTGGTCAAACAGTCAATGCCAGTCAAACCAGTCAGATTCGATGTTCGGTTCGGTATTCGGGGCCAAGTTCAGTCAATGCTTTAGTCAACCCAATCAAAACACGTCACGGTATACTTTTAACGCCGCAAATTTTTATGTTATTATTTATATTGTTTTGTATTTAATTAGTGTTATAATCACGTAACCGAACCTTATAAAATTTGTAGACATAAATATATATATTGTTTCGTAATTATTGCGTTTTGACAAATAATATCGACACTTGTGTGTCGGGATCGTCCAAAAACAAGAGGAAACTATGCCCGATTTTCTACAAGTAATATATTTATTAAACTATTCGACAAGATATATTTATTAAACTATTCGATAAAACATATTTATTATTTGAACTATTCGACGGAATATATTTATCGATATTAGTTTTTTTTGTCGACAAAAATATACTTACTTTCTTTATTATGCTTTTCGACAAGAGCATAAATCTATTTATTACAATTCTCGACTAATATACTTATTTACTATACTTTTGACAAAGCATATTTACTTATTATATTCATCGACAAAATATAAATTTATTTATTACAATTCTCGACAAACATACTTATTTACTAAACTTTTGACAAAACATGTTTACTTATTATATTCATCGACAAAATATAGATATATTTATCATATCTCTCGACAAATATACTTATTTATTTTACTTTCGACAAAACATATTTATTTTACTTTCGACAAATATATTTGTACACCATTCGACAATATACATATATATCTCATACAATTCGTTGGAATATAAATATATATATACCCAATATGCTTTTCGTCAAATATATATATTAATTATTTGACAACACTCCTACAACCCTTTTGATGAATTTAATTTAGAAATTCCTTTCTTAAACGATGTTAACTATATACGTACTTTCAACTCCAATTCGAATCCTTCGTCGTAACTTCTATTATTCATGTACATTCGTTTGCCATGTTTAAGGTGACCTCGATGTCCCCTTTCTCCCACTCATCAACTCGTCGTGGAATTTCCAAAGAAGACTTAGCAATTTTGTGAGTACACTCGACCCACATTTGTTTTATATCACTTTTTGGGTGTAACATGTTTCCATATACAAAAATCACAAACACTTAAACTTTATGAAACGCACAAACAATCCTATACACATGACTACTTGAATCGTATACTTGTTGCTTGTCTGGGGATAAACGTTGTGCTGTGCTGTAGTCATTAACTATTTTTAGCCTTGTTTGACATGCTTAGCGCTATAGGAATTCACGCATCCACCTCCATCGATTTACACGTGAGGTCATGTTAAAACATCGTGATTGCGTTACGGGTTTGATTATTAGCATTGCATGCCTTGATTTGCTCTTGTATAGATTTGGTTGCCATGAGGATTGTTAAAACTTTATTCGTATACGTATGCTATGCTTAAACTTGTGTACTCGCCTTTGCTTTTGCATTGACTTTATTTTAAAACATGTTACAGGTTGAAGGAGATGACGCTATGAAAACAATATAGCAAGGACTAGATACACACAAATTAGACGTTAGGTTTAATATCGACGTATCAATTTTGTTATAACTTTGCAAATGTTAGATTGTTCTTTGTTTTGTTACATTGATGTATTTGACAATTCTTATGAAATGAAATATGGTTTAACTAATTATTGTCACTTAATAATGTTGTGAGCAATGAGCAATCTCGTTTTCGTCTCATCCCGATGTTTCCGCCATCGGTTGGGGTGTTACATTTTAACTCACTCAGATCGCTCTGGAACAAGTGTTTAAAGTTAATACAAATAGGGATTTATACGGGTCAGACACACAGTGCAACTGGTTGGGCTGTGTGCACGAGAACTAAAGGTCTCGGGTTCGAACCGTGAAATCTCAACCGGCTTTGAAGGATTATAAGTCTTTTTAAAATAAATGAATTCTGTATTAACCTAACTAATATATATATATATATATAATTAAAATTGATATTATTTCGGGTTAGACACGTAGCTCAGTTGGTAGAGCTGCGTGCACGCATACGGGAGGTCACGAGTTCGAACCTCACACGCTGCCAAATTTCCATTAAATCCGACCGGTTGACCCGATCAGACCAGTCAAAGTCAACCTTCTTTTTATTTTTCATTATTACGATTTTATTATTATATTTAAAAGGAAAAGCATTTAAAAATGCTAAAAAGTAAGATTTTAAAGTTAAAAAAAATTATATAAATTACCATAAAATAAACCTTAAAAATCTAATAAAAATGCACTAATTAGAAATATTAATTTCAAATAGAATTTATGTATTTATCGAATTATCACGTGATTATTTAGGTTAGTTTTCCCTCATCGGTTGAATCAAATTCGTGCGCATTCATCATTATCAAGGAACGCACCCACTGTGAGTGAATCTCTACCAATTCCCCGTTTTAATCATGTTTTCGGGTGTATCATGTGTCGTTTAATTCTTTATTTTATTTTAAAAACTTGTGCATACATCATATCCGTGATCAAATGTGTATCAAATGTGTATCAATTGTTGTGTGAATTATATGTAGATTGGATTTATCATTTTCAGTGCACGCATTTCATTAGGCCCATCAGTTCCCCGTGGGAGACGGGTTGAGCATCAGGAGCCTCATTAGATCGGCTCCGTTTGATTGAGCCTTGATCTCACATACATCATCATTCATGTCATATACTCATCCATAGTGGTTTGTGATTGTTTATCTATATATATGTTTGCTCACATGTGATTATTGCACAAATTTTCCTTATTAAATAAAGCAAGAAATTAGTAACAATGTTTTATCATGGTTCACTCGCCAACTTTTGTTGACCCAAAATATCCCCTGTTTTACACATTATACAGGTGATCCAGCTGAGACAAGAAAGACATAGGAAGGCTAGAAGAATAAACAAGTTTAAGCTTTGGAATAATTATATAGTTTCATTTTCTTGTAATTGTATGAATTTTGTTTTGGACATTTAAGTTGTAATTTGAATTTAATAAATATGAAACATCTTAGTAAACATCATGAGCTTTGGTGATAACCCAATTATGCCCCGACTTTTATTCCGCTGCGGGTCGGGGTGTGACAGATTGGTATCAGAGCTTATGACTATAGGGATATAGGATAGGTTATTAGACCCTTAGAGCCTATACTATAGTTGATTAAAATTTTAAATTGTTTATGCGTTACATACAAAATTCATGATATTTATATGATTTATGTTTATTTTTACACTCAATGTTATGCAAGCATGCTCACAAATACATGTTATTATACAATGCTCATCATGAATCATATCCTCATAACATATCATATCCATGAGAGCACACATCTCACGATTCCCATGATTTTTGCAATGATTTTTTTTTTTTGTATTTTTCAAATCACATCAAAGTGAGTTCTCATGACGGGCATGTAGTAACTGGAAGGGTACGAGTACCGGTAGTCGGAACGTCCTGACTAGGCTTGGCATTCGTATAAATCCAAAATAAAGGACCAGTTTGCCTACCTGGGGACTAACGATGAGAGTACGAAGGACCTATTAGGCCAAAGCATGCTATACCAAACGTCGTGTGAGCTAACCCCACTTTGAGTTGTCATTGTGTCTACACCTGGACACCCTCCTACCATACATCTCGCAATCATATTTTACGATTTTCATTCGGGTGGTGCGAGTGTTAATCCGCCAACACCAATGTGAATCCCACCAAGCCCAATAGTCATGGGGGCCCACATGACTACACAGGCGATGGTATGGGGGACATTGGAGGCCCAAACATGAGCAAACCCAAGACATCCTATGGATGTAGTTGAATTATTGTCAGTTATGTTATTTTTCATTCTTTTTACGACACATGACACCTAGAAACTTCTTAAACTCACAATCTTCCTATGTATGTTCCTGTAGATGTCGGCTAGGCAACTACGTGGAGGTAGAAAGTCAGGAAGATCAACTGAACGCTTGGCCACACAAATTGCTAAGCAAATGGCCGTAGTGCTTCCTGACATCATGCTACAAGTTCAACAAGCTCTCACCGCTAATCCCATCAACCCTCCCAACCAAGAAGACCAGAGCGTCACCAACCCTCCTTCCAAAACCTCCAAGTGCACCTACAAACACTTCAAATCCTGCGATCCCCCAAAATATGAAGGGACTGAAGGTGTCACCGCTCTCCTTCACTGGTTTGAAGAGATGGAAAACACTTTCCTCAATTGCGACTGTCTCGAGGACCGTAAGGTACGTTACGCGGCTGGAAGTCTGTTTGGGGTAGCCCTTACCTAGTGGAACACGGAAAAGGGTAAGCGAGGAGTTGAAGATGCCATGGCCTTAACATGGGAAGAGTTAAGGGAAATCATGACAAGACGTTTCTGTCCAAGAAGCAAAATCAAAAAGCTGGAAGACGAGTTCCACGCTTTGAAACAAAAGGAAGGAGACCACACTTCATACAATAAGAGATTTCTCGAGTTGAACCAGATGATCCCCAATTTGTTCACCCCCTTGTACCGCTTAGTCGAACACTACATTCGAGGCCTCCCCTCGAAGATCCAAGATTCGGTTTTAAGAACTTCGCCTACAACACTTGAAGATGCAATGGAGTTAGCTACAGAACTCACTGAAAATCGCATTCGAAACGGAAAGTTCAAAGATGAGAAGAAGAAAGCACCCGTTGAGACCCCAACTCCAAACCACCCCGTCACATCCTCGAAGTTTGCTGGTAAGAGAAAGCGAAATAACAAGAATTTTGCTGTTACTCAAACCAACCCTCCTATCACTGCTGCACCAATCACCCAAATTGCTCCTTCAACGGCACCATTCAAAAAGCCATACACCGGCCCACACCCAAAATGCAACCGTTGTCAGTACCATCACCCTCCCGAAAATCCCTGCCAACATTGCACCAGTTGTGGCCGTGCGGGTCACACCATCCAAACCTGTCGTACTCTTTAACGAATGAACCGCAATCAACCCCCAACCCAAACCCACCATCAGATAGTGGGTCAAGCCAACAACCCTTACTTCTACCACCTGCACCACACGCAGCCCAAATTTACTACCAACCCAACTGCCCCATGATGCAACCCATGCGAGCTTGTTACAACTGTGGGGACCCAAACCACTTCAGAAACACTTATCCACGTTTAGTGAACATCATCCATGCTCAAGCCCAAGCGAACCCGGTAAACCAAGCCAACCAAGCTCCTCCACCTGCCAGAGGAAGAGCTTTCAATATTAATGCCAACCAAGCCAGGGCTGACAACAATGTGGTCAACGGTACGTTTCTCATAAATGGTAGTTATGCATCCATATTATTCGATACTGGTGCGGATAAGAGCTTTGTGTCCTTAGAATTCGAATCTATCCTCGACCAACCTCGTGTTAACCTCATTGAATCTCTAACGGTGGAAGTTGCTGACGGAAAACCTGTTTCATTAAATTCTATTATACGTAATTGCACCCTCACTCTAAACGATCACGATTTTCCAGTTGACCTCATTCCTATGAAGTTGGGAAGTTTTGATGTTATAATCGGTATGCACTGGCTCAGCCAGCATCACGCTGAAGTAGTGTGCTATGAAAAGTTCATTCGCATTCCTCTTGCAGACGGTCAGACCCTACATGTTTTTGGAGAAACCCCTTCGAAAGGACTCAAATTGATGTCCTGCCTTCAAGCCCGAAGTTATCTCCGCAAGAACTACGTCACGTTTCTAGCTCACGTCGTCAAGAAGGGAGGCAAGGAGAGGAAGCTCGAAGATATTCCAATTGTGAAGGAATTTCCACAAGTTTTTCCCGACGACGTTTCAGGACTTCCTCCTGTGAGAGAAGTTGAATTTCGCATCGATCTTGTGCCTGGCGCTACACCATTCGCAAAGTCTCCTTATAGGTTAGTCCCATCCGAGATGCAAGAGCTGGCTAGTCAATTGCAAGAGCTAACTGACAAAGGATTCATACGTCCTAGCTCATCGCCTTGGGGTGCACCTGTTCTTTTTGTGAAGAAGAAGGATGGAGCGTTCCGTATGTGCATTGATTATAGAGAACTCAACAAGTTGACGGTTAAAAATCGCTATCCACTGCCTCGCATTGATGACCTCCTAGACCAACTTCAAGGCGCCACCTGCTTTTCAAAAATCGATCTTCGTTCTGGTTATCATCAGCTTAGAGTGCGCGAAGAAGATATCCCAAAAACCGCCTTCCGGACTCGTTATGGTCATTACGAGTTCATGGTTATGCCCTTCGGCATAACCAACGCCCCCGCTGTCTTCATGGATTTAATGAATAGGGTATGCAAACCCTACCTCGACCGTTTCGTCATAGTCTTCATCGAAGACATCCTCATCTACTCCAAGTCTAAATCCGATCATGAGCGACATCTTCGACTCATTCTTACACTCTTAAGGACCGAAAGGCTTTACGCTAAGTTCTCAAAATACGAATTCTGGTTAAGAGAAGTACAATTCCTTGGTCATGTCGTCAATGAAAAGGGAATTCATGTCGATCCTTCAAAAATCAAGGCAGTACAGGATTAGCAAGCGCCACGTACCCCTACCGAAGTTAGGTCATTTCTTGGTTTGGCTGGTTACTATCGACGCTTCATTACCAATTTTTCCCGTATCGCCATACCACTCACGGCCTTGACTCACAAAGGAAAACCCTTCATTTGGGGACCTAAGCAAGAAGAGGCCTTCCAAACTTTAAAGCAAAGGCTTTGTGACGCACCTGTCCTTACACTCCGTGAGGGTTGCGATGACTTCGTGGTTTATTGCGATGCGTCAGGGCAAGGACTAGGCTGTGTATTGATGCAAAGAGGAAAAGTGATAGCCTATGCCTCTAGGCAACTCAAAGTTCATGAGAAGAATTACACCACCCACGACCTAGAACTTGGAGCCGTTGTGTTCGCTCTCAATATATGGAGACATTACCTCTACGGTACCAAGTGTGAAATATACACTGACCACAAGAGTCTCCAACATATCTTCAACCAGAAAGAGTTGGATATGAGGCAACGAAGATGGGTCGAACTCCTCAACAATTACGACTGTGAAATTCGGTATCATCCTGGCAAGGCAAACGTGGTGGCCGATGCGCTCAGTCGAAAAGGTTATGCGAACTCCATTCGTCTTCTATGTTCGCAAATCATAACCGACATCAAAGATCGGATCCAAGATGCTCAACATGTTTTCTGTAACAGAAAATGACGTACGCGATGAGCTGTCGTGTGGAGCTGAACTAAAAATCGAAACCAAATCCGACGGTATTCTATATTATTTAAATCGCATATGGATTCCTGATCGCGATAACCTTCATGATTTCCTCATGAATGAGGCGCACAAAACACGATACTCTGTACATCCAGGAGCCGACAAGATGTATCAAGACCTACGATACACCTACTGGTGGCCTGGCATGAAAAAGGATATCGCTGTTTTTGTTTCCAAGTGCCTTACCTGTTCCAAAGTAAAAGCTGAACATCAAAGACCTTCAGGACTTCTAGTCCAACCCGAAATACCTGTATGGAAGTGGGAAAACATAACCATGGATTTCATTACCGGGTTACCTCGCACCTCCAGTGGGTATGACACCATATGGGTAATAATCGATCGTCTTACAAAGTCATCTCACTTCATTCCGATTCGCGAGGACTTCAAGAACGAGAAGTTAGCTCGTATCTACATTAGCGAGATCGTAAGCCGTCATGGTGTACCTTTAAGCATCATTTCAGACCGCGATGGTCGTTTCACTTCACGAACATGGCGAGCCGTATAAACCGCCTTGGGTACACGATTAGACCTTAGCACCACCTTTCACCCTCAAACTGACGGTCAATCTGAACGCACCATCCAAACCCTTGAAGACATGCTGCGAGCATGTGTCATAGACTTCAAAGGTAACCGGGACGCTCATCTACCATTAGTTGAATTTTCATACAACAATAGCTATCATTCAAGTATCGGCATGGCTCATTTCGAAGCTTTATATGGTTGTAAGTACCGATCTCCAGTATGTTGGCACGAAATCGGTGACGCGCAAATCACCGGACCTGAATTGATTCAAGAGACAACCGAAAAAATCCTTCAAATCCGAAACAATCTTCTAGCGGCTCAAAGTCGTCAAAAGAGGTATGCTGACAAACGACGAAAGCCCTTGGAGTTTGACATTGGTGATCGAGTACTTTTAAAAGTATCACCGTGAAAGGGAGTGGTTTGTTTTGGCCAGAAGGGCAAGCTAGCACCATGCTACGTAGGACCTTTCAAGATACTCGAAAGAGTAGGTCCCGTAGCATACAAGCTTGACCTACCAGAATAACTCAATAGAATTCATCCCACGTTCCACGTATCAAACTTGAAAAAGTGCCTCGCCGACGAAGACCTCCAGATTCCCCTAGAAGACATTCAAATCGATGAATCGATGCACTTCGTCGAAAGACCAGTAGAAATCATGGATTTTGATGAGAAGCGCTTAAGGCGAAGTCGTATTCCAATCGTCAGGGTACGTTGGGAGTCAAAGCGAGGACCTGAGTTTACTTTGGAACGTGAAGACTCAATGCGCGAGAAATACCCGCATCTTTTTCCGGTTACCACTACTACGTAAATTTCGGGACGAAATTTCTAAAAGTAGGGGATACTGTAACATTCGTGTAAATCAGGTTTCGAAAACCCGCCCCAAGTTACCAATCAAAGAGTATTTATTTATGTCGGGTGGTCTTAATTTTTTTATTCTTTTTGTTAAAATAACTTGAATAAAATAAAGTAAATAATCAAATCAAATATTAAATATTTATAATTAATGGCTTAACTTATAATATAGAAAATAAAAATAAAAAAAAAACTCAAAATGGGCGAGCCGGGGATCGAACCCGGGTTCCCTGGGTAAAACACACACCATCAGCACCGCTACGCCGCACACACTACTTGTGATAAATGTCGAACCTTATTTCTTTTATATTCATGATACAAGGACCCGCAACACCCGCGGAATCCCCTCGCCGGAAATCTCGGCAAATCAACGCGTTTTACCTTAAGGATCACAACTGTCCGGATCTAAATTCGGTAAACTCCTTGATTGATCGCTGTCAATTGACTCGAAATCGCTGGCAATTTGACTCGAAATCATAACAACCGGAGCCTCAAACATCCCTATAAATACTGATCAATTGTCCCTCAATCCGAACTCGCTCAATTCTTCCCCTTCAAACCATAAGCTTACTCTGCTCAAACCTTTCCCCACTGTTTCACCGGAACTCGCCGCTCCTCGCCGGAGAACAAAAGGAAACGCCACCGTTGGTAATAACCCTCCACCTAACTGTCTTAATTCATGTTTAGATTCCTTATCGAATCAGAAATCACACTTCTGAATTTATGGTTAATTGGGCGGGTAAATGTTTATCGTATGGATTTAAAATGAAGAAGACGAAGTAGGGATAAGCAATTTATGTAATTAAAATCAGATTCTTAATCGGGTTAGACACACAGTCCAGTGGTGGACTGTGTGCAATTATACAACACATGCCTGGGTTCGACTCGTATACGTTACCGAATTTCTGTAAATAAAAACCAAGCTTTTAACTCACTCAGATCGCTCTGGAACAAGTGTTTAAAGTTAATACAAATAGGGATTTATACGGGTCAGACACACAGTGCAACTGGTTGGGCTGTGTGCACGAGAACTAAAGGTCTCGGGTTCGAACCGTGAAATCTCAACCGGCTTTGAAGGATTATAAGTCTTTTTAAAATAAATGAATTCTGTATTAACCTAACTAATATATATATATATATATATATATATATATATATATATATATATATATATATATATATATAATTAAAATTGATATTATTTCGGGTTAGACACGTAGCTCAGTTGGTAGAGCTGCGTGCACGCATACGGGAGGTCACGAGTTCGAACCTCACACGCTGCCAAATTTCCATTAAATCCGACCGGTTGACCCGGTCAGACCAGTCAAAGTCAACCTTCTTTTTATTTTTCATTATTACGATTTTATTATTATATTTAAAAGGAAAAGCATTTAAAAATGCTAAAAAGTAAGATTTTAAAGTTAAAAAAAATTATATAAATTACCATAAAATAAACCTTAAAATCTAATAAAAATGCATTAATTAGAAATATTAATTTCAAATAGAATTTATGTATTTATCGAATTATCACGTGATTATTTAGGTTAGTTTTCCCTCGTCGGTTGAATCAAATTCGTGCGCATTCATCATTATCAAGGAACGCACCCACTGTGAGTGAATCTCTACCAATTCCCCGTTTTAATCATGTTTTCGGGTGTATCATGTGTCGTTTAATTCTTTATTTTAAAAACTTGTGCATACATCATATCCGTGATCAAATGTGTATCAAATATGTATCAATTGTTGTGTGAATTATATGTAGATTGTATTTATCATTTTCAGTGCACGCATTTCATTAGGCCCATCAGTTCCCCGTGGGAGACTGGTTGAGCATCAGGAGCCTCATTAGATCGGCTCCGTTTGATTGAGCCTTGATCTCACATACATCATCATTCATGTCATATACTCATCCATAGTGGTTTGTGATTGTTTATCTATATATATGTTTGCTCACATGTGATTATTGCACAAATTTTCCTTATTAAATAAAACAAGAAATTAGTTATAATGTTTTATCAAGGTTCACTCGCCAACTTTTGTTGACCCAAAATATCCCCGTTTTACACATTATACAGGTGATCCAGCTGAGACAAGAAACACATAGGAAGGCCTAGAAGAATAAACAAGTTTAAGCTTTGGAATAATTATATAGTTTCATTTTCTTGTAATTGTATGAATTTTGTTTTGGACATTTAAGTTGTAATTTGAATTTAATAAATATGAAACATCTTAGTAAACATCATAAGCTTTGGTGATAACCCAATTATGCCCCGACTTTTATTCCGCTGCGGGTCAGGGTGTGACAGTTAAATGCTTGGTTGGTCCCTGTGGTTTGCGAATATTGCAGATTTGGTCCCAATGGTTTATTAATTACACACTTGGTCCTAGTGGTTGCAATTTTTGCACTCGGGTGGTCCTTATGACTAACCCATGTTAACTTTCTCAGTTAAGTCTATGTAAAATTATCACACTATCCTTACTATTAAAAAACAAAAATAAATAAACACCTTCTTCTTCACCCTGATCTCTCTCTCACTTTCCTTTTCTCTCTCTAAAACCACAAGACTACCGTCTCCCACCTCCACCACCGCCTCCACCAGGGCCGCCGGCTGCGGCAGTTTGCTCTCCGGTAAGCCCTCTATCTCTCCTCCTACATCTTCTCTTTCAGATCGGTAAAAATCCATATCCTCCGGTAGTTCGATTTTCGTTTCAGGTAGAGATGGTGGTGGTCGGGCCGTGATGATGGTGGTGGTGACTGTACGGCGGCTGCCGACAACGGCAGTCATAGTGGCAGCAGCAAACTGCCGCTGCCGGTGGCGCTGGTGGAGGCGGCGGTGGTGGAGACGGTGGTCTTGTGGTTTTAGAGAGAGAAAAGAAAAGTGAGAGAAAGAGATCAGGGTGAAGAAGAAGGTGTTTATTTATTTTTGTTTTTTAATAGTAAGGGTAGTGTAGTAATTTTACATAGACTTAACTGAGAAAGTTAACATGGGTTAGTAATAAGGACCACCCGAGTGCAAAAATTGCAACCAATGGGACCAAGTGTGTAATTAATGAACCATTGGGACAAAATCTGCAATTTTCGCAAACCATAGGAACCAACCAAGCATTTAACTCTTTTTATTACTTCAATGAAATATTTTGTATTTGGGTCTATAAGGTTTTATTTTTTATGTCATTTTTATTCAATTGACATGCTGGGTTATAATTTTATGTTAACTTATCTCCTTTTTTTGTCATTTTCCTCATTTGATTAAAACTTATTATGGCCTAAAATGACGATTATACCCTTATTTTAAATGAGAAAACGGATAAAAATGGGAGAAATTTACATAAAATTCTAACCTTGTTTGGCAATTGGATAAAAATGGCAAAAAAATGAAATCTTATGGAAACAGATACAAAAAGTTCTATTTTTGGATTAAAGTGACAAAAATGACCTAAACTTAGAGACCATTTTAACATTTTACTCAAATAAATTACTAACGGAGATTTTCCATCTTCATTTTCAAAATATAATTTATTACACGTCAATATTTATTTTAAAATCATCACAATTTGTTATCATTAACAACTTAACATGTATTGTAGTTATTTCCTAATTTATGTGGCCTTAATGCCAATAAATAAAAGTCAAAGTAATTTAAAAAATCAACATTATTGAGTTAGACATAAAATTGGGTTGGTCGGTTTGTGTTCCAATAAACAATCAACTACCCTTAACTACTACATCACGTTGATAAGCTTGTTAGATAGTAACATTCTAGATTATACAAAATATATATATATATATATATATATATATATCTTATATTATAAACTACAAGTTGATTTGTACTTGATTTCGATAAAATATTTAGAATGAGTCATAAGATTAGAGTGTTAAATAATATTGTGAATGATTGAGTTAAAATGAATCTTCGATGTTTTTCTTAATTTCTATTTTTTGTTCCATTTCTATTTTTTTAGTGATAATATATTAAAACTAGTTATCTAAACCATCACAAGTAAATACATACTTGATTCTATATATTAGAAAAAAGAAAAAAAACACACTATAAAGTAGTATTCACTAGGTCAAATGATATCATTAGCTAAGAAACGTTTCTTAAATGTTCAATTGAATTTTGGATGAGTTTACTTTCATTATTCAACTATAAAAGTAACCCTTTTATTATAATAATAATAATAATAATATACTTAAATAGCTTTTCGTGGAATATAAGGGAAGATCCGTTTAGAACATCGAAAAAAAACCCTTTTAAAAGTTTAATATATAAAAACATAACTTAAATTTATTAATCTGTTTTCTAGAGGAAAACACCCATTTATTTCCATATTGTCACTTCCATTGTACAACTCTCATGAGAGGATGATGGAGCGTCGATACAGATGGTCTGAGCTGGATGGAGCGTCGATACATCGTTTGATCTTTATAGCATAAGACCCTCCGTAGTCGGAGGTGATATAACGCCGGAGGCCACCGTAGCGTCGTATGGCGCCTCCCCAAACTGCCCCGAGGGGTGCTATACCACTTGAATCTGGATCCCTCATGAAAATTATTACGGGGAGAACATTTGCCTCTCACACACACACATATTTATACATACATATATAACCTCATATCTACATAGTCTCTCACTACACACGCATGTTATACAACCCTCATATGTCATTTTTTTGTCATTTGTCACATAACCCCCTATAAAGGGGGTTATATGGTGTCACCACTACACATGGCCTAATTCCATCCAGAAACTACAAGAATCAATCCATTATCGATTGTAAGAGCCTGTTTGACGGGTCCAATGCTTCAACGTAATGTATATTAACCCTGTCACTGTATTAACAAGTTGAAATTTGTATATAGGGACTAAACTTGAGAGTTTTTAAATTTTGGCTAGTAAACAATGAATGAACTTATTTGCTAGTTTGATGTGACTAAAATCAAGTGAACACACATGCATCATCTTTTCACACAACACACGTTCTATACACGCTTTACTTGAAACCTTTATAGTATTCAACATTTATAAAATTACCAAACCAATTTTTTTTTATCAAAATAGTTTAGAGGAATAGATCAAGTTATGAAGCTTGGTGTTTACTTAACAAATAAAAACTTAAACCCAAATTAGTGGTGAAACACGTAGTTGTAATAGCGTTCAACCGATGTATGTACAACATGGGATTATGATAGGATGAAGCCTAAATCGAGTCATTAACAATGAACTAGTGTGCACAAAAATCACATTAGTCAACATGGTATATATAGTGCACACAATACAATCATTTTGTTACCATTATTTGGATTCAAATATATGCTTCCTGGAATGGTTAATCCCCTCACATATGGAGATGCCATAGAAGGTGGATAAGGACCTCACCCATAACATATTTCACATTACCCAACTTGGCTAGTTGTTGGATCACATCCCGTGTGATTTATGTACGAAAGAAGTGTACTTCAGAAAATCTCAACCTAATAGTCACTCAACATTATCCATGAGGTATTTAACTTAACTCAAATTATCCACACGACGTACAAAAAATCACATCTCAAACGGATCCTATTTTTTTGAACAGCAAATTTCTTTTAATCCACTATCGTGCCCATACTGCACTAAAAGCAGTAGAAGTTCATAATACCCAATCCAATTTGCCTACACAACATTTCTAGACACTCAGAACAGGTCAAATCTCAATAAAGGAACAAACAACCAAACTAGTGCAACAATTACACGATTGCACTAAAACATAAAAAAAGCTAGTTTGAACATAACTTTTATGTATATTGTGTTAAAGAAAACACTATGTACATGGTATAACTTTGATTACTCATGATTGTGGCATAAGACATAAGATATTGAGCATCACGTGATAAGTTTCTATAGCAACATATAATCAATTTAAGTGTTAGAGCATAATTACCCGCTTAAAATGTCAAGATGAAGAATGAACAACGATTAATCACTCAAAACTTTATAAAGGTTATGGGTTAACTTAGAAACTTATTTGCTCACTCCATCTTGTTATGCAAATAAATTGAAACAAATAAGTCAAGCACTTCAATTATATATGTGGAAAATGCAATTGTAGCCCTATAGTTCCATTTCTCAAATGTCAAATATCAAACATAGGTTTAGTTATGTTTTGTCACATAATTTAAGTTATGTTGACATTTTAATTATGTAACAACTTTTAATTTATAATTTGTAACTTTGACTTGCATCGTAATTATAAAGTATCATTTTTATTTATAAATATAAGATTTATAACATGTAGGATTCTATTGCAATGGAAACACCGATGATACAATACCCCTTATCAATAAATCAATTAATCATATCATTTCACCATTCACCTTTTTACAATATACCTTAAGGATTAAAAAATCATGGTAAGCATAAAAGAAATATTTTTGTAACCGTAAAGTAGCCCCTTCCGACCGAAACACTACGTACCTTAGTCTCAAATTTCCAGGAGTATTATTGACTATGAAAAACGACCGCATGTCTACAACCATATGTCCAGGTGCTTACATTGAAAAAACCTTTATTTCAAGCCACTTAAAAATGTTCTGGCCTTGCAATGGTATCACAAACAACACATGTACGCCTTATTACACATCACTAAAAAGTACAAAACACACATCACTTACACCATGCACCAAGTGCACCTAACATGTAGATGAGTCACACACAATACAGATATAAATCTCGAAACACTATACAATATAAATAAAGTCTACTAATTGACATAAATATAAATATTTAGATGGCTACATTTGTATTAAGATGTGCAAACATTCAACAACATAAATAAGTATTCCAAATAGTCAACTCTATAAATAACTTCATATAATAAATTACTTAAAATAGACACACATCTTACAAACATAGATATATATATAAAAAAAACTTTAAAAAATCTATACAAATATAGATATAAAAAGAATAAAAGAAACAACTTCAAAACATCTATACAAAAACAAAAGAAAACCTACGATTATGTATCATTGAGTCATGAGTTCGATTCTATTCTAATAAAGGAGGTTTTCCCAGATTTATTAAGTTTTCTTCTGAATTGGTGTATAAACATTATAGCCTAGTGAATAGATATGATCGGGTGGTTTTACTAATGACACGATAATACTTCAATAGTCCGTCATTGATTCAAATTTATCGTTTAAATAAAAATAATAATAATAATAATAATAATAAGTGAGAAAAAAAAAGAGATGACTTTAACACCCGTCCAAACCCGACAAGCATTCACGTCAATCTCCAAGACGGAACCGCCCCACGTCATATATAACACTTTCCTCATCTAAAACCCTCACTCACTCTCTCTCCCTCTATACTTTCTCTAAAAATCTCGCATTCTCTCCATGTTCTTCTGCTTCAATCATTACAGAGCTATGGAGGCCAATGAATTCGAGCTTTATACTCACTAAATCTACCGTTAATTCATCCTAATCGTAACAATTCCACTGGTACGTTAATCGTTTTCAGTTATTTTCATGATCGTTGGTGTTTAGAGCTATGTGATTTGCTAATTAGGATCCGTAGCAGTAGCACCACAGGATGTAGATCGTATTTAGTAATATGTTAGTAATTGTTCGTATGGACTTAATTAGGGTTTACTTGACGTTTAATTGGCGATATGTGATTTATGTAGTGTTTGAAGAGGATTAGAGAAGTAATATTTGTAAGTTGTACGTTCATGTTGTGTGTATGAGTTGAAATTACTGTTAGCTTGTCTGGATTCTACTGGTATGTTCATTGTTTTCGGTTTTGTTCGTCATAGTTATAGGTTGCAAAAGTCGCTAGGTGCTCCCTAGTCGGTCGACCGGGGAGTTGAGAGCGAGTACTCGGACATGTTAAATTATGAAGAAATTACTTTTTGGAGATTAGATATATGTCAAATAACATAAATTTACTAATATTTATAACAAAATACGTGAAAATGATATTCATTCTTTGATATGATGGGCATAGAAATTATGTTTTATTATTATTTAAGTCAAACTAGGCCCGAGTTGACCTACTAGATCCAATTATGGACGAGGTTGACAGCATTTGACCGATTCCGAGTAATTAGGCGGAGTTGAAGAAAGTCGCCTCGGCAGCCTACCTTGTAGCGAATACTCGGGGAGTACTCGGCCTTGGAAACCTTGTTTTACAACTTATAGTTAGTGTTTAGAGGTATCTGATTTGCTAATTAGGATCAGTAGCACCACAGGAGTAGATCATATGTTAGTAATCGTTTGTATCGACTTAATTTAGTGTTTATCCGACTTCTAATTGTTATAGAAGAACTAACTTTTCTAATTGTTAAGATATTTTCTACTTGGTTTAGGTTTTAGATTGCAGGTTTGTCTGTTCATTTTGATTTCGTTAAGTTCGTTTAGAACTAGCTTAAACGTTCAGGTTATGTGTACGTGTACGAATTGAAACCACTGTTTAAGATACTTTTTACTTGATCTAGGTTTTAGATTGCAGGAATACAAATTTTGGTGAAATGACTAAATTTTTGTCTTTATTTATGATTGGATACGGTAATTGATATGTGTTTACTAATGACTGATTGATTAATAATTTTTGTCTATGCAGGTTTGTCTGTTCATTTTGATTTCGTAAATTTCGTTTATAAATAGCTTTGAGGCGAAAAGGCATCGTCCTTTAGCGACTGTTGTGTTCTTTTTGAGCTTTGATTTCCAGTTAATGGAAGGTTGTCAAGCAAGCTCTGAATTGAATCGATTGCTTACTTCTTTGACATCGTGTGATCTTGAAACCGAAAATTCGATATTGCTTCTTGGTGGTGATCTGTGAGTTAAATTCTTAAGAAGAAGAACAAAGGTCGTTTGTTAGATATGCGCTGTCTCTTAATGGTTTCCTCAGGGCCACCAATAAAGAAAAGATCTGGTTTGCGGATTAAACAAGCAGGGCGTGGTTCATACAGAGCTAGTTAGGTGTATTTGTTCCTTAGATTTTTTTATCCAAGTCGATCTTTGCTGTACTGGGTGAGTTTTTACATTGAAGAAATACGTTAAGATGGGGTCTGCACCTTTAAGGAGGTTTTTACAGAGTCTTTGCACCAATTCTTGCTGGAATTATGCTGTTTTTTGGAAGCTTCGGCAACAAAACCAAATGTATGTCCTACTTTTTGTTAGTCAATATTAGATCAGAGATTTTAGGGATTTCATATTTATTGTAATTGATTGATGTTTCCTTTTATTATGTCTTGTATTGTCCAATATAAGGACCTCCTAATGTACTCAATTCAATAACACAATACAATATAAGTTTGATTTGGTATCAGAGCCAAATCAGCTCCTCCATAATTCACGGCTGCCAAATCTTCTACCCAGCCAGAAACCCTAACAGCAGCAACGCTGCCTATTGCAGCCGCCACCACCTTTATTGAAAGTAAACCCTCCGGCTCTCCTCCCACTTTTCCAATCACTATGGCAGCCATTACAACCCTAACAAACGAGGAGAAAACTATTCACAACTCTCACAAATTCGCCTTTAACCTAAAACCTACCAACTATGGCCACTGGAGATCAATGATAAAACCTTTCTTGGTCTCTCACAACTTGTTCGGCTATGTGGATGGTAACATCCCATGCCCACAACAGCAGGTCACAACAGGAACTACTACAACTGACAACCCAAGTTATTTCCCGTGGGTCGCGAATGATGCCCATGTTCGGTTGCTGATTACATCAACCGTGTCTGAAGAATCTTTCCAGCATGTTCAAGGTAAAACATCTCGTGAGATTTGGCTTTCATTAGAACGTGCCTACGCACCAGTTACCTCTTCTCACGAGTTTACTCTAAAAAGTCAACTCCTTAGAATCACCATGAAAGGTGATGAGAAACCTGCTGAATACCTAAGCCGAGCCCAAGAATACGCTACTGCCCTAGCTAACATTGGCGAACCCATGAAAGACAAGGATATAGTCATGCTTACACTTTCAGGACTCCGTGAAGAATACAATGGTCTTAAGGCAAACTTGCTGGCACGGTCTCCTCCTGTTACCTTCAATGAACTTCATGGCCTCCTCAGTGATCACGACTACATGATTGCCAAAATCCATGGTGTGTCTTCTGCAGCCTCAAACCCGCAAGCTTTTCTGGCTACTGCTGCACCCACGTCAACCGCCACGGCAGCCCAGCCACTCAACCTTAATACAGTCCAACAGCAACTCAGCAACCTCCAACTTATGGCTGCACAGTTTGGGTATCAATTGAATCCTATGGGAGCCTCCAGCTCACAACCGCAAGCGTTTTTTGCACCCAGATCTGTCAATTCTAACCGAGCAGCCGTGGCTCTCGGGGATTCTCCAGAGGGCAGCCGCGCAACAACTCCAACAATCGTTCTCGTGACAACGGTACAAGACAGTTTGCTTGGGCCTCCACTCAGAACATGGTTTATGGTCACTGCAATCGCTGTGGCATTGGTCACCTACCATCTCAGTGTCCAAACCAGTCCAATCAATCTCACGTGACTCCACAGGCCAACTTTGCTGCTCACTCGGATGGTGCCTCCCAAGCTGGCTTTACTTGGACATCTGACACTGGAACAAATGATCATTCTTTTCCAGACTTATCTAGTCTCGACAACGTTGAGCCCTATTATGGTAATGACTCTCTCCTTGTTGGTAATGGTAATTCCCTACCTATTTTGTACATTGGCTCCACCAAACTTTACTCCCCTCATAAAACCTTTAACATAAACAACATTCTTCACGTTCCTGCACTTAAAAAGAATTTATTATCTGTCCAAAAGTTTTGCCATGATAATGATGTCTTTTTTGAATTTCACTCTTCTTATTTTGTTGTGAAGGACGAGTCTACATGCACCACCCTCCTTACTGGTCCAAGTGAACAGGGCTTGTACCACATCCGCCTTCCTCGTTTTCAGTCTCTTCCAAAAGTCGCTTTCATTGCTGTCAAGGCTTCCTCCACAACTTGGCATCAACGTCTTGGACATCCTCATGCTCAAGTTCTTCAGTCTGTTGTTTCACATTGTTCTTTACCTGTTTCAAATAAACTTTCAAATTCATTATGTACCTCTTGTCAGCAGGGCAAGTCTTCAAAACTTTCTTTAGCAAATTCAAATTTTCGTAGCACTCATGTCTTGGATTTGGTTTATTGTGACGTTTGGGGCCCTGCACCCACTTTATCTATTGATGGTTGTCGATTCTCTCTTATGTGTTGATCATCACACTAAGTATATGTGGTTTTATCCGTTGGTGCATAAATCTGATGTTTTTTCTGCCTTAACTAATTTTATAAAAATGTCAGAAAGACAATTTAATACTAAACTGAAAAGCATTCAATCTGACTGTGGTGGCGAGTTTCGAAATCTCACATTTTTTTAATAATCTTGGAATCATCCACCGACGTTCGTGCCCTCACACCATTGAACAAAATGGGACTGTCGAACGTCGCCACCGTCACGTTGTGGAAACAGGGCTTACCCTTTTAGCTCAATCTCATCTTTCTCAACGCTTCTGGCAATTTGCTTTCGAGACGGCTGTCTACTTAATTAATCGACTCCCTTCTCGCGTCTCATCCAACAAGTCCCCTTTTGAACACATTTTCAAACGTAAACCTGATTACTCCTTTTTACGTGTCTTTGGGTGTCAATGTTTTCCTTATCTTCGTCCATATAATCGTCACAAGATGGAATTTCGGTCCACTCCGTGTGTATTTCTTGGTTACAGCCCTGTTCACCATGGTTACCGGTGCTTTGATCCAACCTCAGAACGAATATATATTGCCCGCCATGTTCGCTTCAACGAACATATATTTCCTTTTCACAACCCGACACCCATGCCACCTACCTCACCAATTGAGCCTCCCTATATCTCCATCTTTCCTGACATACCACCCGACCTCCCCGTTGTACCCCCTACGTCACCAACACCTTCCTCAACACCTCACGCCCCCCCTATCCCAACCGAACCTACATCTCAAAACCCACCGGAC
Source organism: Scalesia atractyloides (assembly GCA_947069175.1). NCBI lineage: Eukaryota > Viridiplantae > Streptophyta > Magnoliopsida > Asterales > Asteraceae > Scalesia > Scalesia atractyloides. The sequence goes on along the minus strand of CAMTDV010000006.1, from coordinate 5,257,207 downwards.
CAAACCGACCCTTCACCCTCTCCTACCAACTCGCCCGCTGCCACTTTACACCAAACACCCACACCTGTCTCAACCAATCCACCAGCCAACCCACTTCCTCGACCTAGACCACCCAACCTACGACCCAATCCCAAACAAACCACTCCCTACAATCCTGCAGCTTACACTGCCACTACTTCCCCTATCGTACCCACTGAACCACCTCATTTACCATTGCCAACAAATCCTCGGAGTGGCGTCATGCCATGGCTGAAGAGTTGGAGACACTTTATAAGAATGGGACATGGTCACTTGTTCCACCAGTCAAAAATACTAACGTTGTTGATTGCAAGTGGGTTTACAGGTTGAAAACAGATCCAAATGTAAAGATTACCCGCTACAAAGCACGACTTGTTGCTAAAGGATTTCACCAACAACTAGGAGTTGACTATCATGAAACCTTCAGCCCGGTTGTTAAACCGGCAACTATTCGCACCATCTTGTCACTGGCAGTTACACAAAAGTGGCCACTTCGACAACTAGATGTTCAGAACGCCTTCTTACATGGAGATCTTCAGGAAACACTTTACATGAAACAACCTCCCGGGTTTGTTGATCCCACCAAACCGAATCATGTGTGCTTGCTGCACAAGTCTCTCTATGGGCTTAAACAAGCCCCTCTTGCATGGTTCACTCGGCTTTCTACGGCGTTGCAACAAATTGGTTTTTATGGATCCCGAACTGACCCCTCATTATTTATTCTAAATTCCAATGGTACTATTGTCTATGTTCTTGTTTACGTAGATGACATCATCATTACCGGAAATCATCCGGGGGCAGTCACTGATGTTATAACTCGTCTGAGCTCTCTTTTTGCGGTTAAGGATCTTGGTCGTCTACATTATTTCTTGGGTATCGAAGTGGTTCATCATAATTCTGATCTAATTCTCTCCCAGCGTAAATACATTATAGACATTCTTCATCGAGCTAGATTGACAGACTGCAAGTCGGTCACATCTCCTATGAGTACTTCTTATGTGTTACTTCCAGATGACAGTCCACTTCTTGATGACCCTTCTCGATACCGGCAAACGGTTGTTGCTCTTCAGTATGTCACGTTATCTCGTCCGGACATTGCTTTTGCGGTGAACAAGGTGTGTCAGTTCATGCATGCCCCAACCGAAAACCATTGGGTTGCGGTGAAACGAATACTTCGCTATCTTAAAGGCACGGCTAATCTTGGCTTATTATTTCGTCATGGTTCGGGGTCCCAACTGCAGGCTTTCTCTGACTCTCATTGGCACCAAGATGTTATTCAGGCTTACTCTGATTCTGACTGGGCTGGTTGTCCTGTCGACCGTCGATCCACCGGGGGTACGCTATCTACTTGGGCTCAAATCTTATTTCGTGGGCTGCCCGAAAACAACGAACTGTCTCTCGGTCTTCAACAGAATCAGAATACAAGGCAATTGCTGACACTGTAGCAGAGCTTATCTGGTTAAGGTCTCTTCTTCGAGAACTTGGGTTGGTTAGTCACTCGCCAACACTTTGGTGTGATAATCTCGGAGCAACTTATCTCTCTGCAAATCTAGTCTTTCATGCGCGCACAAAGCACGTCGAAGTTGATTATCACTTTGTTCGTGAACAAGTCACTCAAGGAAAGTTGAATGTCAAGTTTATCTCCACCGATGACCACATTGCTAATGTATTTACAAAGCCCTTGTCCTCACAGAGATTTGATTTTCTACGGTCCAAGTTGCAGGTCGTTTGTCACACCCCGACCGGGTCGGGGTGTGACATCGTTCCCCGCCCTCAACTTGCGGGGGAATGTTAGTCAATATTAGATCAGAGATTTTAGGGATTTCATATTTATTGTAATTGATTTATGTTTTCTTTTATTATGTCTTGTATTGTCCTATATAAGGACCTCCTAATGTACTCAATTCAATAACACAATACAATACAAGTTTGATTCTTTTCCTCTTTCTTAGATAATAGAGTACAGTACACGGATGGTCCTTGTGGTTTATCAAACTTTTGGATTTTGTCCCTAGCTTTCCAAAACCACATGGATGGTCCCTGTGGTTTTCACTTTGTATGTATCGTATTTAGTCCCTAGCCAACAAATCTCAAGGTTTTAGCAGGTCCAAGTTAGGGGCTAAATGTCTTACAAAGTGCAAACCACAAGGACCATCCATGTGACTTTTGGCAAAGTTGGGGACTAAATGCGTTACAAAGTGCAAACCACCGGGACCGTCCATGTACTTTTGGAAAGCTAGAGACCAAATCCAGAATTCTGGTAAACCACATGGACCATCCGTGTACTTTACTCTAGATAATAACTTGTACTGTGAAATTTAATCTACAATTTGTTTTCAACGTAGCAGTAAACATTTTGTTGTGTTGAAATGTGTAAATTCAGGGATAATGCATGTTTAGGCCACCCGTATCTTTTACCTTTTTCATTAAGGCCATCCATATCTTGAATCTACTTTATGTGCCATTAAAGTATATATCCGAAATCGGATTGGTTCATAGTACCGGGTTTTGCCAAAAACATGCCTGATGATGAAGACTTCCTTAAATATTTCAGAAAGACAAAAATACCCTTGCATCAATCTGTTAAAAGCAGCCATTGGTTGTAAAATACAGTTGTTTTGTCATTTTAGAAATTAGGTATAAAGAAAGTCATATACATCCTTGGGTGACATCGACATACATCATCTATTAGCATTATTATGTTATGGAAGTTATCGACATCTATCAATGAATATAAAGCTGTGTATTAAATCATATTTTTTAGCTATAGCTATCATGAACCCTTCTTTGTTCTGTTAACGAATATGTCATATGTTTGAAGTGCTCCTTGTTCAACTGCAAGTTATTTATGGAGTAGTATTTTTATTATAACAGAAGACCCTTACACCTTGGCAAGAAGCCAAGTCTCATTTAGACTTTTTGTCCCTTTAATTTATAGTGTACTGCTATGTTGTATGTTGGGGGTGGAGACATGATTATATTATTAAGTGAATTACAAAAGTGGTCCCTGGAGGAGTTGAATCTCTTCACTAAAATTGTTCTTTTTGATAATAACAAAATTTCATTTTCTTTTTTCATTTTTACTAGTCTACCTTCAACGCGCCCAACCTCCAATACAATTTAAGTGAAGATATTCAACTCCTCCAGGGACCACTTTTGTATTTCACATAACAATTATGCCTTATACACTCCTCGTCTATGTAGTTAATATCGGTATATCGGTCCCCATATAAAATATTGGTACCGATATTATCGGCGATATTGACCGATATTTCCGATATTTGTCCGGTATATTACCGATATTCTCATATCAGTACCTTTGTTCTTGGTTCTACCATTCGTCTTTTTTCTTATTGCCGCTATTAGTGTTTTAAGTCTTAATTGTTATTTTTTAGTGTTAAATGTTGGTGTTTAAGTCTTGATCAGTTCCTACTTGCTTCAATTGTTAGTGTTTTGCAAGTTGCAAAAGGTTAATTTGGTAATGGTAGGAGAGTATACTGAATTGTGCTATAACATAAATTCTGCATGATATTAAAATTGCCGATATCCCACCGCGATAACCTATGTCTCAAATATCGGCCGTTGACCGACTGCATGGATTACATATTTAGAAATGTACCTACATTGAACCACATCTATCTGACCCGTTACGTGACCCACCTATTTGCCACCAATGTAGAACGACACTATGATATTATTTCTGTTACTTAACTTGGCCTAGTATATAGTATTTTTTTTTTGTTATGATATTAAGATGCAAAACTGTATTTATTTCTTTTATATGGTCAGAATATTGACAATTGACTATTGTAACTGCGCTTATTGTTGTACTGTTCCTCTATATTGTCTTTCACTCTTTCTTATTATCTAAACAGTAAATGTATAGACTATCTATATGTCAATGTTAACAATACTGATCTGGAATTTTAGGGTTTTGATGTGGGAAGATGGATACTTTGGCACCTTAAAAGTTCAAGATGCTAGCGAAAACATATTTGCTGAAACAAGTGGTTATAATGGAACATTTCTTGGAGATGCGTATGAATTAGCAGTGGCTTATATGTCAACCATTAATTATGCATTGGGTGATGGGTAAACATCTTTTCTTCTACCTTTTTTGTGTGTGAATTTGTTAAAAGCGATAAACTGAAATTATTTTGTAATTCATTGTAGGGTTGTTGGTGACGTGGCATATACAGGAGACTGTCGCTGGGTTTTTGCAGATTCAAAGTCATACGGGAATTTCAACACCGCATCAAATCCTGAGGTGAGTTATCATCAACACTAAATCATAAATATCTAAAGAGTAAAATGCCATTTTCTAAAGGTTTGTTTTTTTTGCATCTGGATCCAAAAGGTTTGAAATCTTGCCATTTTCATCCGGCTTATTTATTAACTCCATCCATTTTTCTATATTAAGGGGCATTTTCGTCTTTTTAGTTAACTTAAAGGGCAATTCGATCTTTTTCATTTTATGTACAAGCATTTAAAATACCCTTACTAAATAAAAAACAAAAACAATATAGGTAAAAAGACGAAAGTACCCCTTACTTGACGGAGAAAAATTAATGGAGTTAACGATCCGGATGAAAATGCCAAGATTTCAAACTATTTGGATCTAAATGCGGAAAAACAAACCTTTGGACGAAAGTCTCAAAACTGGCCAAACCTCAGGGACGAAAATGGCATTTTACTAATTCCTAAAAGTAAACTAGTGAGGTCATATGTTGAGTAGTAAATTTACCATCTTATCCTTTCATTGGCAGCATGCAGATGAATGGTTATTTCAGTTTGCAGCAGGTGTCAAGGTATTTTGACTATTTTCATTATTGACTATATCTCATATAGTTGCATGCTAAATCTTTTTGACTAATAGTTTCATGTTTGCTTCCATGCAGACTATATTGCTGGTGCCTGTTATTCCACTTGGAGTTCTACAACTCGGCTCATTGGAAGATGTACGTAACGCGTTAAACTTGAACGGGCCACAGGCTGGGTAACAGGTCAAAACGGGTTAGGTGGACCCGAAATACTCCGTCCAAAATGTTCATTTTTTTTTATTTTGACAAATGGTTGGTGTGTGAAATACAATTACAGAAGTTGTATTTTTACATTAATAATCTAACTTTTTGCTCACTTTGGATGACTATTGACTTTTTCAAATTGTTACATGTCACATAACTTGAATTGACCCATTCGTAAGTTAACAAGTCTAAATTGTCACCTCTAGTTTTATGTATTGATTTGTTCTTCTCTTAATGTTACAGCTTCCAGAGGACGCACAAATGGCCAACTATATTAAAGATGAATTTTTTGCACATCAAGATTTGGAGTACGCTGATGCTTCTTTTGCAACAAGCCACCTTTTTTCATCTCAACCGCCAAAAATCATTGATGACTTCATCTGGTCAAACCACGCACCGTTGACCAAAAGTCTTTCAACACCAACTTCTGACAACTGGTTTTCATCTCATTCATCAAGTGCGATTGAATTCCCTGATCCGCTACATCAATCCACAGATTTGATCAATTCTGAGATACCAATGAAGCTACCGTTAGTTAGTGATGTGGGCCCGTTCTTAAACTTCCCTAAAGAGTGTGAGCTGCATAAAGCTCTCGGGCCCGCTTTCATTGCTGATTCATCATCTAGTAAAACCAATGAAACAGTTTCCCATATAACGGGATTTGAACAATCAGGTTCACTAATTAGTAACCAGTTAGCACTTGCACCGTTTACTAGAGTAAAAATTCATAACAGTAGTTCTTCACCTTCGGCTATTACATATGAGGGTGTAGTTGAAGAGTTGACAGAGGAAGAAGGGCAACAAAGTAATTATGATGTTTTGCATCAAAGTAAGGGTTCAAAAGCATCTGTTGCAAGCAAAAGAAGGGTCAAGTCGGGTGCTAAACAGAAGGCTAGACCTCGCGACAGGCAATTGATTCAGGACCGGCTCAAGGATCTTCGCGAACTTGTTCCAAATGGAGCAAAAGTGAGTGTTTCTGAACTCTATTTTTTTAATAAGTAAAATGGTATTTTTGTCCCTGAGGTTTTGGCTAGTTTTGCGACTTTCGTCGAAAGGTTTGTTTTTCCGCATCTGGATTAAAAAGGTTTGAAATCTTGCCATTTTCATCCGGCTTGTTAACTCCATCCATTTTTCTCCTTTAAGTTGGGGGTATTTCCGTCTTTTTTGATAACCTAAACGGCAATTTGGTCTTTTTCACTTAAGGACTCGCTTGTGCATTATGCTAAATGCTTGTACGTAAAGTGAAAAAGACCAAATTGTCAACAAAAAGACAGAAATATCCCTGTATTAACTGAGAAAATGGATGGATTTAACGGGGCGGATGAAAATGGCAAGATTTCAAACCTTTTGGATCCAGATTCGGAAAAACAAACCTTTGGACGAAAGTTGCAAACTGGCCAGACCTTAGGAACGAAAATGCCATTTTACTTCTTTTGAGTTAATTAATGTTTTTTAAAGAAAAGTATAATAAAGTTGTTTGCGGGTCAATCCAACTTGACTATGCTCATTTCGACCTGTGTACTGACGTGTATATTGTGAACCCTATTCATCTTTTGTTTTAAGTTATATTCTTTAATAAAATATTGATTATACTAGGTGACCCGTTGGGCTCCCAAACATCAACATTTTGATGTGTCTTAAATTACTTCATTGGTCATGTTATCATTCTAGTTTCATTTGAATGCAGTGTAGCATTGATGGTCTGCTGGATCGAACTATAAAACATATGCAGTTTTTAGAAAGCGTGAGTGATCGTGCTGTCAAGTTGAAGCAGTGTGTCCAATCAGAGGCAAGTGATTTTCGCATATTGTTAATTTTGTGGCAGATTGCACAAAATATTAATGATTTTTTTTCTTTTCATGTAATCCTTTTTTTGCATGTGTAGTATCTGCATGACATCAATTAATGTCACGTTAGCAATTTATCGGTAAAATCAGTTAAATAAAAACCGTTGTATATTTTATTATCGATTTCAGCAACCACGATACATTTTATTACCATTTGTAGCAACACGTGCTCTTAGATTATTTATTTTGCTTTTTTTAATAATTGCTGACGTGTCATCTTTTTTATTTTTAGTTTACATGTATATACCATGTGATATTTGGTTATTAATGCTAATTCTAATTCTAAATACTAATAAAAAATCATTTCCTTAAACAGTTAGTTTATTTTTTTGTTTTTACATAAGCATTTTTTTGCATACATGGCGCTGGCATGGTATGAACTAGTGCCACCTCAGCAATTTACAAGTGAAATCACTTTCTAATTTAAAGCTGGTTGTTAATGTTAATATTGGAAGAAGTGTAGATTAGTTCGTTTCTATTTCGTACAAACCCTTAACTCTTATTCTTACTTTCAGTGGCGAAGCTTGATCCGAATGAGGGGGGGGGGGGGGGGGGGTCGAAAACGTATATACCCAAATATTTCTATACGAAAACTACATATATTACACTATTGAGCGAAAAGTTCGGGGGGTCGGGCGCCCCTCTCGGCCCCTTATATGCTTCGCCCCTGCTTGCTTTTATATCATCCTATGTGTCAAACTGTCAGTGGGCATACGCTTATGCAAGCCTTACTTACTTGAGCTTCTTTTTAAAAATGTATCTCCACTTAATTTACAGAAAGTAGGAACTGGTCTGAAAGATAACAGAACACCCGCAGTCAAAGATAGTCAAAGTGGGGCAAGCTGGGCATTCGAACTCGGAGGTGATTTAAACGTATGCCCCATACTTGTTGAAGATCTTCAATATCCTGGCCACATGGTTATAGAGGTCTGTGTGTCAGCTCTCCCTACTGTTTTTATAACTTAAAATTATTTGTTACTTCATATTCACCAATTATTTTATCTCTTGTAACAGATGATATGTGATGATAGCATGCGTTTTCTCGAGATAGCTGAGGTGATACATGGCCTCGAATTGACAATTTTACATGGAGTGATGGAAAAACGTTCCGGACACACATGGGCCCACTACATTGTTGAGGCATGAACCTTTTTTTTATTTTGATATTTTTTTAAGTTATTATACATACGAGATATTTGGTCCAGCTCGCTCACGCTGTTCATGGAAATGGTTCAACTAGGGCTGCAAACGAACCGAACGAATTGTTCGTGTTCGTTTGTTAAGGAAATATATGTGTTCACGAACAGTTCATGAACACTTACCAAAACAGATTTTCTGTTCGTGTCCGTTCGTTAAGGAAATGAACGTGTTCATGTTCAATATTAGGTAACGAACGTTCATGAACACAAACGAACACAAACAAGCGTTCATGAATAGAATATATAATACACTAATATTTATTATGTATTTTATTTGCCCAAATTTTGAAGTGTTTAAATTTAAATAAAATATAATAATTTAAAACACTAACGAACTATCAAACAGAAACGAACACGGTACCGAACGTTCACTAACATAAATGAACGAACGCGGCTTCTGTTCATGTTCGTTCATTTAACTAAACAAACGGAATTTGTTATTTGTGTTCGTTCATTTGTTAAACAAGCAAACACAAACGAACTTCCCGCCGAACGGATCATGAACTGTTCGTTGAACGTTCAGTTCGTTTGCAGCCCTACTTATACATGAAGCAGACACAATTCCAACGGGTCTGGCCACAAGGGGCAAAATGGGTGGGTCAGATGGCTTGGGTAACGGGTATGTTGCCCCGAATCACTTTTTGTTCATTTTATAATTAAAAGTTCGTGTTGAATACGACTAATAATTCGTTATCACTATGATGGTCCGTTTTCTTTGACAAAACAATTTAATAGGCTAATTTAGTTAATTATTTTATTTGTTACGTTTGGCCCATTTGTTAAAAAAAAACCCTGAATGGACCGATTTGAAATTCGTCTACTCAAGGTCCCATTCTCATAGAATGATAGAAATAGCAAAATCTTGGGTCTAAAGTCATGTTTGACCCAAATTTGAAAATTATGATGTGTTATTGTTGATATGTGAAGTGATATACGCCGTTGTATGCATGCAGGCGCCAAAAGGATTTCACAGATTGGATATATTTTGGCCGTTGATGAAGCTTTTGCAGCAACCTAGTCCAATATCTAGTAAAATATGATGCTATCCAAATGTTGTTAACCGAACTTCTTAAGTTTATTGCTTTGTTTATCGTATGGTAACTACTTAATATCGACTGGACTATTAGTTTTGAGTTGATTTGTAGCATATATCATATTTGCGACGTAATCATGTACATGTCGGATCCTTTGGTAAGTATTCTTGTCATGAAAAACAGTGTTACTTAAAAAGTCTTCTTCGGTCGGTTTGTTTTTTGTTTTCTGGCTGCTTCATCATACCTTCTCGAAATGTTTAGGGCGTTTTAAAATTGATTACTGTGATAATTGAACATTTAGATTTTTGAATGTTCATAAGATGATGAAAAAATGGGGGAAGGTTTGTAATATACAATGAACAAAAAGACTTATTAGATTTTTGTATCAGGGAAATAAACGTCAGATAGATTACACCTAATAAAAGTAGTTAAACATGCAACTTTTTTGAACCACGTGTAATTTTATTCACTTTAATTAGACTGTGTATTGTGGGTTAACAAAAAAAAGTGTATAACATTTTGTCATGTTAGTGGCATGTGGGGGGAGATTTTAACTAAACTACCTTTTTGCAAGGGTGTTGTAGATTAACTGAAAAAGTGTGACATTACACCACCTAAATTCATTTAGGTGTTAGTTTAACCATAATTCATTTGGATCATTAATTTCTCACCTTTAGAAACTTTTGTTTTGATTCACATGAATTTATATACAGTACAATAAAGGGAATAGCGCCACACAGCTGTTTGACACTCACTTATTGGTGGTCGTGACTTTTTGTATTCTACTTTCGAACATTCAACTTTGCTAATATACATGTTTAGCCTCTCTGTTTTTTTAAACTTTCTTTTTATTGATTAACTTTGTTCATATGTGTGTTTAGTGCCCCTGCTTTAACTTTGTAAGTGTACATGTTTAGTCCCTCTATTTTTATTTCTTTTAGTATTTCATCTTTTAGTTTTTCCCCTTGCAACTGTGACGAACCAACCCGGGGGAATAATGATCGTTTGCTATGCTATTCTATGACGATAATATTTTTACCTATGTCTAGATGTAATTTTTATTGAGATCGTATTATGAGTAGTATGTTCAAATAACCGAATCACACCCAATTAGGTATACATGTTATCAAACTAAGAAATATTGTGTTTACCGCCCCACAACGCAGGCGAGACATAACACTAGTTCTTTTCGTAAGAACAAAACAAAGAACAATTGTTTTTAATCCTTTTGAAAACAAAAAACAATAATATAAATGCAAACATTCTTTAACATTAGTTTGGTCAATATCGTTGGGCGTTTAAATTTATTGTTTTTTGCTCCCTTCCAATTAAAGGGTTGTTGGAAATTTTTTAATTTAAATTTGAGTATCTACAAGTTGAAATAAAATATAACTAACTTTTTTGAACGGCAAAATAAAATATAACTAAACTGTTGAGAAGCTTTTGAATGTGTTCTTTAGGAAATGACCATTATTGTGATTTTTAAACATGAAAAAGTTTAGTCTATAATAATATTTAATGAATTTTAATTTACACGGTAAACAAGATAACAAGCGTCGCTACCCTTTATTGTAATTGAAGTTTCTAATACAAATTCTTTTGTTGTTTAAATAGATGCCTTTGATTTGGTTCTTTATATATTAGTAAATGGTTAACTTGTAAAAATATCACTATTGATAATAGACAATAGATCATTGTGAAAATAATACATCGATATATTATTTTTATGTTATATCTTTATTATATTTGATTATCGTTGTTTAATTTCATACAAAAAGTTGTCCAAACATAAACACCATATGTATCGTATGTCATATTTCATTACATCCGAATTCAACTATTTAATATCATATGATCATACTGAAAAACTACCTATACATGAAACACCACCTTACATTAGGAAATTACAAATAATCTTCTATTGAGTAAAATAACAAATATTTTTTAACTTATTTTTCTTAAATATAAACACTTTAAGTTTGAGTTGATCATCTAATCTTAACCCTTAAACACACAACACTTTAAATTTGACGAACTTTACCTTCAAATATGCACAATGCACACTTATGTTGACCGTCCATTCATGTTTTTTCTTAACTTTAAACGTACACACATACCACCTATACATAGGTTCTAGCATTCAAGTTTATGCTGGCATTTCCAATATAACGACTTCAGTTAATGATTTAGGGTTTTTTTTCATTCAAGCAAAGGGTTTTTTCTTAATAGGGTGGGTTACTAGTTCCATTGAAGGATGTTTGACGTGTAAAAAAACAAATTATATTTGCTTGTTACAAGACCATCAACAGCGGGAGGTCTGTGTGATCGTCTAGATGTGGAAAGCAGACAGATTTGATTGCCATCGAGATCTTGCTGTGGGGGACAAGGGCGAAGCTTGCCCTCGAAAATGGGGGGCGAAAACGTATATACCCAAAAATTTCTATAGAACCGGGGGGCGAAAACATATATACTCAAAATTTCTATACGAAAACTACATATATAACACTACTGAGCGAAAAATTCGGGGTGGGGGGATCTCTAGTTGTCGTTTGGATGGAGGTCCATAGGTACGAACGAGGGTTTGCCTTTCACGAACCCCATTAAAATTAAAATACGTGTGTATATATTTGTTATAATTTAATTGGGGTTTTTTGTGAAGATTTATTGACGTAGAAAAAAAATAAGAGTTTTAGAAAGAAGTTTGGAATATGATAGTCACAAAAATAAAATAAAATAAAATTAAAATAAATATTTAATTTTAGAAAGAAGTTTGGACATGACTGGGTGAGGGATGTTTTGAGGGACATCTTGAGGAGAGCGGAGATTTCTGCAAAAAAGGAGGCCCCTGTGAATTTTCTTACAAATCCTATGGAAGGGAGATCTACATTGAGACCAGCGGATCTGCTCGTCTTTGGTTGGGCGGGAGGGAAACAAGCTTGTGTGGATCTCACAGGAGTCTCCCCCTTAGCTGGTTTAAGGGAAAGTGAGTTTGTAGCAGGACAAGCTATAAAGAAAGCGGAATAAAAAAAAGGTGGATAAACATGCTAAAGCCTGTGCTGATAATCAACATGCATTTGTCCCCTTCGCCTTCGACACCTTTGGCTCCCTAGCTCCAGAAGCTATCCGTTTGTTGACTATGGTTCAAAAGGTTGTCCACGGCAGTAGCTCTTCAACGGGGGGCAGGGGTTTGTCTTTAATAGGCTAGGGTTTGCTATTCAAAAAGGGGTAGCGACGCAGCTTGTTGCTCGCTTACCTGCAATTTTGATGTAACTCGGTCAGTTTTTATATTAATATATGAATTCTCATTTCATTTGTCAAAAAAAAATAATAATAAAAAAAAATAGGCAACCCTCTACAACGAAACCACTAAAAGGTGCCGGAGATTTTAAACCCATGGGCGGCAGTTGCATCACCGGTATATATACACCATATACACCTATACATACAACAAACCCTTCCAACACTCCAACTTTGACTATAACCACTCTATTTCTTCAGTCTCCTTTCTCCCACTTCATTCATTCGCACACCTTCCGGTACGTTTCAATAGCATTCTGCATGTTCCGATTCATCGTATATCTGTTACTAATTGTATGTTATATTCATTTTTGCTTAATGTTAGGGTTTCGGATCGCTCACCGGTGCCGAAATTGAAGAAATCGGAGGAATCGGAGCGATTTGAGGTAGTTTTTTACACTTCTAGTGTTGTATCGTACTGATTGCACTTCTATTGGATTGTATTATAACTTGTGTAAGTGATCGTGTATTAGTTGTGGAGATAGTTGATTTTGATTTGTAAGTTGATGTGAAACGAGAAGTTATGGAGTGTTTTGATTCGTGATCTGTGTGTACAGTAGTTTATAGGTTTAGATATGTGTTAACCTGATCGAATCTGGAGCGTATAGAGCATTTTGATTCATGTGTTAGTTGTGGAGATAGGTGATTTTGGTTAATACGTTGATGCGGAACTGGAACTGGAACTGGAACATACAGAGCAATTTGATTCATGATCTATGTGCACAGTAGTTATCGGTTTAGAAATGTGTTAAGTTAATCAGTTGTAGCAGTTAGGACTGTAACGAACCAAACGAACGAGATTTTCATATAATGTGTTCACGAACGGTTCATGAACACTTACCGAACGAGATTTTTATTGTTCGTGTTCGTTCATTAAGGAAAGGAACATGGGATGGTGAGAGGGAGCAGCGCTAAACCTTCAAGCATTAGTTGAACGAAGGTCGATAGTGTTTTTTGATGTGAATGGTGCATAAATAAGGTGGAGATAAGAGTTTCATATTTAATTTGTTTGGGTAATGAGATAAATAAGAATAAAAGAATATAAAAATTTTAGATAAAATAAATAAATGCTAAAAAAGTCTTTAATGAACGGCTTAAACAAAAGAATATGAACAAATGTTCATGAACACATTACCGAACGTTCACGAACGTAATTGAACGAACGAGACATCTGTTCGTGTTTGTTCATTAACTAACCGAACGGAATTTCTTGTTCATGTTCGTTCATTAATTAAACGAACAAGTCACGAACGCAAACGAACTTCCCCCGCCGAACGGTTCACGAACTGTTCGTGGAACGTTCTGTTCGTTTACAGCACTAGTAGCAGTTATGTATTCTCCACCATCGTAATAGGGAGTATTCAGTATTGATTTCATGAATTATTATTTGTTGGAATGGTTATTGTGTGTTTAACTGGTATGCAATGAATTTCTAGATATTTATGAAATTTTACTACTTATTGAGATATTTTAAAGGATTATGTGTAAGTTAAATGTGTATATCATGATGTGAAGGTTATATTGACATGAAACTAACAGGATGGATAAGTTTAAAATTCAAGAGTAGTGAGTGGTTAGATCATTGTGTTTTTGTTTTGGTTTGTGTTTTAACATATATTAGACATGAATGAAACTGCATATATTGTACCGCTTGAATTTCGGTAACATGGTTTCCGGCTTAGAACTTATAGAATTAGGGATATTTTTCGTCATGTTATCATACGAATGAACTTGTGTAATAATTGCATTCGTCTACCTTGAAAGTGATTCTGCTCTTGAAAAGCACATTACACTATTGTAGAATCAGTAATGCATAGTTATGCTTCTTGTTCCAAGAATGTGCACATTTGAAGTTGTTACAACTTACAAGTGGTGCTTGGTTATTTTATGAACAGCTTCTATTTTTGTGCTGGTAACTGGTATATTTTTCAGAGAAGACTGATCACAGATCATTATAGCAGATTTCGATTCTTTACCAACAATGGACTTCCTAGAAGCAAATGAGATACCGATAGTCATCGCTGTTTTTGCTGTTGCCATTGTTGCATTCTTACTTCTTTCCAAGAAACCCAAAGGTTCGTTATGAACTCAATATGAATTATTATTATCTTATGGAGTAAAATGCCATTTTCGTCTTTTGTCCAAACGTTTGTTTTTTCACATCTGGATCCAAAAGGTTTGAAATCTTGCCATTTTCATTCGACTAGTTAACTCCATCCATTCTTCTCTGTCAATTCAGGGGTATTTCTGTCTTTTTTTGTTAATTTAAAGGGCAATTCGGTCTTTTGATTACTTGTACATTATGCTAAATGCTTGCACATAAAGTGAAAATGACCGAATTGCCCTTTAAGTTAAAAAAAGACAGAAATACCCTTGATTTAACGGAAAAATGGACGGAGTTAACGAGCCGGATGAAAATGGCAAGATTTCAAACCTTTTGGATCCAGATGCGAAAAAACAAACTTTTGGACGAAAGTCGCAAAACTGACTAAACTTCTGGGACGAAATGACATTTTACTCATATCTTATGTATTTCTTTCTCTTTAACATTAATGGTTTTAAAAATATAACGTTTGCCAAAGTAAGATTAATGTTAACATTGCAAATTTCATTAAACTAATTGTAAGGTGGGCTGTTTTCATTAGGGTGCATAGATCCTGAAAACTTCAGGGAATTCAAGCTTGTGAAACGCACGCAGCTTAGCCATAACGTTGCCAAATTCAGATTTGCTCTTCCTAAACCTACTTCAGTGTTGGGACTTCCTATTGGACAGCATATTAGTTGCCGGTATATCACTCTTCAAACTATATGTTGCCTGAAAAATAGATGCTTTTGTGTTGTGATATCAAATTTACTAAACCTAACAGAGTTTTTGATGATTACAATGAACCTTATACATATGGTACAGATGAAATGTTCAGTTTTAACTGGTAACAAATGCTTTAAAGTTTTGATCTCAAAAGTTGAAGTGTATGATTGTTTTTTATTACAATGAAAATCTCGGTTTTAAGTTTTAACTGGTAACAAATGCATATTAAGTTTGTGAGTAAGTTACACGGGATAGTCCCTTAGGTTTTCTAAAATTTTGGAAATGGTCCCTAAGTATGAGAATTACAGAGATAGTCCAAACTTTTGTAATTTGTAACACCTATAGTCCAAACTTTTGTAATTAGTAACACTTTTAGTCCCTGAAACACAGATGGGGTTGAACTTTTTGGTCAACAAATGGGGACTAAAAGTGTTACAATTTGCAAAAATTTGGACTATATGCGTAACTTCTCATACTCTTGGAAAACTACAGTGACTATCTGTGTAATTTACTCATAAGTTTGATCTCAAAAGTGTATCATTGTTAGATTCGGGACACAATGGTGTGGTACAATTCATTTTTCACAAGTACCAAATGAAAAAAAAAAGTAAGCAATTACTTTTTTTTAATAATCTTTTAGGGGTAAGGATAGCCAAGGTGAAGAGGTTATTAAACCATACACCCCTACCACTTTGGATAGTGATGTTGGATATTTTGAGTTGGTTATTAAGGTACATATTCAAAATCTTCAAACTTCCCTCTTATGCTTTTAGTAAATTTAAAAAGTGTATGTTTTATAATTCATGAAATTATGCTGTCTTAATATAGATGTATCCACAAGGTCGTATGTCCCACCACTTCAGAGAGATGAAAGAAGGTGATTATATGGCAGTAAAGGGACCTAAGGTAACACCAATTTCATGTTTTATCTTTTTTTTTAATCTACTTGACATGTTATCAATAAAAATCACCCACACTGACCTGTTTGGACATAAATTGGTTTTTAAGTTTCCCCTGTAAGTTTAATGATATTGAAGGCACATCTCTCGGAAAACTATAAATAAATTACCTTGTATTCTCTATCAAGTGACCCCGCTAACTCATGAAATTTCCAAGTTAGTATTAATTTTGACTGTAGCACTTTTAACACGTAAGGTTTAAAAAATTTATCATATTTTTAAGACAATCACACTTAAAAGGTTAAAGTACACAATCACACAAATATTAGAGTTGGAGTGAGTACCTGTAAAAAGAATATAATTTTTCAAGTACACATTAGTTGGGTCATGTAGTGAACAAAAGTATATTAGATTTAATAATTAACTTATTTATTATTCAAAACAAAAATTTTAATGTTATGCACTTTCTGCTAATCCTTTACGTTTAACTTACTGTTAGATTTGTTAATTTCAGGGGCGCTTCAAGTATCGACCTGGTGACGTGAGAGCGTTTGGAATGATTGCTGGGGGCTCGGGCATCACTCCAATGTTTCAGGTGTTGATTAATTTTATATCTTGTAAAGTTAAAAGATATTTCTTCTATTCGTGCACTTATCCCTTTTAAAATAATCTGGTTATTTTATATACGGTGTAAAATTATTATTATTTTTTGTGTTTTTTTTTTTAATTCTAGGTTGCTAGAGCTATTCTAGAAGACGAATCAGACAAGACCAAGTTGGATCTCATCTATGCTAACGTTACAGTTGATGACATCCTTCTTAAGGTAAGTAATTATATATTTAACGTTATTTTTCTGAAGGTGTATCTGCTCTGGTTTTTGGTTAAACTTTACTTAAGTAACTCACTGGATATTATACAGGAAGAAATAGACACACTTGCTTCTAAATACGCTGGCCGCTTCTCAGTTTACTATGTATTGAATCAGGTAATATAAATATAATTTAAGATTGATCGGTTTATTTACTTTTAACGTTGGCCTTTTCATCATATGCTTGTGGAATGTTTTTATCTCTAATGATTTATATACTGTAAATGTTGTTAATTGTCGGTTCTTGCTTGCATGGAAATACATTGTAGTTATAAGTAGATGTCAACTTCCGGGTTGGGATGTACTCCAATTGGTCCCAAAATCATTGTCCACAAAAATAAAAGAGTAAAATACCATTTTTGTCCCTGAGGTTTGGCTAGTTTTGCAACTTTCGTCCAAAGATTTGTTTTTCTGTATCTGGATCCAAAAGGTTTGAAATTTTGCCATTTTCATCTGGCTCGTCAACTTCATCCATTTTTCTTCGTTAAGTTAGGGGTATTTCTGTCTTTTTTGTTAACTTGAAGGGCAATTCGGTCTTTTTCACTTTATGTAAAAAGACTGAATACCCCTGAAAAAAACAGAAGAATTGTCCTTTAAGTTAACAAAAAAGAAGGAACAGAGAAAAATGGATGGAGTTAAGGGGCTGGATGAAAATGACAAGATTTCAAACCTTTGATGCCAGATGCGGATAAACAAACATTTGGACGAAAGTCGCAAAACTGGCCAAACCTCTCAAGGGACAAAAATGGCATTTTACTTAAAATTAAAACAAAATCTAAGATACGCATTAATGCAAATTTTAATTAGCAGAATGCCAACTTTAACCTTAATGCATTCAAGATACAGACAGGCTTGGAGAACTTACAAGATGTAAATGATAAATTGGGACATTAGTAAAATATGACTATCCAATTTTGCTAGTGGACAGTATTCTTTTTAGCGATATTTATATAGAAATGTGACATCATGCGTAATGGTCTATTTTGTACTTTTGAAGCCACCGGAGGGATGGACAGGTGGCGTTGGCTTTGTAACAAAGGAAATGATTGCAGAACATTTTCCCGCTCCTGCTTTTGATATTAAGGTATACCCATTTTTAACTGCTTTTGATACACTTTGGAGGAACGTTTTCTTTTTGGAATCAACCCATTCATATTTAGATGGGTCGATATTGCCACGTGTACATGTAACTTGTTTACTGTCGGCAACAAATTCATAAACTAAGAAACAAATGAACTTGCAGATCCTAAGGTGTGGTCCGCCACCAATGAACAAGGCAATGGCTGCTCATCTTGAAGCTTTGAATTACGGACCGGAACACCTATTTCAGTTCTAAATGTGGAACCAGATTTGTTGTATTTGAGATGTTTCATGTCGAATAAAGTTTTTCATTGTATCCATTGGTCATAGATTCATAGGAGTTGGCCCGTTAACGGTCTAGATGGGCTCGGTTTGAGACGAAATTGCTGCATGCAAACTCGGCCCTCGGCCATTTGGAATTCTTATCTCATTTTTCAAATTTGGTTTCTGCCTTTTCTTTTGGCGTTCATAGAGTTTTTTTTTAGACAATTGGTTATTATGGTAAACAATATATCAGATTATATATAGCGAGAAGAGTAATGCAAGAACATGCAGTATAAAAATAAACCATTTATTCTTTCAATAAAACGCGATTAGGATTTTTCCACTACGCATTGTGGTGGGTAATTTCCATACGAACCACACTGTAAAGACCAGTATGAAGCTGCAAAATATAGATGTGTAGAACAACCAAAATGAAATAATATGCAACACAGAAGAAAATTGTGACATAACCAATATACTAACATTGATTATTTTTCATGAACTCATTCTAACCCGTTAGCTCGTGTTGACCCAAACCCACATACCTATACCCTTGGTTGTAAAAATCCCGAATAGACGCCGATTAATCACAGTTAATTCCTGATTAATCGCTACTCCCTACCCTACCGCCCGACTAGCGATTACTACAACAATGCCTATACCATGCATACAATAAGAAAGGCATAAATGACAAGTCTGTCCTTTCAAGTCAACCACATTTAAGTTTGTACAGATTATAGAGAGACCAAACAAACCATTACTTGTTTATTGTTTCTATTCTCTTTTTGAATGTGAAATTTACCAGCATCATCATATCGACTCTCTACGTAACATATTGTAAGCTGGTAAATCTTTCACAGATGTCACATCCTCGATTACGAGCTCCTTCTCTAGTTGCGTTCTTGTGGACTTTATAACCTCCTACAAACTCAAAAAAAAATCCAAATTTAGATGCAATTTCTGATTTCATATATTTCCCTTTCAAAATACAAAAAAGTTATCATATTTAACCATTTCATATCACATAAAATTGTAACATTCGATTTTCACATAACAAACAATAAGAACGGTTAACAACGTTATCGTGATACAAGATATTATAAGCAACTAATTTTGTTTTATTAACTATGATCAAATGGATAAATAAGACATTTTTACAGTTCGAAAGATATATATTATAAAATTTAAAAAATATATATGAAAATCTAAATGAGTCAAGTGGTCACTGCACTAAAAGTATATGTTTTTATGCATACAACCTCCTAATTCATTTTAATTAAAAAAAAATAAATCATTATTGTAATATTTTTTTATTACTAATCATATTTCATCGCATCAATGCTTCAACATTTTTTTTTGGAAAATGGACAAAAGGTTTTTTAGCGGCACTAAAAAACCCGATAATCAATCCGTAATTTTCCAGCTCTAATAAAAAAACATTAACAACTTTGGCAATTGCTTACATTGAATTCCATATACGAAGCACGCCTGGCGAGCCAATGAACATCCATGAGTTTAAAAGCAACACAATAAAGCTCATCGAAAGCCGACTCATCATTACTAAGAAATTCCAAGAAGCGCAAGCCCGGTAAAGATGTTGGTAACCCTGAAAATAAATTAACAACCTATCATAAATGTGTGATTATATTAGATCATGATTCTTATCATCTTCAAAGATGAAAAAAAGAAGGAATTATTCATTTGTTGTTTATACCTGACTGAATACCCAACATTTGCACCAACATGAAAGAAATATTGATGCCAGCTACCGCAAAAGGATACTCCCATTCAGCTCTATCTCCTTCTTTTTTGTTTAGAAGGTCTTGAAAAGCTTCCTGTAATAATCATAAAATTACAAATCCCACCTTCAACTTTGCCAAAATTATGCATTTTGAACAAAAGTTCCGATTTCAATAATTAAAGTTGAAAAATGTTTACGCTACACAATCCAGTAGAAAAAAATCTCAAAATTTGCCCAAAAGTTACCCTCTTCCTCTTCAACCTCTTAACTTCTTAATTTTTATTTTTTACAAAAACCAAAATACACCATATCAAAAACCAAAATCCAAAATATCATAGAAATCAACTAGTGGGTTACCACCCGCGGGTTCGAAACGTAGATAAAAATAAGCAAATTGCAAGAGTTAAAAGTTGTTCGATGTTTTGGTTAAGGAAGTAAACATGTCATTATTAAAGTTGAGGGGCTAAAGCTGTTTTTTTTATTAAAGTTGAGGGGCCAAAGCTGTTTTAGTTAAGGGGCTAATCATGTCATTACAAAAGTTGAGGGCTAAACCTGTCATTACCAAACTTGACGGGCTAAACATCTCAACCCAACTTTGAGGGGCTAAAGTTGGTTAATGCCAAAGTTGAGGGGCCAATGTTGGTTGATGTGACAAAATAGCATATTTATTTATAGTACATATAATATATCTGCAAAGGCAGTATGAAGAGTCCATCGAATTCAAGAAACGAACCGGATATGTGTTGGCAAAGAAGATAAGATTCTCTAGAGATATGAACCCTCCACCCCTGCAATAAATATTCAACATTTAAAAACATAAACCAATACGCATAAAGTTAAACATATATATAAATTACCTGAAGTCCGTAGAAGGGTCATTTCCTTGCCACCCCATATCTTTCCAAGCCTCCGATTTAAGTCCCGGGAGTTCCCGATTTGGGTACGCTGACCTCCATAACGTCCTTAGTGCATCCTGCCATCCAAATTGAATTAATTATTTCTAACAAAAAAAATAATTAGGGGGGGGGGGGGGGGGTTAACTTATTAGTAGGGAATTCGGATTATGATTTGTATCTAATTTATAAGAATTGCATCTTTATGGCCTTCCTTCTAGAATACATATAATATCAAAGAGAAAAGAAACATCTTTACTTGAGTAAGAGTAAAAAACTCAAAAAGGAAATCTAGCTAAATAGAGTAAAGTACACGGTGGTTTACCAAAATTTTGGATTTGGTCCCTAGCTTTCTAAAAGTACACAGATGGTCCCTATGGTTCGCACTTTGTAACGCATTTAGTCCCAAACTTTTTCCAAAAGAACATGTATGGTCCCTATAGTTTGCAAGTCGCTAACTTGGACCCGTTGAAACGTTTAGATTTGTTGATTGACTAAATGCGTTACAAAGTGCAAACTATAGGGACCATCCCTGTACTTTTGAATAGCTAGGGACCAAATCCAAAATTTTGGCATACCACAAGAACCATCGGTGTACTTTACTCTTGCTAAATATTCAAAACTTGAAGAGCGACAAACCCATTCTCTATACTATTAATAGGATCAATTATAACAAGTCACACACTCATTTTCTAGAGATACAGAAACAAAGAAATTCCACGGTCGCACAAGTAGAGAAACATGATGCAACAATTATGAAGTAAGGAAATATTTACTTGGTGCTCCAAAGAAGAACCATCAAAAGGGACCTCCAATCTTTTCTGCAGAGCTTTGAGCCTTGATTCCTATTCCCATATGCCCGGAAAAAAATTAAAATTTAAAATAAATAATACCATACTATTATGAAATCCGATTTCATAACATGTACATCTATGATTCAAATTTAAATATGCTTAAATGAAAAAAAAATTAGGACGTCATATGTTTCGTTGTCTATTGTGCATAGATGTTACATTATCGTATGTCAAAGCCAACAAATTTATTTAATACTATTGAATATACCTGTAACGGAGTAAGTGATGATGAAAGAAGCTTCTTTGTGGGTACACTTCCTGTCGTTGAAGGTAAAGTCAAGGCGCGCACAATAAACGATCCGGATCCGAATAGTACTCTTGCTACAAAAAATAAATTGCTCATAAAATTACCACTAGATATTGCAGAGACAAACACCAAAGAAACATTGTTTTACCAAAATGATCAACTATAAGTGACAGTTGACAAATAGTCAAATACTAGGATCTCAAAAAGAGTAAGGTACACGGATGGTCCCTGCGGTTAATCATAATTTTGGATTTAGTCCCTAGCTTTTTTAAAGTAAACGAATGGCCCCTATGGTTTGCACTTTGTAACGCATTTAGTCCCCAATTTTTGCCAAAAGTACATGGATGGTCCCCTTTGTAACGTACTTAGTCACTAAACATTTGGGACTAAATGCATTACAAAGTGCAAACCACAGGGACCATTTGTGTACTTTAAGCAAAAGTTGGTGACAAAACATGTTATAAAGTGCAAACCACAGGGACCATACGCGTACATTTGAATAACTAGGGACTAAATCCAAAATTTTAGTTAACCGCAGTTCTAACTGATGGATCTCATCCTTTTGTTTTCTTACAAAATTTAACTAATTAATACCTAACCACTGTGCCCATTCTGAAATTATGTTAGAGAATAGAAAATTCCAGTGGAAGCGCTCTTTACTTTTTGCATCGTACAAAATACTTTCCTGCTTTTGCACCTGACATGCAAAGACAATGATTATACATACACAAACACATATAGAGAGGGGGGGGGGGGGGTGTTCACATGTAAACTATTAAAAATTTTAGGAACCAAAGGAACGGGTCAAATGTAAACTATTAAAATTTTAGGAACCAAAGGAACCCTAACAAAATTTTAGGAACCTGACATGCAAAGACAATGATTATACATACAACAACCCTAACCCGAACACACTTTTTAATGTTCATTTGTCAATATGATTAATACTTTGTGACTTAGTAACAATTTAAACAATCAAAAACTCCAGCTCAAATAAACATTTTTATAACATATGTCTTTTTAATTGGTTTTGTTCCTCATCTCTCATTCCCAATAAACAAATTTGGTTTACATAATGAATAAAGTTGCAAGATTTAAAAGTTGGTTAAGACTTAAGAGCTCAAAAAGGAAATTAATTTCACTTCTAGAGATGAATAGCGAGAACAAAAACTAAAAATCAAAGTACCTAACGTTGAATGTTAGCATTTATTTTATATAACCATTTAAAATTTATATATGAACTTTTTTAATTACCCAAAGCTTAAATGGGTCAACGGTTTAGGGAATGGCTCGTGCTTAGGTTAAACCATATATTAATGTGTCGTGTTCACATGTTTTAAAAGCAAGTTATATAAGCCAACCCAAAAGCTGATTTATTTTTGACATGTTCTTAGATGTGTCAGGAATTGTATTTTTTTTTTACCAAAAAAATTGCACTTTTTTGCATTTTTTTTCTTATGAAAAATGTGTGGTCCAGAATTGTCCTCAAGGTTCTCAATTACCCTAGTGATTCTCACGTAATCCTAATACATATAGGGGAAGGTTATTGTACAATAGCCTCTTAACATGCGTAGGTACTGTAGGAATGTGATAATCACTGCCTCTCCTTTATTCACAATACTCATGAATATAAATACAAGAACCTGTCCTCTAATCATGGAGTAATAATCTCGACTATAATTACAAATTTATCCTTTAAAAATATAACAGGGAATAATATATAAGCTAATAAATATATATGCTAATACTCCCCCGCAGTCGAAGCGGGAGGAGACCGAATGCTGAGACTGGAGCGGAAGTCTTCAAAGAGAACCCGTGGCAAACCTTTCGTAAAGATGTCGGCAATCTGATGTTGCGAAGCCAACAAATTTCGGACACTACATTTGCAACCCCACGATATTCGGCTTCAGCACTTGAGCGCGAGACCGTTGGTTGACGTTTGGAAGACCAAGAGAGAAGGTTGTCACCTAAGTAGATGCAATAGCCTGAAATGGAACGGCGGGTGTCCGGGCACCCCGCCCAGTCCGCGTCCTTGTAAGCCAAAAGAGACAAGTTGGAGGGCTTGCTTATCGTAAGGCTAAGAAAGGTTGTGCCCTTGACATAACAGAGTATGTGCTTCAAGGCATCCCAATAGGTGGTCCGCGGGGCGTGCATATGCATACAAATCTGTTGGATAGCATAGGTGATGTCCGGGCGGGTGAAGGTAAGATACTGAAGGGCACCCTCAAGACTCTTATAGAGAGTCGGTTTGTCAAATAAGTCACCTGCGTCCCTACCAAGTTTGGAGTTTGTGTCAACGGGAGTAGCAACCGGGTTACAAGATTCCATGCCCGCCCGTTTAACAATGTCCAAAGCATATGCATGCTGAGACAAAAACATGGAGTCTCGTAGCCTAGTGACCGAAATACCCAAGAAGTAGTGAAGTCGGCCGAGGTCTTTCATAGCAAACTCTCGCGCAAGGCCGGACAAAAGACGCTTGCGAAGGCCATCAGTGGATGTCACGAGAAGAATGTTATCCACATAAAGAAGCATGTATGCGGTTTCAGTCCGATTGTGAAGTGTGAAGAGAGAGTTGTCACACTTACTTTGAGTGAAACCTAAGGTGAGGACATAGTCTGTGACCCGTTGGTACCAAGCGCGTGGGGCTTGCTTTAGGCCATAGAGGGACTTCTTGAGGGAACAAACATGGTTTGGAAAGCGTGTGTCGCGAAAGCCCATAGGTTGGTACATGTATACAGTCTCATGAAGTTTTCCGTGCAAGAATGCATTAGTGACATCCAATTGATGAACCGGCCATGACTATGAGAGAGCAAGTGTTAGAACCGTTCGGATTGTAGCGGGTTTAACTACCGGGCTAAATGTCTCCCCACAATCTACCCCGACCTGTTGTAAACGACCATCGCAAACAAGCCTCGCTTTATAGCGTTCTAAGGAACCATCAGACCTGTATTTATGTTTAAATAACCACATGCTACGAATTACATTCATGTGTGGTTGTCTCGGAACCAATTCCCATGTCTCATTTTTTATAAGAGCATTAAACTCGTTGACCATGGCATTTGACCAGTCCGGGGAGGATAATGCATGAACAGGATTCTTGGGGATGGGAGTGATGGAGGTCGAGTGGAGGTTGAGAATAGACTTTGGCTTAGAGATGCCATCCATTGCGCGGGTGCGCATGGTACGAGCGGGAGGTGGGGGTGGTGTAGGAGGAGGTGGGGTTATAGTTGATGGTGACGTAGAGTGTATCGGTTCAGTTTGTGTTTGGACATGAGAAGGGAACGGGTGAGTTGGGTTTGTGTGTGTGATGGCGAGGTGGGAGGTTGAGTGGTGTATGGTGTTCAAGGGGAGAGAGGTGGGTCGGTGGTAGGATGAGTGGTGTGGGCCGTGTGTGGAGTTGAAGGTGATTGGGCTGAGTTGGGTGTTTGTTGGGGATGGGCTGTGATGGGAACGAGAAATGGGGCCAGTAGGATGGGTGGAGGGGATCAGTTAGGAAGTCATAGGTTTTTAGGGAGGGTGGATGAGAGGCAAAGGGGAAAACATGCTCATCAAAGACCACATGTCTATTAATGATGATTTGGTTTGTGGAGAGGTTTAGGCATTTATATCCGCGGTGAGTGGGCGGGTAGCCTAAAAACACACACGGCATAGATCGGTTTGCAAGTTTGTGAAGAGTGGTGGATGGTATGAGTGGGTAGCACAGGCACCCAAAGACCCGAAGATGGTCATATGCGGGTGACTTACAGTATAGTAAGCGGGTGGGAGTAAGAAATCGATGATTTTTACTCGGGAGAATGTTTAGTATGTAAGTCGCAAGATCGAGGTCATGGTGCCAAAAATGTGGGGGAAGAGATGAGTGGGCTAGGAGGGTACGTATGATGTTGTTAATGGTGCGGATTTTGAGTTCCGCCTTCCCATTTTGAGACGAGGTGTGGGGACACGAGAGTCGAAAACTCATTCCGGTTTTATTGCAAAATGTTTTAAATGAGTTGTTGATGTATTATGTACCATTATCACATTGGAAAGTCTTAATTTTTCGTTCAAATAGGGTTTCAATATGTTTATAATATGACGAAAATATGGTGAAGACTTGAGATTTGTGTGCCATCGGGAAGGTCCATAAAAAATTAGTGTAGTCATCTAAGAACAATACGTAATATCGATGACCCGCCGAGGACATGACTGGTGAAGTCCATAGATCGCTATGGATGATATCAAATGGTAAGTATGTGTGAGTCATTGAATCAGTAAATGGTAAGCGTACACTTTTGCCCAATACACATGAATGACAAACATGTTTATTATTAGATTTAGCAAAAGAAATAAAACTAGATGTTTTTAAAGAGTTCAACAAAGCATGGCCTGGGTGACCGAGGCGATGATGCCAAAGCTCTTGAGAAATTGCAGCTAATGAAAAATGGTTGTTGAAGCTGATGAGTTGAGATGGTTGAAGTGTGTAGAGATCGCCACTACTGTTGCATCGCAGAATAGGCGCCTTGGTCTTGTAGTCCTTCACAAGAAAGCCAAATGCATCAAATTCAATGGAAATTGAGTTATCAGTGGTAAGTTTAAAAACCGAAATGAGATTTTTTATTAATTTTGGTGCAAAGAGAACATTGTTTAGTTTTAGAGGTGGAAAGGGATGAGGTAAGGTTGCGTATCCATATCCGTGAACTGGGATGGTCGTGCCATTGCCAACAATTATATTTTGTTTAATGCTATTATTAAAATAAGAATGAAAATTACCTATGGTGTTCGACATGTGTCCTGTAGCGCCGGTGTCCATAACATCAACATTTGGTTGATTAAAAGACATAGTATATAGAGCTTGCTCTATATTAGTGGGCTCATAGGAGGCATGATGTGCTTGGCTTGGTCGCGGCCCAAGAATGCCGTTTCCAGACGAGTTCGGCTGAGGTGAAACATGCTGGGTATTTTGTGTGGGGTAAGGGCATGGTGGGATGGGCCAATTATGGGCTTGTGGGTTGTACCATGGAGACGGTTGAGAGTAGTTTGGGCCAGGCCATTGTGGAGGGTAGAGAGGTGGATATTGTGGACTGTAGTTCGGCCAGGATGCAGTGCCACGACCACGAGCCGAGGAGCCCCTGCCCCGGCCCCTTCCGCGGGTGCGCCCTCGGCCCGTGTGCGCTCAGAAGACACATCTTGGGTATGCGCTGCAACATGTAGTGCTGTACCCGCAGCCGTGGCTGCCGCCATGGCGGTTTCAGCCTTTCGTGTTTCCTCCATGAGAAGCCGGGATCTGGCATGGTAGAAGGTAGGGAGCGGATCAGTCTGCTGAAGAAGCATGGCAAAGGAGCCATATTGTTCGTTCAGTCCCGTAATCATCTGCATGACAAGGTCCGAATCAGCAATGATTTTCCCGACGTTGGCTAGTTGATCATAGAGCATTTTGAGATGTTGGCAGTAGGCGGTTGCATTGGGAAAGTTGTCTAGACGGGTGTTGGTGAGTTTGTTTGTAAGGTGAATGGCGCGGGTGGTTTTGTTATCTTGAAAGATATCGGCTAGAGTTTTCCAGGCGTCAGAAGCCGTGGTGTTGGGTTTGAGGATTGTGTGAAGCAGATCGTTTGAAATGGTACCATAGATCCATTGGAGTACAATCGAATCTATGCGTTCCCATGAATCTGCAGCAGGAGGAGATGGTTCGGATCCGGGGTAGCGGCCGACGGTTTGGCCGGAGGTTTTTTCTGAGTGAGATGGTCGTAGACCATGTAGGCTTTGCAATGGATTCGAAACAATTCAGACCAAGAGGTGTATTGAGCTGATTCCATCTCTAAAGTGATGGGGATGAGGTTCTTAATGTTTGAAACGGTGACCGCGGGATGAAGTTTGGAGTCCATTGTAGAGGGAAGAGGACAGGGGAAGATGTGAAAGGGAGATGGATGGAAAAAAAATGAGGAAGAGAGGTGGGCGGCTAGGTTTAAACTCGTGATACCATGTAGGAATGTGATAATCACTGCCTCTCCTTTATTCACAGTACTCATGAATATAAATACAAGAACCTGTCCTCTAATCATGGAGTAATAATCTCGACTATAATTACAAATTTATCCTTTACAAATATAACAGGGAATAATATATATGCTAATAAATATATATGCTAATAGGTACGAAGTGAATTACGCATGTGATAGGACTCTACCTTGTCAGCGGGTTGACCCGTCTGGGTCCAACGGGTCCCGGTTCAATTACCTTGACCTGGTCAATGAAGAGCAAAGATTTAGGGCTGAATTAATGGGAGGGGGGGGGTTGACTGCTATTGGAGTGAAAGTCAAGCACAGAGTCAAAGGGCTGAATTTAGGGGCTAAACTTTAGGATTCGTAACTTCTCTATTTCTTATTTAAGTATTTCATTTCTGCCTTAGTTTTCTATGTCTTGTTTTGTTTGATTATCTAAGTGTTTATGTATTGGAGATTAGCCATCTCGAATCAGGCCACCTATCTTATAATTTCAATAAATTAGCCCTTTATTTTCCGGTATCTATCATTTGGTACCATTGCCGGGAAACGAAGAGAAGATGGATCAAAAACCCGGAGATTACAGAGATACTATTGCTGCTCAATTAGCAGCCTTAGGAGCGCGACTGGATTCAATTTTTGTAGCCATGAAGAATGATGTTGAAACAATCAAGGCCCAGACGTATGGAACATCCGCTATCATGGTACAGTCTAGTCTAGTGATTGATCCTATCATCCCTACTCATATTGCTCATCCTAAACATAATTTAGAACCCGAGGATGAACCTCAAGGCATATTGAAAAATCTGGTCAAGGGGGACCATACCATCCTTTCCATCATTTTCCGCCTTTGCACCACCATCTCCTCTAGCACAACCCCTAACAGTAGCATCTCCACCACCTACTTCTGCCACCCCACCACATATTACCGTTGAATTGCCACCAAAGCACATCGCTACCTACACTTCTCCTTGCCTCGCTACGTCCTCAAACAAACCTCCACCAACACCAACAATCACACCGGTTCTACCGGTACCCTCCCCCATGTTGTTTACAACCACGCCCATACAAGGGGCAAACTTTCCAGCAGCTCTTGTACCACCAATCGCATCACTGCCAACTTCAACCGGGTGTCAAAATGACCTGCCAAATCAGTATGGGATGGCACAAAGTTGGGTTTTCAACACCGCCCAGCAAGAAGCTCAAAACTCCACTACTTGCCACCATCTCTCCATTGAACCATTCAAGGAACAATTAATGACTGGAACATATCATTTTTCGCCTAATCGACTTGAGGACAAGTCGTTTCTCCGAGCGGGAAGTATTGATAGGACTCTACCTTGTCAGCGGGTTGACCCGTCTGGGTCCAACGGGTCCCGGTTCAATTACCTTGACCCAGTCAATGAAGAGCAAAGATTTAGGGCTAAATTAATGGGGGTTGACTGCTATTGAGTGAAAGTCAAGCACAGAGTCAAAGGGCTGAATTTAGGGGCTAAACTTTAGGATTCGTACCTTCTCTATTTCTTATTTAAGTATTTCATTTCTGCCTTAGTTTTCTATGTCTAGTTTGTTTGATTATCTAAGTGTTTATGTATTGGAGATTAGCCATCTCGAATCAGGCCAGCTACCTTACAATTTCAATAAATCAGACCTTTATTTTCCGGTATCTATCAGCATGTTCATTTTTAAAATACGCATGTTACAAAATTCAAATCCCGCATGCCATCAAAATTGAAAAGTATGCATGCGTTAACTCAAATTACAAACGGGTTGGCTTAACCCTAATTACGCATGTTATAAATACATAATTACGCACGTTATTTGCTCACTTCGCACCTTCGCATGTTACAACCCATTTGTATTATAAACTTTCTCTCTCTCTCTGCATATATATATATATATAGGGGAAGGTTTATTTGAGAATAAATTTTATTGATAAGAAAAAGAACAAAAGGGTACAATTGTAAAACATTAAATAGTTTTTTTCTCATCTCATTTATTATTATGTTTGACTAATTAATTAGTCATAAAGACTATCATCCTCCACACTAAAAATTCTGCCTACACACATAAAAAGTTACCCTACACATTTCGAAATTTATCCTACACATATTGAAATTTATCCTACACACCTCGTATTTATCCTACACTATAAATGAATTTTTAGTTTTATTTTTTGAGAAAAATATATATCTTAATAATAAGTTACAAATTTAATATAGTTAGTTATTAAAGATGAAACTACCAATTAATGATGTATGTAAGTTTACAAATATACCCTTATAGTTACATTAAATACAAATATTAAATGAAGTCTAATAAAGCATTCCTATTGGTTGAGGTTTCTTATCTTTTCTCCTTACAAAGAATTTCTTCTAATTTGAACCCTCCACTATATATATATATATATATATATATATATATATATATATATATATATATATATATGATCAATTTATGGATGAGAATGAAATTGGAAAAAAAGTACCTCCAACTGCTTAGCTTTATAGTCATCATTTTTCCCTAGTAAAGGCTCTTGTAGGTCGTCTAAATCTTTACCAACTAAATGCTCGTGCTTTTTACCATCAACATCCCCATGATGGAGTCTTCTCCTTATTGTTTGTGATGTCATTATCCTTAATTATCGAATATTTTTTCTGAAGCCTGTTCAAATTCATCATCAAACGATATAACAACCTTCAAACAAAACTTAAACCATGATACTAGTTAATAGTAGCACAATACTAACGACTTTAAATGACCTCAAAACTCATATATTTAATATGGAATGAGATGTCAACAAAGACTCTCACTTGATAGCTTCTGGTCAAGCTGAGTTAGAAACTCAAAAGATCACAAAGGGTCTCATAATTCATGCTCATAACCTATATAAAAACTCAAAAATCAAAAGTCTATAACCTTGACTTTTGAAGTCAAGCCACACGACCCAAATCCCAAAATTTGTAATAAAGACTTACCAAGTAATTGACTTTATACTAAAAGATCATGAATTTGATCCACTAAACAATCAAATTGATAAAAATTAAACCAATTATGATCTATTTGGATGTCAGTATAGTGAATTAGGTACAATGCTAAAGAGGGTACTATCAGGTATCCCCAAATCAACTAAAACCATAGCAGAAAACTATTGATAACCCACTTCAAAAGATCACAAAGGGTCTCAGAATCCATGCTCAAAACCTAAAAAAAACTCATAAGTTTATGATCTTTGACTTTTTGAGTTAAACCACATGACCCAAATCCCAAATCCTATTATTATTTGTAATAAAGACTTACCAAGTAATCGACTTTATACTTAAAGAACATGAATATGATCCACTAAACAATCAAAATGATGGAAAAATACAGCAATTTACAATCTTTATGGATGTTGGTATATTGAATTAGGTACAATGTAAAAGAAGAAATTAGGTATCCCCAAACAAACTAAAAGTCTAAAACCATGTCAAGAAACTATTGATAACCCACTTCAAAATATCACAAAGGGTCTCAGAATCCATGCTCAAAACCTAAAAAATCTCATAAGTTTACGATCTTTGACTTTTGGAGTCAAACCACAAGACCCAAATCCCAAATCCTATTATTATTTGTAATAAAGACTTACCAAGTAATTGACTTTATACTCAAAGATCATGAATATGATACACTAAACAATCAAAATGATGGAAAAACAAAGCAATTTACAATCTTTATGGATGTTGTTACCTTGAGGGAGAGAAACAGATCGATGAAACCCTAATTGAAAAGAATTCGAAGAGGATTGATTGAATGAAGGGGGTAGAGAAAGAGTAAGAAACAAGCAAAGAAACCCCCTCTTCTTCTCCTCTCCCCTAAGCAGCAGAATGAAGGAAGGTAGGATATGAATGAGAGTTTACGTTTTCAGGACGTCAACCTATGTATGTATATGCTATATCTATATGTTGCTTCTTTCCATTAACACAACGCACCGACAATTAAACGGGTCGGATATCTACCTCATTTTACCAATTGGACGGATTGATTTTTTTTAGAACTATGCTACCACAATTATTAAATTCTTAAATTGAACAGCTTTCTTGTGTTATTTCAGTTAGACAATGTTATTTTAATCGGGTCATCGCTGGATTGAGTTTAGCTTGGGCGTTCCCCTGGGATACTGCCGGCTGTCACTGACAGTCATGTCACCACAAGAGCAGAACCATCTGACGTAACAAACGGTGGGACGAAAACCCGAGTGGGCTCAGGATAGAACCTGACACCTCTACAAGGAAGCTAGGCTCTATCTATCATTGCCTAATCTACCAAAGTGATACAAAAGGTATTGAACTTGGGTCTTCATTAAAGAATTCAAGTCTCTCTACGACTATGGCACAAATGATGGATAATTAGACGGGTTGATAATAATAATAATAATAATAATAATGATAATAATAATAATAATAAAAATAATAATAATAATAATAATAATAATAATAATACGGGTGGAGTGGGTTCTAAGGACGCAAGTGACTTGTACAAACTGAAAAAAAAGACCCTTAAGTCGTAGAATTATATAAACTAATATATTTTAAACGACGATTAATGTTATACCAATAAACATAGTAAAATCATCATAGTATTAAAATGACAACCGTAATAGCTAATCGGTGATTCGTGAAGCTCTCCTAGCATTTTTATGGCGAATTGTTTAATCACCTCTTCACAGCTTAGGGCTTAACAAAACACTCAGTTCTAAGAAATATCAATTAACGTTGAATTTTATGAATCAAGAAGATAAAAAAAAAGTACTGTGAGTGGTTGTAACGGTCAATGAAGGTGGCGGTGGCTGGTGGATGTGGTCGTCGGTCAGTGGTGGGTCAGTGGTGGTCGCCATCATTGGGTTAGGGGCCTAGGGCTGGGTTGGGGTCGTGACGTGTGGTGGGTGCCTGGGTGGTGATTGTTTTGTGTTACTGTTCTACTTGTTTTTTTAATGATGTTAAATTGTTAATTGTTATTTTTATAATATGTATCATGGATCAATTGTTTTTGTTTAGGCCTAGTAAGTTATGAGGTTTTATTTTTATTTTTTTAGATAGAGAGTCCATTAAAGTTTTGAGGTTTTATTGTTTCATATATAGGCTCAATAAGTTTTTTAGTTTTATATTTTAAATATATAAATATATAGATTTAGAGTCTTGACCGAGGTGCGGGTCGTCCACCTCTGGGGCGGGCCCTGGATATGTGAATCATTTTTTGGAATGAACATATATTTTTTGTTAACACCGTTTTTCTTACACCTAAATACCATTTAATTTGGACTTTCATAAGAGGCAATCATCATATCATTAGACCAGTAAGTTTTGGGTTTGAAATGAACATATAACATATGAACACACACCATTTCTAGGATTCCAAGATCTACTCAGGTACCTAGGTTGGGAGGATGTGGTATACACCCCCCATGATCTTTTTTAGACCACCCTAAGAAATTTTATCACAACTGTTGATTCTTCCGAGACGCCTACTTTCGCCGGTTGTAGGGATGTGCTTACGTTCAGTTTCAGTTATTTCGGTTTACAATTCTCGGTTCCCACGATGAGTTTGATTCAATTTCGGTTTTTTCGGCTTTGCAACTTGGGCTTAAAAAAATTGGGCTGAAATGTTTGATTTATTCTTTTCATTGTGTGACCTGAACCGAACTGTTAGGTATCAAATAGTAGGAGGGGTCAGTTGTAATATTAGCGTAGTGTGAGGGGTTTAGAAGTAAAATGTGATTGTAATACAGTTCGTTAAATAAATGAACTGTGAACAGAATCGGGTAGCTATTGATTTGAGAGTTAATCTCCTTCTCTTCTGTGATTCTTCTTCTACAATTCTTTAGCTCTTAGTCTCTCGATTACCATTTTGTATCGTAACACGAACCAAATAAAATAATATTTAATGATAAACAACCGACACTCAAAACATTCTAATCCCTTTGAAAAATTTACTGATGCACCACTAAGAAAATCTATACGTAAAATGATATATAAGTAAGAGAGATTGCTTTTTTTGCTCCGTATCATTTAACAATTGTAATAAGAGATAACAAATAACGTACTTACATGTCAATCTAATAAGTCATCTTTTAATAACATTTTATAAATTATGGTAAACATAACTAGTTAAGGGTGCCAATATTCTCATAACTTATATCGATAGACTCCATTTTATAATAAATAAAACTTAATAGGTATCAGGCTTAGTGTAGGGGATTAACGCCCACGTGCACCTCAGCAATCTTTGGGCACTTAACACAGTTACGGGGCCAACAAGGGGGCCTAAGACTACGGGGTGTGGGGGGCTTGGGTTGGAAGTTTTGCACGACACGTGGCGAAGGTGGGCTTCACCAGGCCACCCCAAAAAAGTGGGGTGTGGAGGGGCGTGGCTTAGCCAGCCATGTGGATTTTTCTTTTAATTAAAGTAGCTCACCAAAGGCAGCCATATTGGACTAGCCTACCAAAGCCAGCCAGCTCACCCTGCCTCCCGCCCCACGCCAGGCGGAATACCCACGCCAAAGGGGCAACGCTCAGCCCAACGCCAACCCAGGGTGGGAAAACTGGCGTTGAAGGGCAACTCACGCCCCCAACCCAAACCCACGGTCAAATGGCAGCGCTTGAGTAATATAACAGAGATGAAAACATTTTGTCAGCCCACTACTAATAGTTGCATGTGTGTGCATATCTTATTGTTTAATGCAAGTCCTTAAAAAATTAAGAATAAAGTACACGGATGGTTCCTATGGTTTACCAAAATTTCGAATTTGACCCATAGCTTTCCAAGAGTACACATATCGTCCATGTGGTTTGCACTAAGCATTTAGTCCCTAGGTTTTTTCCAAAAATTACAAAGATGGTCCTTGTGGTTCGGACTTTGTAACACATTTAATCCCTAACTTGGATATGCTAAAACCTTCAGATTTATTGGCTAGGGACTAAATGCGTTTCAAAGTGCAAATCACAGGAACCATGCATACTTTTGGAGAGCTAGGTACTAAATTCAAAATTTTGGTAAACCACATAAACCATATGTGTACTTTACTCTAAAATTAACGTTCATTGGTTTTTAATTAAGCTTGCCCACACACAAAGTGATGTGAATATTTGTGAATATATACCCCAAACGGGACTGGTACAGCTATGCTTGTTCTGCTTCTCATTCAGGGATTTTTTTTTTTGGCAAATGGAACTAAACATGGAATTACTAAAGTAAGAGACAGAAGTATATGAGTTGGGCAACCCAAACACTTTGTTCTCATATGATATAAAATATGCAATGTTGAGTATCTGAAATACAAATACCAATACAAAAAACAAAAGTTTCAAGACATGCCTCATCTTTTACAAGCGATATAGACCAAGTGGTTGTTAGGCAGCAGCGCGATGCCCACGCCCACCACATTCTGAACACATTATATTACCGCTTCCACCGCAACCTGCAACCAAGAAGCCTATGAATACAACATATTTTTACACCCTATAAAACAAAATGGTCATGTTAGGTTTTTTTGTGGCAAAGTTACCGCACTAACGCCAAAAAAAATGCTGAAGAATTGACTACAAAGGGGCCTGGTCAATGGGTCATAAGTCAACGATGTCATACATGGCCTAGAAGTTTAGGAACTTCATATGCATCCTCTTGAATTTCAAAACACTACAATATCATATTTACTCATTTCTTATAGCAGGCTGTTTTCCTATTTGTTTAGTTAGTTAATATAAAGTGATTATATTTAATTTATTATGACATGGCTAATTACCATGCTTTTTGTGCGCTGAAAGGATAAATATTATAAAATGCAGGAAACTTTTAACTGCTAATATATAGATGAAATTAAGCTTATTTTTTAATCACACAACCTACTGCATTGCTCTATAAATTTTTTATTGTAATAATATGTTTTTATAATCATATTTAGATGCTTATAAGGTTAGGTTTACGTTTGACTTTCTGACCAAGCTGCATATGATCAATGCTTACAGGTTTGTCAGAAAAGAGATCATCATCATTATCATCATACTCACTAAATCTCACCAATAGCAGAGATAAAGTAGGGTCTGAGGAGGATAAGATGTAGATAGCCTTACCTCTACCCTATAGGAATAGAGAGGTTGCTTCCAGTGAGACCCCCGGCTCGACATTAGTTTTGCATCAAGCCTTGGATATAAGGCACATAACACTCCCGATTAGTGCATGTACCCCCTTGTCTTTCGGCTATCAACGCCACCACATGATGCATGATTAACCATCCCCCTCTTTTAACGTCATTTTCACGAAATTAGTAAAATAATGTTAAAATTAGTGCACTTTCACTTTGCCCCCCGAGCTCCCACACATATATACATTATATGCGCATACCGCAAGCGGGACGGTAAAGATAAGAAAACAGAAGAAATGTTATTTCTTTAGACCAAATTTCACTTAAGACCGAAATATATTTCCCAATGTGTGGTAAGTAGGAAGCAATAAAAGATAAGAAGTTTACCTAGGCATCGGACTTTGACTATGATACCTTGACTTTCCATTATAGAGTCAACATATAATCCAGATCCAGAACAAGTGGCACAAAGGATAGCGCCCTTAGCTTCACAACCACTGCACCGTGTTTTATTGCCGTATTTTTTTCACTTAGTGATAACCCAACAGGCTTCTCAATTATTTCCTCCGGAACAGCTTTATCATAGCAAAAAAGCGACTCAAGAGTG
Source organism: Scalesia atractyloides (assembly GCA_947069175.1). NCBI lineage: Eukaryota > Viridiplantae > Streptophyta > Magnoliopsida > Asterales > Asteraceae > Scalesia > Scalesia atractyloides. The sequence goes on along the minus strand of CAMTDV010000006.1, from coordinate 5,220,432 downwards.
CTTAACTTTCTGTGCATATCACCAACTGCAGTTGACGAAGACTGCAAAAACTCAAAAAATATCAGCTAGTTTTCCCTTTTTAATCGTATATCCTTAAGATTGAATTCATGGGAATTGTATAACAATACATACGAAATGGATTTGTGCACTCAAACTCTGATTATTGTGATTAAAGTTGCAATAATCAGTTCTTAGTGCTCAAAAAACAAATTTCGCTTCTGATTTTTTCAATTTTGGATGAGTTTAGTACAAGCCAAAAACAAAACTGATTATCTAGGGTAATAATTAAATATTTAATTTACCTTTTGTTTTAACCTAATTTTAGAGACTTATTTTCATTTCACAAGACCATTTCTACTAGTCATTTAACCTATCAATTTCTTCTCGAATTAGATTTTCCAAACACTTGAACATTTATTCTTCAACTGATCCTTTGATTCTAGTTATTCAATATCCTATATTCTAATTCCAAGGTTAGTGCAGAGTGCAGACTCTAAATTAGGGTAGTGAAAGATCACCCAAGAATGTCAGATTGCTACTGAATCTTCGGTTATAACAAGACTAATGGCATATTTCAATTGCTAGTTTGCTACTTGACCTTTTAATTAGATTATGTTGGGTTTGTGAAGGCTTGAGCCTGGTTATTTGTTGAAGATCTTGAAGACATGTTTAATTGTTTTTGTGTGTTTAATGAAGATTAAAGACATGGTAGCTTCTGGACCGCCCATATATCTCTTATTATGGCCCGTTTATGTTTTCTTGTTCAACAAGACGGCAAGGATTAAACCCTAATTTATATCTATTTATGTCATCTTGTACTTGTAATTCCTCATCACGAGAGTTAATAGCATAGCAATTATAAACAATAAATGATTAAATTCCAGGTTGCAGCCCTGGACGTTCACGTAAATCCTTATGTATCATGTTCGTTTTACTTTTCTACAGTGTGATTCTGTGTGTGTATGTGTTGCAAACCGAATCCCTAACAGGTTATGTAAAAGTTATCCAACGAGATTATGCAAGCAATTGACTGTATAGCTAACATCACAATAGAACTAAAGTAACTACAATTTAACCCCCTAATTCCCCAGGTTTTTAACTTAAAAACGAACCATAATGCTAACTAAACTAAACTTCTAACAATCACAATCAACAAATAACATTACAACCAACGCAAAACTAGTCCGATTTAATCTACAAAAAACGATGAGCAAATCACAATTGTTATATTACCATAGTGTTAAAAGCCATCGCCTCTTGCGCCTAAGTCCAATTTCCTAGCTAGGTGAGGCAATTGCACGGTTTGCACCTTAAGTCAAGGCAATTGCGCTTTAATTCTCCATGTGATGGTTCATGCGCAGATTCCGGCAAGATTACAGCTAGATTCTTGAGAGTTTTCGGCCAAATTCTCTAAATTCTGCCAAGATTCTAGCTAGATTTCTACTTTTATCTAACGAAACTACTTTTCTCACTAATAAACTAGCATTTTATAACTTTTGGTACTAAATAGACGTTATTAAATGTTATATAATGCTTTAGTTTATTTTATTTTATCTGAAGAATAGTATTAAGTTTCTATTATACAAAAGCTTGTAGCTCCTTTTAAACGCTACTAGTAGGAGCGTTTAACCAAAAGTTTCAAACTCCTAACCTAAAAGTTTCAAGCTTTTTCAACCAAACAAGGCTTATATGTTTGATAAATATACAAACAAGTATTTTTACCTCGTGCGTTGCGGAGAGAATTTGATTGGTATCCTGTTAATTCATCATGGTATCCGAACATGGTATAACAACCGAAAAAAAATAAAAACAAACGCTAGTACTAGTACGGATATCTTACAACGGTAACATTAATATTGGATATTGAAATGTAATTGTTATTTATTTGCTTATATGATACAATGTTGTTGCTTTTATAAACAAATGACAGATTAGTTTTAGTTTTAGTAAAGTTTTAAAAGAAAATGAAAAAGCTTTCTTGAATCCTATTGGTTCGCAAAGATCACAAAATTCATTCATTGATTCATCGTTGGAAGAAAATCATTGATTGGATCATTAAATTAATTCTTAGACCATACGTAGTGCTACAGGTGAATAATGCATTCACTCTTCGGCGTTTTTCGTCATGTGACAGTACAGCCAGTAAGGGGCATTATTGGGCGTTTTTCTAAAATGGGTATAATGGGAATGTGAGCAATATGTTAAAAGGGTTTAAAGAATTAAATAAAAATAAAAAACCAACAAAAAAGACTATTGGACTAAAAACAGAAGATTAAATGTGATTGGTCGTGGTTAGAAACACGCCAAAACATCAAAATTGACCAAACGCGCCCAGAAGGTGGTTCCCCGACGTGTTTTGGGCGTGAATGAGCAAAAAAAAGCCCCTTGGGCAGCCACTACGAGTGGTCTTATGACTTTTGAGAACTCAAGAGTTTGATTGAATGGAGCGTGATTTATGCATTAATTTATTGTAACTTGTAACTTGAGCATTGAAACTTGTATAAGCTCTATAGTAACTTTCCCTCATAAAGAAAACTTACCTTTTAATATAGGGGCAAAACTCTCCGGAAAAACCGAGTTCTCTAAATTCTCACAATTCGAAAGGGTTCTCTTGATATTGATCCTATATATATGTGTTACAACAAATACAAGACCAAGGATGATAATGATATCTCCAGGGTAAAAGGGTTCAAGGTTTTGATTAGCCTAACGCAGGTCGTGGAGTCCCCCACGTTTGCAGTACATGGAGTTGGATCAATTTATTATTGTTATTTTGAATTCTGAATTGAAGGATATTCAACCCAGAATGTTTATGTTTAGTGAGATTGTATTGTTGTGAGTGAAGAATAGAACATGCAAGAAGTAAGTTCTAAAGGTAAGAAGAGAAATCAGGAATATCCTGGCTGAATGGCAAGGAGCTGTCATTTATAGAGGAAAGGATTGTCTACAAAGAGAAACTTGATTGTGATTGTGATTTGCAGTAGAGGGCTTGCCCTTTTTGGTAGGTTAAAGGCTTTGGACCTGTGGGTAATAGAGTGTGCTCTCTCACATGCTCTTATTGCGGCTGGGTAGGAGAGTCCACACGTAAAGTGTGATGTGACCGGACACTGTCTCGTTCTTTTTGTTGTTCACGATAGTTAGTCACTTGTGAACCTTTTTAGGTTTCAACCTTTTAAGTTTATTAAGCTTTGAGCTACCCATGTCATCAATATATATATACTAGTTTAAGAACCCTCGAACTTCGCGGGTGGACTAACACACAAATATATAACTTAAAATTGTTGAAATAAATAAACGTTCAAGTAATATTATTTAAAGTAAATTATATTATTTAATAGTGTTGGCATAAATTTTTAAATGAGAAAAAATATTATGTTACTTAGATAAACATTAAGTTACAGTGAACCGAAAGAAATGAATACGATAAAATCATAAGTCGTTAAAGACTTCTTTATACGTGATATTGCAAGTGACTTAATACATACTTGATAATATATTTCTTTTTTAAGGAACAATTGTTGGAAACGAACCGGAAAACTTTGTTGCAGGCTGCTGCAGTTCTTCAGGCTGTGTTCCCGATATTCCCGCTCAGCAAAGAAATTGGATTCCCGCTCAAAAGCAAAGAAAAATGGCTTAGTAGTCTGTCACGTGCTAATAAGTTGTGTAAGTAGCTACCAAGTGGCATAAGATTGATAAATAAAATCTCAGAGTATGTTTACCTAAATACCAAAATTTAATTAACATTGAATACATATCCACATGCTAAATATATACAATGTTTTCTTATTCTAGTCAATCTAAGACACTTATCAGTAAAGGTGTAACGCCTCGTATCTTCGTATTTCTATTTTAAAAAATGGTCGTATTCACATTCTAATTTTAGAAACCTTACATTCGTATTTTAATTTCAATCTCACAAGTCGATGCGTTAATCATAATAAAATTAATATTTTATACATATTTTTTTTATTCACACAACCGATCATTTAAATACGTATTCATATGCAAACCGACACAATTATACGTATAAATACTTATACGCACATTCTCAATACTTGAGTTATACTTTTATACATTTTATATACTCAATTACATAATATATACTCAATAAATACTAAGAAATACTCCAATCATCTTTCCACCTCATCAATCCTCTTCCACCTTCTTTAACCAATCATATTTCACTCTTTTCCCCCTCATTTCTCCACCAATCATCTTTTCAATCATTTTCCACATTATTTAACCAATCATATTTCACCATTTTCCACCTCCTTTCTCCACCAATCTCTTTTCAATCCTCTTCCACTTTTTTTAACCAATCATATTCCACCATTTTCTACCTTCTCTACCTATAAATACCAATCTCATTCTACCATTTTCTTCACACCATTCTTCTCTCTATCTCTCTAAATCAAGAATTCTAAGAATTCTGAAAGGACACTAAGTGTTCCAACCATTCTTCTCTCAACCTTTATACTTCTCTCAAATCTTCCAAGCAAGGAAGAGAACTCTAAGAGTTCTAAAAGAAAACACTAAGTGTTTTAAAGGAAGCTTGAAACTCCAACCTCCAACTCTTCACAGAATCACCAAAGGAAACTTTGCAAAACTGTGAGCATACTCGACCCTTTTTACGCTAACGCATTTTTGGGTGCAACATGTATACAAAATCCACTTTACGCAATCGATTATAATTAAATACTCAAACCATCGAATACGCTCATTGTTATGCTTAGGTTGTTTATGCTTGTTATTTTCAACTTGTAATCTCATGATATTGTTATGCTCAGATTGTTATGCATGCTAGTTAAGGACTTTAATTATATACTATTTGCTATGCGTAAGTTGTTTATGTATACTCGTTCATCTTGAATATAAAATGCCATGTGGATTTGAGACAAACTTTTATACATATACTTATATTCAAACTTGTATGCTCGCCAGTGCTTTTGTACTGATCCATGCTTTTATTACATGTTGCAGGATTGTGACAGATGAATCTAGTAGGATTGCCTAGAAACGCATTTAAATTTTAATGTTCGTTGTATTGTAATTTATTTTCAATCCTGTTGTATCTCGATCCTAGTTCTTGTACAAAACTCATTTTAATGAAATGAACTTTTTTTGTTTGAATATATATTATACATTCTTCATTTTAAACTTGTGGTGTTCCTAGTTCAAGCATTGTTTGAATACTTATTATATATTCTTCATTTTAAACTTGTGGTGTTACTAGTTCAAGCAACGTAAAAAGCAATTATTAAATACTTGTCACAATTAGTGCTATGAAGTCTCTTGCAATCTTGTTTTCGTTTCACTCCGATGTTTCCGCCATCGGTTGGGGTGTGACAAAAGGATGTGCTCCAAACGTATAAGCACATAATTATTCCAATTGTAGTGTTCATAATCTAAAAAGGAAAGGCAACATGGAGGTTACTTCATTAACATGCCAAAACTTTAAAAAGTAGTAGAAATATTAATCAGCATCAAGTTTTTAACTTCTTCAACAACAACCATATAACATTTTCTACGGTTCATTAGAGATTAGAGATGAGCAAATGGTAACGGGTACCGGTACCGAATTTACCGAACCGACTCGGTACCGACTTTAGACAATTTCGGTACGGGTTCGGTACCGGCTTTTACCTTCAAATACCCGTATTGTACGGTATCTAACCGTATCGTACCAGGTATATTCAGTACCGGTACCCACTTTTGGGTATTTTCGGTACCGAGATCATCCCTACGGTTCATAAAGATGCATACACGCTACATAATCAATGTGAAAAAGAACAGGGTTAGAACATTCGTTGAGGAATAAAAGTTGTTCTAGAAAGTTAAGAGATTAAACACGCTTTTAATGGATTATCACCTGTCTCTTTCTTCATGTGCTCTTGGCTCTACAGATCAAGTCGCCCCTCCTGGTTGTTGTTCTCTGACCATCATAGATGATAACATTAGAAAAACAATATACATAGGGTATTAGAAAATATGTAAAAGATCTACAGTTGACAGAAATCGGGTGTGTTTGGTTTAAAAAGAAGATGAAACGACTAACCAACCAGAGTTCTTCGGGTTAACTTCTTCACCTCCAGCCCTGGTTGTTCCAAATCCCCCGCCAAGCCTACGGGGTCACCATTTAGGAACAGTTCTACCACGTTCAACGTCCACAAGCACTCTTCTGTTATCAAGATTCCTTCCATCCGCTTGTTTTATATACAACTATACACCATCATCATACAAATCTCTGGCTATACATGCTAAGGCACAATATGTACAAACAAATTACGTCAAATTTGTCCAAAAATTTCACTCTACAACAAACACTAAAATAGAAATCATATATTATACTCGATTTATAACAAACTGAACCAAATAGGTAGATTTCATATGAAGTCGTAAAGAAATAAAATACAATCCATCTTTATATCTATCTATATAAACAATAAACGTCATTATTAGATTTGTTAAAAGACAAAACACATAAAGTATTGTAATCTTTCTATAACATCATATAAAGAAACATATTGTCAAAGCAAGAAAACAATGGAATTGTTATTTTCCCAGTTCACCCAAAATTCATACTTGAACAAATCGAAAATACAGTATTATTATCCCCAAAACAACAAAATCGATAATACAGTATTCATTAAAACCTCCAAATACATGTTTCAAGTTGAACATTAAGAAAAACAATATCACCTGCGATTCACTTACCGGTGAAATCCATAAAGGTTTTATAATATACAAATTCACATCAAAGATTAAACATTACTGATAAGAAATTAAACCTGCAAATAACTTTAGGATGAAATCAACAAAATTAGGGTTTATAATCTACAAAATGAAATCACACAAAACGGATGTTTACAAAGCTTTTAGTGAGAAATTAACAAAATTAAACCTGCTTTTAGTGAGAAATTGACATTAAACCTGTAGTCTTGATCAGACAGAAAACCAAGAAGATAAGGAACGACGTGAACGAACAGAAATCACAAATCTCTTCCAATTCTAGGGTTTATTCCATGAGAATCGCCTACTACAGATTATGTGTCAGTACCGAAAAACCGATTATACAAATCAAATAAGACGATAAACATACACGATGTTGAAATACTTACCCATTGAAGATAATCTCTGGTTCCAGATGGGAGAGAAATTGGTGGAAGATGAAGTCAAGATGAGAGAGAAAGCGGTGGGAGATAATGGGAATGATGCTCGTGTTGAAGAGAATAAAGGAAAAAGGGTTTGGCGCTCAAAGATAATTATCAGGCCTAAGAAGAAGGTGTCCACATAAACAAACAAATCGATAGGCTAAGAATAGGACATGTGACAAACGTGAATTATTTTAGTATAATAGATAGATAGATATAAAATTGTAGCGTTAAATATGAGAAATTATACTTTACTTTGTTGTAACTTGTAACACATGTGACTAGTCTACTATGCTTGTTACAATATTGATAAAATGAATTGAAACCAACACGCCTTCGTCTTCGGGTTCAACTATGGTGTAATTTGATTACATGGATGTAAAAATAGTTTTGATTAGTGCCTAGTCGCCCCTTAACCTTGTCTTTCATAGGTAATTGTTGTTGTTTGACCGATTAACCACTACATACGCGTTGCCACCATGTTTGTTTATAGGTAATTGTTGTTGTTAGAACGCGCTAAACAAAAGGAGGGTAAATAGGGGGGAGAAGAGGGGTTTGACAAAAGTCGAGGCGAAATGGCTTCATTAGTACCCCTCTATGGCTTCTCTCTGTCGAGATTTTAGTAAGCTATCTTTGTCAATCCCTGTCATAATCGACAATCGAAGCATTTGTCCAATAGGGAACCAAAGATCTAATTCCACAAATTTAGAACCGAAATCACAATATGAACATGCCAGTGGGATCATCCATATACTTTTTTTCAATCACCATAATCTTTCTTTTTCACTTTGATGCTAAATAGTCTTTAGCAAGAAAATATTTCACCAAAAAGGTTTAAACATTCGGTTATGTTCAGAAACTCATAAACTTCTAGTACTTCGTCCTCGGTTCATTACAGTTTCTCGTCGCCATCACACTATTGGTGGCGTAATGCTACCGTTCATTGGTGAATGCCGATGTATGAAGAAGATTAGAATAGACTATAAAATGTACATACAAGACACTCTACGGGATCCGACAACACCAATACACAGTAAAAAACAAAATTAAATAATGTAAAACTAAAACTAGCAAACATATAACAACATAAAATCCAAAGTCCCTAAAGGACAATTTTAAAAAGATAAAAAAAAGTGCAGGGTTTCTACTTAATCGTGGACATAAAGAGTGTTAGAAACTAGCTGAAGTTGTTCTTCTGAGTTGATACTTTGGTTCAGGAGGTGGTACACATGGCAATGCCTTCTCTGCCTCCTGCAAATAGAAACTACAACAATCATTTACAAAAAAGAAAAAAAAACGAAAAGACAAACTTTGGGATAAAAGTGATATCAGGTTTGAATATTGTGTAACGGATCTTGTGTGATTGCCCCTACGACATAGTAACTAAACAATCAACGTGTTACATAAGGTTAGAGGTGGCAAAATAAACATGTCAGGTAGGTTGAGTAATGGGTCAAAACGGGTACCCTTTTGTATGAACAAAAAGTTAAGTTTACCTAGAAAACCTTTTTGTCCACGTTATTTTTTATATATTTATATTTTTGTGTCAAATATGATTAAGAGAAGATAAATTATTATTGTTATTTTTGGATAAAATCATTTGGGTGTAAGGGTGTTTATACATTATAATACACTACTGACACTTAAATCAACAATAACATTTAACATCAATTAACCAGTTTATCCAACCAACATCAAAATCAAGAACACAAACAATTAACATTAAGAACATATTAATCACCAACATCGGTAACCTTAAGACCGTACAAAAGTAACAAAGAGAATAGACGTATCACTGGTGTATAAATAGATTGCTACGGTTATTGTATTACTGATTCTTAGGGACAAATTCAGATGATAATATATAAAAGGAGTTTATTACGTTTTTCATCCCTGTGGTTTGTTGAAAATGACCATTACATGGATTTTGATATATGAGGGGTATTTTAGTCTTTTCACCAAAAAACTTAACAGTAAAATGGATGGGGTTAACAAAGGTGAATTGTAATTGTTACAAAAGTGAAAGTATTGGTACTATTTTGATAATTTAAACTAATGGACTGTAATGGTTATTTTCAACAAACCACATGGATGAAAAACGTAATTAACTCTCTATAAAAGATAACAAGATACATGTGTATCCAAAGTGAAGTAATAATATTTACAAAAGATTTCACACTTGCATCTGATAAAGAGTAGACCATGATTATGCAGTAAAAAGAAATACCTGCTCTCTCTTAAGTCTTTCGTTTTCTTCTTCCAAACGTGACACTTTGTTCTCCAATTCATGGGTGTAAGCCTATCCAACCATATAAATTCTCTAATAACTTTCACATTAAATCAATTTTATTTTAGGAAATAATATATGTGGAGGCCACCCGTATTTGCAATTTTTTTCCCATTAAGGCCACCCAACTATGTATTTGGTTTCGTTTATACAAAATCTAGCCAAAACACACTAGTTTTTCAAATCGAGTCGTTGCTTGTTTGATATATGTGGAGGCCAAATCATTACTCAATTTTTTCATTGGGTAAATTGTGTTTACATTAGGCGCTATCCTTTAACTAATGGAATCACAACGGATGTCCTTTATGTTTTAATTTCTTTACAGCAGATATCCTTTATGTTTTAATTTCTTTACAGCGGATGTCCTTTATTTTTTGTAATCTTTTTAGGGAGAAAGAACACCGCCTGTAAAGAAATTAGAACATAAAGAACAACGCCTGAAATTTTGCTGAAACTTTTAAAGGACGTAAAATGCAATTTATCCTTTTTCCATTAAGGCAGCCCAACTGAGTATCCGGTTTTGTTTATACAAGTCCAGCCAAAACATGCAATGATATTGTAATATGAAAAACACCCTTTTTTAACTAGAATCGTTGCTTGTTTAATAGATCAACGAAAGGGTATTTTTGTCTTTTCAAAAAGAATAGGTTTTTTTTCATCATTAAGCATGTTTTTGGCTGAATTTGGTATAAACAAGTTACATACTTGGAAAGTCTATATAGTAGTTTCAACACATGGGTAGCTTCCACATGCATTATTCATTTTGTTTACACCACATGAACGCCTTGACTTCCATGTAGGTCCCACACGACAAAAAAACGAATACAGATTTTTAAACCATACCTGTTTCCTTGCTCTTGATCGTGCAGCAGATTCCCTATTCTTAAGCATTCTTTTTTGCCTCCTTTCCACAGTCTTGTCCATCAAATCTCCAGAAGCAACTCGCTTCCTTCCAGACATTTGTGTATCAGAAGACACCGTCATTTGTGTCTCGGAATAACCAACATCACTAATCATCTGCTGAGCTGGATGATGACCTGGCATAAACACATGTTGTTGCTGAACCGGCGGGACTTGATACTGCATACATTGTGCCGGTTGCGGCAACGCAACCGCTTCACTTCCTAAACCCGAACTCTTCTTCTCCTGAGACGATTCCCCCACAATCCCAGCTTTCGCCAAGAAATCCTCCAACGTCATCTCACCAAGTGTCGTTCGTTCCTCACGTGTACTCTTTTCATCAACATCATGACCAACACCATTACTATCCTTCTTCTTTAGCATATCTTGCCACAACTCATCAACCGTTTTCTTACTCAAATCCGCCACCGACGACGACACAGACGCAAGCCGCGCATCCCGATTAACCCCCCCTTGATCAACCTCACTTTCAGCATTCCAAACACTCTTAATAAGCTCATTAATATTCATACTACTCAAAGGCTTCCCTAAATCCCCTAACTGATGCTGAACCTCATCCAATGTCAAATTATACAACTCTTTCCCATGCGATCCCATCGTTCGAGTCCCCATACACAAAAAAACCCTAATTATTCTAACTATCCTAATTTCTAACCCTAATTATGATCATCCACTAATCAATCGGTTCAAAACAGTTAATCTCAAACAAACAATTCCTAAATTGAACAATCGATCGGTTGATAGCTTAGTATTGTTATTAAACAACGGGAAACTGCAAGCCCTAACCCTAATTGTGAAAATTCGATACAACGAGTGTGATTTGTGAGATTTTGAATCGGTATTCGTGATTTAGGATGTTAATCGGTGTGGATTGATGTGGAATTGTGAGAGATTACTGACCGGAGATGTGAAAGATTGAAGAAGATGGATGATTTTAGGTTGTTCTTCCATGCAATTGAAGCAGCTGCAACAAACGGTTAATTTGTTCTTCCGTTTTTATAACAAAACTGATTGATTGGAAAACCAGGCTTGGTTATTACATGGTGCGGATCCCGAACCCGGACCCGGACATGCAAAACCCAACAAAATTTTATGTTCGTAATTGCGTTTTAGAAAATGTAAGGGGGTAAAGTGTAGTTTTGTCAAATTTAACATTGAGGGACTTGAATGTAATTAAGTAAAAGTGTAAGTTGAGGGCAAAAATTTCATATTGTATAAGTATAGGGGTTAAATAAGTAGATGTGGAAAGTTAAGAGGTTAAAAATGAAAACTTAAAAAATTTGGCTCTGATGAAGGAAAACTATGTGAACTCTTTATGGACCATGAAAGACAAAAAACACTAAACTTTTATTTTAAACTTATTGTTGAGGTTAAAAGTTTAATTTTCAATGATTGAATTATTTTAAGAAGATGAATTACTTTGGGTTATTTACCAATAGGAATGTGTTAGAGAACAATCTTTCATGGACCGTGAACTCTTGATACAACTTTTTTTCATGGTCTATGACCCAAATATTTTCGGCATATAAACCCTAATATGCGATTGGTCCAATCGACTTGGTTTCGAAGCTCATGTAATCAAATTGACGATAAAAAGAAGTAGATCATGCATATATGAACTTGTATGCTTCAACTGGCTTCTTAGAACTTCGATTAACTGTTTAATTTTGTCTTGTAAGTTTGGGGGTGAATTTGGTTTTGTGAAGGTGGATCAAATTCGAAGAATTACACGTATTTATAGATGATCCAGTGGTCTTCCTTCGTTGCTAAGTATCCCTAACGCATCCTTAGCGCATCTGTAAGTGATCACTAACGCAACGAGATAATGTTTACCATCTTAAATCGCGTTGTGGGCTACGGATCTAAGGTTCTTAGCGCTTAAGGCTGCTTCATGGACCTGCCTTGTATTTCCTTCATGGTCCATGAAGGACGAAATTCTGAATTTTCATATTAACCTGATAGGAATCGGAGTATGGGTAACGGATAAAAGATTTGAAATTAAAGCTAAACGGATAAAAATAAGATAGATATACAGTTCGTTTGTGATACAGATACACCACACAAACAGACAAACAATAGGGCAAACGATATCCATCCAAAGATACAATTACACCAATACGGTTAGAAAATCGCATCTAAGAACGCCACCCAACGCGCCATAGTTGAGCTAGCATAGCAAATTAAGTAACCCACATTTAACACTCATTTTTTTCATCATAAACTCACAGCCTCATTCCTTCGAATACTAAACATTACATCGACGAAAAAGCAACAAAATAGGAACTAGTGCTAAACCTGGGTAACGATAGGAACCTTTTTGCCTTGAACTTGCACTTCAACTTAATTACACTCAAACCCCTCAATGTTAATTTTGACACCCCCCACACACATTTTCTAAGATGCAAATATTGTCAGGTTTTACATGTGTTCTCGTGTGAGTTAAGAGTTTTGGACTAATAATTATGATTTTTACAATCCACCTTTATAGTTTAATCAATTATCCTTCATTCTTTCCAATTTAACATGATCGTTAGATTTTTATTTGGTCGATTAATTAATTGATGAGTTAATTAACATCTATAACCTACTAGTTAACTAAATTAATCAAATCGTCTTTCAAACTAAAACAAATAATTATTTCATTTATAGTTAAGCCGCTCAATTATGAAAATCCGCAATCAAATTATTGACATTGTTTTAGTTCGTTGTCTCATGAACTCATCCTCACCTGCTTTTTCTAATAGAACAAGGCAAATTATTTGCTTAGACACATCGTTTATTTTTTTTAGCAATTTATATATTTTACAGGACAAATATAAAAATACCTGCATTCTGTAAAATTTGAACTCTCAACATTTTAGTTGCGAAGACATCACTTACCCTCCAAATTATCGTTTAATATCTTAGTTTTTTTTTACCCTGTGACAAATGAATACAATTTTATTGTTGTGCAATTCATCCTTTGCATCTTGAAAGTTGACAAGTTTCTATTTTTTCGTTGGTTATGGTTTACATCAATCGATACATGAGTTTCAACCGATACAATAACCGTTTCTTAATCATTTTTTAAAGTGGAATAATACGCCGAACACATCTTTATCAAACGGTTAAACCATGTTATGCATTTTCACTTTTGTTGATTCTTACTATCTTTTGTGATGTATGTTCCGTTAAAACACATTTGTTTTGTTATCATAATAATGTTAAAGAGTGTTCAACTTTGATGAGTAGATATAATGAGAATGCTGAAAATGTTGATTATATCAAATGGTTAATCCATGTTCATGTTATGCATTTTCACTTTTGTTGATTCTTTCTATCTTTTGTGATGTATGTTCAATTAAAACACATATTTGTTTTTTTTTTATTAATCATAACAATGTCAAAGAGTATTCAACTTTGATGAGTAGATATAGTGAGTATGCTGAAAATGTTGATTATTTTTTATGGTAACAATACACTTTAGTTTTTAGTTTTTTTTTTTTTTCAAATAATCCTGTCATTATGTAAATTCTTGCATGATGTTATGGATGGATACATTGATGACTTTAGTATATGGGGTGCGAGTTGGCTAGAAAGTCTATTTTTCCTACAAAGTGTAAAAAATCATAAAATACCACAATTTTAGCCGTAATACACACTCAAAACCTACAAATAACAAAGTGAAAATTACTAAAACGATATATTTGTGGATATTGTGTTGTGTTTTTAGTGATATCTACTTTGTTATTTGTGGGCTTTGAGTGTGTTTTATGGCTAAAATTGTGGTGTTTTATGACTTTGTATACTTTGTAGTCAAACCCCACCCTACTATATGTACCCGGTATTTGCAATTATATTTACAACCAAAAATATGTTTTTTTCTATTATTTCTACTTTTTTTTTTTTAATTTTAAGAATTAGAAAATGCATGTAATTGGTTGATGTAACTCTTATCATAATATAGCTTTCCTATTTTAAATTCTTGGATACTTTTTGAATGTTGTCAATCACTATCAAGTATTTCATGAGTACACTAAACAGATAAAGATTGAAAGTGTTATACAAAGAACGATATGATTGAGTTAGATTTATATTTAAGATGTAAAACAATATATTCCTCTAGTAGTAATGCATCTAATGTTTATACAATAAATTTTAACACAAAATATTCAAGATCGTCACCTAACCCGTTCATTTTTCACCTACATATGATTGAGTTATTTTCACCTTATATGTCGTAGATATAGTGACATACCTTCAAGACAAATCGTGCAAGAAAGCTCCATTCATATGGTATTCAACCATTATATTATATATAGATATAATTTATAACATATTGATGCAATGGCTGTTGTAGTGTATGCATTATGATTTATATAGTGGTAATGATATATATTTATATAGATATAATAATTGTTGTTGTAATCTATGCATTATGGTTTGTATAAGTGGCGAAGCTTGATATTTCCAACCGGGGGGTCGGAAGTTACTGAACCTAAAATTATACCTACAAAATTATAAAACCGGGAGGTCGAAAACGTATATACCTAAAAAATTCTATACAAAAACTATATATCGGACACTACTGAGTGAAAAGTTCGGGGGTCGGGAGCCCCCCAGCCCCCAACTAAGCTACGCCCATGGTTTGTATAGTGGTGATGATATATAAATATAGCTAGCATTAAGCACTCCTGCATTGTGGTTGGGTCGAACACCGGTGCCACACTACTGCCAACGACCACAAACACTACATTGAAGTTGTGGCGTGTTAATGCGAAGAAATTAAACCGAAACGTAAAAATAGAAAAGAATAACTAAGTCGATCTAGGACCCGCACGTTACGATGAACCTGTCAAACAGGAAAAAATAGACGCGAGTTCATCGTAACGCGTAGGTCCTAGATCGACTTAGTTATTCTGTTCTATGTTTTATGTTTCAGTTTAATCTCTTCGCATTTACACGCCGTAACTTCAGTGTTGATGATCGTTGGCAGTAGTGTGACATTGGCGTTCGCCTCCGCCATAACGCGGGGTGCTTAATACTAGTTTGTGTTCTATTTTGCAACATTTTGGTTTATTAACCTTCACAAAATTTCATATGTATGAAGATTGTAAAGATTTTGATGCTATATATTTGTAAAAATTTGTCCAAGTTGTAAATACCATCCCCCATCAGTTTGTGACATGAGTTTGAGTTGTGTATTACACATCTCTATAAATCTGTAGCAATAGTCTTGTATATATATGCTCATGTTATTAAAATATTGAACAAATGTTCAATGATTAGACGCCTATGAATACCTCCAAGAATGACTGAATGAGAGTGGTTATTATAAGATGTAAAAAAAACACTTTTCTATCTAATCTTGTAATTGCCTTCTAAAAGAAAAAAAATCTAATCATGTAATCAATTTTTAACATATATAACATGCAAGATTTTATCAAAAGCCAATATATTAATAATCTGATTCTTTTAATAGAAACGTGATTCTTTTAATAGAAAAGATAGTTTGAATACAGTTTAATATTTTATAAATATTTTAAAATTTTATCAAAAGCAGAATGAGTAAGTAAATACAAACAAAAAGGTTTTGCTATATATGAAACCAAACAAAATATTCGATTTTTATATTGGACTGATTGTCTTTTAACGTATTTTTATCTACTTTTTAATATTAAAAATCCATCTACTTTTTAATATTAAAAATCTAAATTATGAACAATAGTTTCATTTGTTTATATAAAACGATTCAAAATTTAAAAGTACCTTCAAGGATGGCACTAATTATGTCTTAGAATTATTATGATAAAGAGATAACTTTTCATTATAATAATAAGGTGATTAATCATGGACATCACATATTAGCAATTGTCATCTACTTAAAGTTATTTAATCGTTGAAAAGGAAATCTTAACCCTAATATTATAATAATTAATATACAGATAAATATCACTTATCTTTATTTTTTTCTAATCTTATCTAAATCTAATCTATCTAAATCTAAATTCTAATAAAAGATTCCAATTTTATCCTTTTTTGTTTCTATCTTATTTAAATCTAAATTCTAATAAAGGATTTCAATTAATACCACATCACATTCTCTCATCCAACCTAAAAATTTTACTTATATTTTATTTTAATCTTTTAATAATCAGTTAATTTATAAATATCATTTATCCTTAGATGATGTAATCCGGAATAAAGAAATAGAATCACCAACGATTTCATCCGTATCTGGCACAGCTTTACTTGGCTTAGCTAGACTGCTTTGAGCTTTCTCGTGTCGAGAGGGAGATTTAGCTTTAGCAAGACCGCGCTAGATAACACAGGTTGGTGGAAAAAGATGGGTAAGTTATAAAAGGCTAGCATCGATCTGATCGCTCATATCCAGGTGTTTTAAAGCTCCCCTGGTCCTTTGCTGCAATGCATCTTTCCTAGCTATAATATTATGATCCTAATTGGTACCTAGATTCATGGGCAATGATTTGTTCCAAAGATTTTGATAAAGAGATCTCTAGCCAGTCTCTTCTTTTGAGAGGACAATTCAATCAACTCGGCCCCTCTTGTCAAAATACTGAAAGCGAGAATGAAGCATGTGTTTCGTTTACATTCTAACGATTTTCCCATAGTTAAGAGTGTCAAGACGATCTTCCTTTTCTTTTGCCCTAAGCCCCAGTCATCCGTGGAGCCTTTTCATAGCTAGGCCTTCTCTTTTTCGGATGACTTAGGAGGGAAATTCTCTTCTCGCAATTAGGAGTAAAATAATTTTAAAAAATAACTAATAAATAAACACAACGAATATAAAGCACCAATAACCAATTAACGAAAGCAACTATAATGTGATTAAAAAGATAACCTTTTTTAACATTAATGACCCTAAATAAATTAACTTTTTAATAACTAATTAAAAAATTAACTTTTTTTAATAAATAATTATAAATTATAAATGATTAATTAATAAATGAATCCAAATAATTAATTATAAAATATAATCATTATTTTTTCAATATCTGACTTGTGTAATACATGGATTGATTCCAAACAATGTTACGTATCACTCTCTAATATATTAGTAACAAAATACTAATCTACTTATTTGTTTATCAATCTCTACTAATTATAAACATGCAATAACACCTTTAGTCAATTAACGATATTGTATTTTCTAAAATTTGTTTACAATAATATGTAATTAGTGGTATCTATATCAAAAAATTATTATAATTAATAGATTAGATGTGACTACCTATTTTTATAAAATCTTCTCGGAATTTTATTTAATTGTTTATTGATTGTATCCAAATCCAAAACTATATTATAGCTGATTATAATCGATATATATCTCAACTATATATATCATAATACGAATCATAAAAGGTAGGAATTATTACGTTTACCTATACTATTAAAAATAATATTAAATCATAATTTTCACACACATCTGTTATTTTTTTCTTAGCTATTTCTAATATATTTTTTCCATATTTTATTCATTAACCATGGGTAATACACATGTTTTTAACCTAATAAAAAAACAAAGTATATTATAATAAGTAAATACTACATTAAAGTTCATTTATTGAAATATAAATTTTGATGATTGTATGTATTAACCGATCACATTATATTAATTCAACCAATGTAATGCACCAGTTTATTCAACATGTGCAATACACGGGGTTTTTAATATAATTATTTTATTAATTAGTATATAAAATTATATTTATACCCCCATCATCTTTTTTAATTATTTTCTTAAAATTTACAAAAAAAAAACCATTTAGTAGTTTTTTTATTAATATATAGTTTTCATTTACACCCCCTGATCTTTAATAAATTTATCATACGATCCATCAACTTTGATAATGACATATTTAGCACCTCAATTTAAATACGGTTTTCTTTTTTGTCGTTTTTAGTTTTTTTTTCTCAGTGTAATGTTTTTTTTTTTCTAAATTCCATATGTACCGTCATAGTGGGTAGTGTCGATTTTGTAGCTAACTAAACCAATATTTTTTCCATAACTTTCCGATATACCGCCATGACATCGTCTTTTTATCGTCACGTAAAATGTCCCGTAATTTGCTTACTTTTATCTATGTTGTTGCTTTATGTTTTTATGTACCTTAACTTTTAGCACTTACACCCTATCCGTTTTATAAAAACTTTGTGAAAATGCTATTTTGACCCTTTCGAGTTTTAAGTGGTTATTTTTATATGTGTGGGTTATATGTAATACGTTTTCGTGCTTATTTTTATGTTCATTTTTTGTTAGTCTACGTATTGACATAAATTTTATTCTGAAACGTGTCAGATCAAATATAACATTTTTCACTAGGCTGTATAAATTCGAGTTACTTTACGTTTTGACGTCGTTGCAATGCGTGATACCGTTTTTCAACTTAAAAACACTCTTTTCTTACTTGCTTATTTGATTCAACTTATAAGACTTTGGAACAACTAGAAAATTACAAAAATGAAACTATAAATTTTGTGGTATAAATACAAGTTGGTTACGTTCGATGTAAAATTTTATCGGTAATGAGTTATGCTAAATGTAGTACGTTCTCATGCTTCTTATGTGTGTTTTCAGTTGGTCCGCTTTTTAACGTAAATTTTGTTCGAAAACAAGTCTCGTCAAATAATTAGTGGTATAAATTCGAGTTACTTTAAATTTTTGTGCGGCGGGTCAAAATACTAGTAAGTTTTAATAAAAGTGTATACATAAATGGTCCATGGTGAGGCCAAACTTTACTTTTCGTCAAATCTTTCTGAAAATAATCTTATTTTGTTTCAACTATTTACTCAACGATAACCCTTTTGATCCTCTTAATTGATGTTCGTCTAATTTTTACGTTTGAAATTTCATTTATCCTTGTTTAGAAACCAAAATAAAATTACCAAAAAAAATTTTCCTTCTTCTTCTTCAACAAAGTTATATGATTATTGTTTTTTCGACGATATGGTTTGTATTTTCATTGACCAGAATCGCATATCCATCCACCAAAATCGCTACTCCCCGATAATCAATTCCTTTCGGCAACTCCAATTGGTAAATTCGTTTTCAATGCACCAAATAGAAAAAAAAACCAAAATCATGAGTCTCTACTATGATCTCATATTCTTGTAATTGTTGGACCACAACTACTTGCTCCAACTCCAACTCCTTAAATTTGGCTATAGAGGGGGGATGGGGTGTTAAGAGATATTTTAGTGAAGCAATATAACAAAAAAAAATCTAGTGATGATGGTCCCCAACTATTTTAGATGGGGGAAGGCTGTTGACGAGATCTAAGCGATCCAAGAAAGTTTAATGTTTCATTTATGTTTAGTTGTTAATTAAAATTTTTATAGCAAGGGCAAGATAAATTTACATAAATTTAGCAAACATTTATTTAGGGATCATAATGATAATTTGCCTAAGATAAAAAAAAGACAATTCAAAAGGTATTAACTCTAGAAACCCTCAAACAATCTTTTATAAATTAGAGGGCAAGTTAATGTATAAATACGTTTAACGTATAAAGTATGAAGTGTAACAGGTAATAACACATTAAGAAACTCAGAATTAAAATTATCGATGAAAGAAACAACAATTGAAAATTACGTCCGTAGGAAATCAAAACTACACATAAAAAAGTAACAAATAAATATTACATACGAACGAAATCAAAATAACACAACCTGTAAAATCACTTTTACACATTGTTCGTTAAGGTAATCAGTATCAATGTTTTAAAATCCGGTTTTATACCGTACCGGATTTGGCTTACAAAATGGTTTAACCGGGTGTATCAGACGGTTCAACCAAGTGTATCGGGCGGTTTTACCAGTTCTACCGAACGGTTCAACTTATACAAACCGGCCAGTTTGAACCGGTTTTTAAAACATTTATCAGTATTTAAACCTTTTAATATATAGATGCATTCAATTTTGTTAGATCTATATCCAAGTTCTTAGATCTCAACCATTAAAACATATAAAGATAATAAAAACATTAATAAAGTGGTGGGTTTAATACTTTGATTGCTAAAGTTAACAACAATGGAAAATTCATCTTCTTTCTCTGCAAATTCTCCCTCTTTCTTACCGTTACCAAGTCAACCTCGCGCCTTCTTCAACCCCTTCTCTCTCATCACTCAAAATTGACTTTTAATCCCTCTTCAGATCCACCCAAAACCCTCACCAAACACCCCCAGATCTCCTTCATCTCTTTCAATCTCCAAAATCCCATGTAAACCCACCAATCTTTTCCAAAACCCACCAAAACCCACAAACAATTTCCCCTAATTTTCTTCCTTTCCCCCTAATTTCATGAAAGGAGCCACTAACACCAAGTGGGTCACCATTGGTCTTGTCTCTTCATGGTATGCATCCAACATTGGGGTCTTGTTGCTCAACAAGTTCTTGTTGAGTAACTATGGGTTCAAATACCCAATCTTTCTTACCATGTGTCATATGACTGCTTGTTCTTTGCTCAGTTATATTGCCATTGTCTGGTTTAAAACGGTGCCGTTGCAGACTGTTAGGTCTAGGGTTCAGTTTTTCAAGATCTGTGGGTTGAGTTTGGTGTTTTGTGCATCGGTTGTCAGTGGGAATGTGTCGTTGAGGTATCTTCCGGTGTCGTTTACCCAGGCGGTTGGGGCGACTACGCCGTTTTTTACTGCGGTTTTTGCGTATGTTATGACTATGAAGAAGGAGGCTTGGTTGGTTTATTTGACTCTTGTGCCTGTGGTTACTGGTGTTGTGATTGCTAGTGGGGTAACACTTTCTTATCTTTATTGAATTATTGTGTTTGTTGGTTTAAAGTTTTGATTTTTTTTTTTTTTTTTGTGATTCTTGATAGTTGGTATGTGATATTGAATGGTAAAAGTTAGATGATTAGGTTAGGGTTGTTTGGAATTGGATATTGATACTGTTTATCAAGGTGATTTGAGATTAGTTTTCCAAACTGATTATGTGTTTATATGTGAGTGAAATATGGTGTTTTTGAACATAGTAGTCGAAGGCGCAAATAAAGTTGTTTGTACTACTAAACCCTGATGGGAGCGGGTTGTTTCCAATGGACGACGATTGTGAGCGGTTGTTGTGAATGTCCTGTGGTGGAGATTAGGGTTTCGGAGTTTCTGCTAGTGAGAGCATGTTGTTTTTGCTAGGTGGTGCTAACTAGGGTTTCTAGGGGCTATTGGTAGCGGATAGGGTTTAGAAGAGCAGACCGCAAGGTGCAGCCTGTGATGGCAGCTAGGGTTTTCAAGAAACTTGGCTATTATACCAAGATATCGGGTCTCTATATATAGAGAATAGTATTAAACTTGAATACCTTCTAGATATGATACTTATATAACTGTTGTTATATAAACTAGGGTGGGGTTCGGCTACAAAGTCCATTTTTCCTACAAAGTTTACAAAGTCATAAAACACCACAACTTCGGCCATAAAACACACTCAAAACCCACAAATAACAGAGTGAATATCACTAAAACACAATATCCAAACCCTAACAGTCCATAAAAACTTTAAACACACCATCATAGAACTATGAACTAAAACACAACATGATAATCAACATAAAACACATTAATGTTAGTCATTCGATAATCAACGCCTTATCATCCAAAACACAACACAGAACCCACAAAATATGGCTTTTAGTAATCTTCACTTTGTTATTTGTGGGTTTTGAGTGTGTTTTATGGTTGACATTATGGTGTTTTATGATTTTTTACACTTTGTAGGAAAAATGGACTCTGTAGCCAACTCCCACCCATATAAACTAATCTAAAACAGCTACACGTGTGCTTTGCTTGCCTTGCGCTTAGGCGACAACTCATCCTTTGCACGTAAACATTAAGGGGATAAAATGCAAGGTTATGATTTCTTTAAGGAAGTGATAGATAGAATATGAGTAGTACAATTTGATAATATGTCTTCTTGAGCCCTAAAGAATCAAATAATCATAATCAGACCTAGGTTAGTCAAAAGCTAGAAACCGATTATAAGCAAGTTATTACTTCCATAACATACATTCAAACATCCGCTTAGTAGGTAGGCTTACTGGATTGTTTTCACATGATTAGCATTCGTTTCATGATTTACTGTAACCGCAAACCTATAAAGATTCGTGCACAGTCGGATTATTAATCACACCGACATCATTGGACAACTGCTTTAATGGCATCTTTTTGTACCAACTTTAGATTGATTATATCATATTTCATGATTTGTGACTATTATTCTTCTTCATGGCGTTAAAACTTTTGCTTCAGGGTGAACCAAGTTTCCATTTATTTGGTTTTATTATGTGTCTTGGGGCTACAGCTGCAAGGGCATTAAAATCAGTTCTTCAAGGGATTTTGCTATCCTCCGAAGGGTAATCTCCGCTTTTAACCGATTATTTGATTTCTGTCACTTGATGTTACATTAATCAGATCTTGCTTTTGCTTTTGATAATTACACACAAAATACACGTGTAGAACCAAATTACAATGTTTTACCGATTTTAGCAACTGAGATCGTTTACCAGTCAGTTGGGGTCATGGTGCCTGCCACATCAGATGCCACAATAAGCAAAAAATGCTTATGCGAAAAAAATTAAGATAAGTTTTTGTACAAGTTTGGAATAGGGATGGGCAATCGGTACTCAAACTGGTTAAATTTTGGTACCAATTCGGTACCTATTGTTGGCATTTTTCTGGATTGGTACTTTCGATTCGGTATGGTACGGTATTTTACCTACCTTTTACCTTCTAATGCCGTACCGTACAGAGCATTTTTGGTACCGGTACCCATTTTTAACGATTTTCAGGATTAGTACATTTGGTACCACTATAGTATCGAGCTCATCCCTACTTTAAAATATGATCTTTGTTAAGACTCTATACTTAAGAATAACTATTAAATGTCATATCATATGCAACATGGCATCCACACACATAAAAATGAAAACAAAAAGATGATGCCACATCACAAATTTGTTAAAATTGGCAAAAAAAATTGACCCGTTACTTGGTTGCTAAAATCGGTAACAAATGTAACCGAATTTAAAATTAGATGCTAAAATTATGAATAAATGTATAGTCAGTTTCTATTTTGTACCAGCTTCAATAAAGCTAATTTTAAAGGTTAAAATTCAATTACCTATTTCATAATATGTTACTGGTTTTTTCACAAAAGATATCCCTTTTGTTATTTTATTTATTAGAGTAAAGTACACGGATAGTCCCGTGGTTTTTAAAATTTTAATTTGGTCTGTCGCTTTCCGAAAGTACACGAATGGTCCCGGTGGTTTGCACGTTGTAACGCATTTAATCCTCAACTTCTGCCAAAAGTACATGGATGGTCCCTGTGGTTTGCACTTTGTAACACATTTAGTCCCTAACTTGGACCTCCTAAAACCTTTAGATTTGTTGGTTGGGGACTAAATGCGTTACAAAGTGCAAACCACAGAGATCAAATCGAAAATTTGGAAAACCAGAGGGACTATTCGTGTACTTTACTCATTAATTTCTTAAACAACTATAGTTTGTCAAACACTTGCATATCTGTTATTTGATCTTCGCACACGTCGCAGAAGCACATCCAAACGTCGTTTCCTACAACCCGTATTACTACACTTGATTAATTAATTCCAATTATTTAATACGTCATAGTTACTTTCGTTTTCTTAACAACATTCCACATTAATTTGTATTATAACAGAGAAAAGCTGAATTCCATGAACCTTTTGCTATACATGGCACCCGTAGCGGTTGTGATCTTGCTTCCCGCAACGCTAATAATGGAAGATAATGTGGTCGGGATAACTATCGCTCTTGCCCGAAAAGACGTCAATATCGTTTGGTACCTTCTCTTCAATTCCGTTGTAGCATATCTCGTCAATTTGACAAATTTCTTGGTTACCAAACACACGAGTGCATTAACTCTCCAGGTATTCCCACATGTTTTTAAATACGATGCGTTTCATATTAATGCTAAGATCCGTTTCTTTGTACATGTTAGTCGTTAGGGGTGTGCATGGTTCGGTTTGGTTATTCCTAGCATCAAACAAAACCATAACTGAGGTCATCGGTTAATCTGTTTGGTTTGTTAGGTTAATTTGTCGGTTTTTGGTTCGGTTAATTTCGGTTAATAACTAAACCAAACATGGGCTAAAATTTTTTGTTTAGAAATATATGTAATGGAGGTGTAAATACATGAAATAGATGTATAAAACATGAAATTAAGGCCATCCGTAGTCATAAAGCCCCTTTGTGGGCGTTATGCGACATGTGTCGTGCCACGTCACGCATAGGCTTTTGGGGCGTTATATCAATAGAGTCCGTAGTCATAAAGCCCCTACCTCATCATTACCCAATTAATTAATAACCCCTTAAATTATACATATATATATGTATGTATATATGTGTGTGTGAGTGGAGGGAAAGATTGCAACCAACATGGCGCCGCTATATACATAGCGCTCCATTCCATTTTTTGAGCAATAAAGCCCTTCGTCGTGGTGTGCGGGGCTCCGTGGGGCGCTATGGGGGCTTTATAATGAGAGATGGCGCCTCACTACACACAAACTAATTAATTAATTAACTACGATACATTTATCAACTTTTGTTAATAGTGATTTACAATTTTATAAGCATATTGTACAACCTTGATTCTTATGTGTTGAAAGTAGTAAATGACTTTTGTCTTTTACTTCATAATTTCATTTACACCCCTTAATTTTAATAAATTTATTATATGACCCTACAATTTTAATAAAAAAATATTTTTGGTTTTTAACAAATTTACATTACATCTCCTGAACTTTAATAAAGTTACCGACGCTCTCTGCGCTTAAGCTACAATGGTTATCAACGATGTCTAGGTTTCATTTTTCTTATGCAAAGTTATATATGTTGTGCTATTTCTTTTTTGCTATACAAAGTGCCGTTACAATATTGATACTATAAACTATAATAAAACGAATCAATAAAACCATATTATCGCCGCAACGCGCGAGGTCATATTACTAGTTGAGGTATAAAAGCTAGAAATATATGAAATTTTAAATGATTCGGTTCGGTTAATTTCGGTTAACTGATGGTACAAAAAAAATGATAAGCGACTTTTAGTTAATTCGGTTTTGGTTAATCTCGGTTCGGTTTTATCGATTTTCGGTCCGATTTCGGTTCAATTTTTGGTCCGGTTAACGATTCGGTTATTGCTCACCCCTAATAGTCGTAATACTAAGTTGTTGTAATCTTTTTTTTTATTGTTGGTGTAAATGCTAGGTTCTGGGAAATGCAAAAGGAGCGGTAGCGGTTGTTATCTCGATTATGATATTTAAGAATCCTGTATCGGTGACGGGAATGTTGGGTTATTTGCTGACGGTGCTCGGGGTGATATTGTACAGTGAAGCCAAGAAAAGGGCGAAATAAACGTCGCATGTATTATTGTTCAATTTTTTGATTGATGAACATTGATTTCCATTTCTTGTATACCGTATGTAACGTGATTATGACTTTACAGTTAATATTGTTGTATACGTACCCTTAAAATGTCGATAAACATAAATACCCGATTGTTTCCGCTTATGTTCTTGGTGATTTTGTTAGTTTTGGTTTCTGATATTCCTGTATGTGATGCCAACGTAGAAATGAACGCTGTACGGTGCAACACATTTGTCATGAGTGCCGGTCCTATATGGGTCGGGTTTAAATTAGATTGCGTAAAAAAGGTTTTGTCTGTCAGACAACCATGTGACCATGCCAAGACTGGCAACGATCCTCTACCGAGCCATGGTCAAGACCATGAGCTCTATTTATCACGCTCTGGTCACATGGTCCTGGTTCATCAACCAGACATGGGTTTCTGTCTTTATAGGAATCAAGAATACAGAGGTACGAGCCTATAGAACAGATCCTGTTCAAGTAAGGTCGTGTCTCATTTGTTGTTTGTGTTCTATATATACTGCTTCCATTTCCCACTTTGCACCGATGTGGGATGATTCAACTAATTAGTTTATAGGAATTTTTACATATTTCTCCTTATTAAAGAGCCTTATTACATATTTACCATCCTTTAAATTCAATTACATATTTCCCCTAATCACAAGAAATTACTAAATTACCCATGTACTAAAAATCCCATCTTTTCAATAGATGTTTCCATCTTCACTAGTTCCAACCGACACTGCCTCCACCCCCTTCGCTCAGTTAGGAACCTCTACATTGTATTCAATCAAAAGAGAATGGAGAAAAGACTCGCGGTGGTGCGAGAAAGATTTCTACATGGCGACTTCGGCGCAAGTGTTGTTTGATAAGGCTGCTGCTTTTCATGGATCAAAGAATAGGATTAAGATTGGTGTTGCGGTGTTGTATACGGTCCTTTGGTTCAGTTAGAGGGTGTGTAATGAGCTGGTCTAAAATAACCTCTGGTTCCCCATTGAAAGAACCTTGGTGGATATAAGTGCTCAGTTATTTTCTTGGGTCAAAAACATGTCTAAATACAACTCCTTATGCTGGCAGAAATGGTTATTTTCTCATGATGATTGTTTTTTGTAGCCTCGCGCTGGTGTTTATAATCGAAGTTGCTGTTATAAAAAAAGGCTTATGCACATATGTGATGTTATGTACAGTTGATATTCTAAGTTTGATAACCTACGAAGGGCGTTCAAGATGGTTTGCTTTGATTGTATGTTTATGAGAGACAAATTGATATAAAAAAAAACTAAAGGAATTGGAGAAATATGTAGATAGTTATTCAATAATTTCAATATAAGAGTAAATTTAATGAAATGGACAAATATGTAATACATGGTTTAGCAAGGGGAAATATGTAATTGATTTTAATGAAATGGACAAATATGTAATCGACAAGTCATCTTCAGAAATGAAGGCTTGACCTGAAACGTCACATGTATTTTTCTTCAATTTTTTGATTGATGAACATTGATCTCCATTTCTTTCATTCCATAACATGACTATGAATTTACAGTTAATGTTGTTGTATTCGTACCGTTAAAATCACAATAAACATATACAACATATACATTGCTTGTTTTCTTGCTCGTTTTCTAATTCTATTTTTTGATATTTTTGTATGTGAAATGCCAACTTGGAAACTAGTATTGTATGCTGCAACTCATTCATAATTGACGCAAAGCGGAAGCACAATAACACAGAGGATAATCCTCAATAAAATTATGACGCAAAACTGAAACTTCGATCATTATATAACAGGTTGCCAATTCAGATTAAGATTGATTATCACTTGCTACACAATCCTCTTTTTTTACAGTTAAAACCGAGAAATGTTACCAGGACCAAACAAAACCAACACCTTCTGAATCAACGGTTCTGTCAGACAACCATGTAACCATGCCATGACCCATTAGATGGGGTGGCAATGATCGTCTACTGAGCCATGGTCAAGACCATAAGCTCTGTTAATCAGAGCTCTGGGCACATGGTCCTGATGCGCAGGAATCGGATTGAATCCGTAATCCCTTGCCTCCTATCAGGTTCGAACCCGTGATTAAAGCCCCAGTTTGTCCCTTCACCCACCCATATGTCCCTTGAAAATAGGTGAAAATCGAACCTGTGTCTCCACTAACAAGAAGGGACGACCTTTTGACCACTGGACCAGAGGACACCATCCTTTCTTGTTAATTCTTTCATTTGAAACACATATATAGGCAAATTAATTCTGAAAATTATAAAAAATGAAGGAAAAAAATAAAAAAAGCTAATATGGTACATGTGATCATTGAAATGCCGACATTGTCCATACCGAGATCCCAAAATTCATACACATTTGTTCTTTTTCATGTGGAATATTCATTAATCATTTAGTTTTTTACAGAAAAATGTAAACAATGGTCCGAATAAATGGAAAAGGGTTAAGGGGAATGAGGTACATGTTCCTCTTATTTGCGGCGCAGCTTCATTTAGGGTACTGTAGCAGTGACATTCATCTTATATATATTATTTTGAAATTCAAAACTCATAGTCTGTAAAATGAATCCGGACTATCATGAAGATGTGTCGTTTTCATATGGTGGTGCAAAACCACCCTCTTGGGGAGCAGTGAGGCCACTCGTGGCTTCACAAGCTTCCAGCAATCACGATCCTTATGGTCAACCACCATCACTTAACGACGTACGTGGACCACAGGCATCTCAAACCACCTCTTCATCCATCAACGGATTTCAATATCAGATTATTTCTGATGATGCAGAATCACCAGCAGCAGCGGGGACTTTGATTGAATATGATTTCATGAGGGTGGATAGTGGCGAAGATGAAGAGGAAGCCAGCGTCACTTATCAGCAGCAGCTGGAGTGCTGCTGGTCAGGACAGCTGTATGCGTGGTTTTTCCAAGTTGTTGAGCTTCTCGGTGGTGCTAACAACGCGGTTCCTGAAACAATAATGCAACTAATGGATGTTGATGGATTAACGCGAGAGGACGTTGCAAGAAATCTTCAGGCATGCAGAGACTTGAAGGTTTGGTAATCATGCTAAGAACGATAAAAAGCTACTGGCCGTTGCAATCCTTATTGAGTCAGTCGCATAGTTGGTTAATAAAGTTAACAACCCTTATGGTACTACTTTGTTATGGTTCAGGTTTCTTTTTTTTTTTTTTTTTGATTAAGTCATGTAAGCGTATCTATGTATAAGCAGGATCATCTCATTCATCTATCAATCGTCTCTTTTTACTCTCGATTTAAAATCAAATATAAAAAATGTTCATTTTAAGAACAGTGTTTCATAATCAACTTCTAAAATCACACATTGTAAAATATAAGTATATAACCATTTAGTATTTCTATTTCTTTCTCATCATTTTTCATAGATTTATATGATTTATGCTCTATTAAAAAATTAGACCATTTTCATAGCATAATATTTGATTTTAATCCTAATTTTATGAATTATATAATTTTAGTATATAGCCTAAGTTTTTACAGTTACAGTGTCACACCACCACCGAACCATTGCCTCCAAAGGGAACACACCATTCTTCTTAAATCTTATATACAGCTGCTTCAAGTGGCGAAGCTTGAGATTTCCGACTGGGGGCGGAACTCACCGGACCTAAAAATTTCTATAAAACCGGGGGTCGAAAACGTATATACAAAAAAATTTCTATACGAAAACTACATACTCCCCACTGCTGAGCGAAAAGTTCGGGGGTCGGCCGCCCCTTAAAAGCTTCGCCCATGGCTGCTTCAACTTCATATTTCCCTTAATTAAACTTGAATCTACATGTTTTTCATAGCTCTCGTATGCTGCTAGCGAAACTATGAGAGCCACAAAAACACGAGTCAAAAGAGATACAAAGTTAACTCGATAAAAGGATGATTTATGCTAGGTAGCAAAATGGGTTGACCCTCAAACAATATCAAGTCCCAATCGACAATCAAACCGAATAGAAAAGTTGAAGAAAAGAATTAGATCGAATAACTATCAATCTTATTAATCAGAAAATAACTCAAAACTGATTACAGACTCTTAAACCATAACTCGGTTTCTATCTTCTCTTAATAATGTCTAACCCTAACATGGTTTATATAGGCTAACTCTAACTTGGTGACCGAGACATTACCAAATATAATTATAACATAATTGGGAAACTTAACCAATTATGACCAACTTGTCAACATTGATCCCTCAAGTTCACCGACTTGTGACTTGAACTCCTTTGTCACCCTTTTCCCATCACCGACTTGTGATGAGTCGGGAATTACCGCCAACAATCACCCCCTTAATTTCCGACTCGAAATAAGTAGGCTCTGACATGTCTTCTTTGTCTTGATTCTCATAGAACACATCTTGATCTCCAGTTGTGTTTTTCGGCTCCTTCCTAGCTCGAACATTCTTGCGACCTTGTACTCGACTAGTCCTTTCTCCACGACTCGTCCTTTGGTCATAAGAACTCGCACCACCATTGTCTCGGCTGCGATCTTGAGCAAACACTAGCATTCTTGGATCATAGTGCGTTCCCTTAGAATTTAGACTCATCTTTGACTTGTGACTAAAACATGGGTATCGACTTTTTAAAGAAACTTGACCGGTCCTTTGATCTTCTTACCAATCCTCTTGTCGGTCTTGATCCTCCCGGTCGGTTCTTCCTTGTTAACCCAAACCTCTGTTTAATCCTCAGTCAAACCCAAACTTGTTCAACCTGAACAATATTCCTTGATCAAACCAACTCGTTTAAGTCAAGTACTTTGAACTTTACTCGTTTAATTCGGCACCATAAATCAACCTTCTTGTCGATTTAAGACAAACGCAAACCAATCAACCCTGAACAACTTTTCGTAACCGAACAACCACTTGTTGCCGAGTTGCTATTGACCGTCGCACGAACAACCTACATGCTGCCCAGCAACAGTATCCACGCGCTGCTCCGACGAACGAGTACCGCCAACCTCGACCTTTTTGATCGCCGATCCGTTAGACTTTTTAGTCGCCGATTAAGAACTCGGGTACGCGTTTGATATCAGCGATTGAACTTGGCTCTGATACCAATTCAAGTCCCAATCGACAATCAAACCGAATAGAAAAGTTGAAGAAAAGAATTTAGATCGAATAACTATCAATCTTATTAATCAGAAAATAACTCAAAACTGATTACAGACTCTTAAACCATAACTAGGTTTCTATCTTCTCTTAATAATGTCAAACCCTAATATTGTTTATATATGCTAACCCTAACTTGGTGACCAAGAAATTACCAAATATAATTATAACATAATTAGGAAACTTAACCAATTATGACCAACTTGTCAACATTGATCACTCAAGTTCACCGACTTGTGACTTGAACTCCTTTGTCACCCTTTTCCCATCACCGACTTGTGATGAGTCGGGAATTACCGCCAACACACTATTTGTATAGGAAAGAAAAGTAATCAATGATTTATACAGTAAATGCCATTACAACCATATTCCACTGTAACAACTCGTGTTTTCCTATCCAATATTTTTTCGACACGTGTCCCGGTAATCCTCGTGAACCGTATGGTAAATAGGGAGGGACCGAAGTCGTTGAAACGATAATAATATTCGTATGTTATTTTGAATATAAGTTGGAGGACTTATGTATAAATTCAAAGATTTTCTTGATCTGGGAACCCCTTGCGGACCGCAAGGCTCAAGCCATACGGTCCGCAAGGCAATCTGAAACAATGGGCGCCTGAGGTCCTTACGGACCGCAAGGCAAAGCCCATATGGTCCGTAAGGACCTGCCAGCGAACAGATTCGTGGCAGAACCCAGTTCTGCCACATCTGGACGTTTTTGTCACGATTCTTGCATGTCTTACACGTCTAAAGACACTTGTTAACATCCTAAAACACTTGGCAAGCTCTTGGACACTCCTTGGCTACTTATGTGTTAGATTTTTGAAGTTGCAACCAAGCTCTTCAACCTTGGTGCATCTAGTTCTTGTTCAAGGAGGCTCTG
Source organism: Scalesia atractyloides (assembly GCA_947069175.1). Lineage (NCBI taxonomy): Eukaryota > Viridiplantae > Streptophyta > Magnoliopsida > Asterales > Asteraceae > Scalesia > Scalesia atractyloides. The sequence continues at coordinate 5,188,650 of CAMTDV010000006.1, read as the reverse complement.
ATCTATTCCACGTGTTCCATTTCGTTCCTACCACTCTTTTGGACTTAATGTAAGTGTTCAAATTCGTATCTGCTGATTTCTTATAGTTTTTATCTTAAACAAAGTCTCGTCGTAATTACGCCTTGACTTTGTTCTAAATCCGTGTATACTCCGTCATTGTGAGTAACGAAAGTTCCTACGTGTTCATAATGATGGAGGTGACAATCCCTCAAGAGGGCATCTCAAGATTTTCATGGTTTCACGGCCAATTGACGAGTCAATCGAACAGTCAAATAAAGTCAAACTGTCCAGTTTTTTATAAAAAATCATAACTAATGATTTTGATGTTATAAAATATGTTTTGATGCAATAACAACCTAAAAAAATAAGTATTAGAACGTATGTCTACGGATTCGGCTCGTCAAGTTTTGGTCTAGGCTCGGTTTATAGTCAAAAGTCGCAACAGTTGACTTTTGTTGACTTTTGATTCTGACCCGTTTCGAGCCACTTTTGCTACTGACTTCTGACCATTTTGAGACCATGATTATATTAAGAATGACCATATAAAGTTTCATCACTCGATTCCTAAGAAATCTGAGTTTTTGTATAAGTTTCATAATTTTTACTAAAACTTTGCAAAAAGGTCCTTTTTGTACAAGTCTTGGTTTTAAACACACATGCATGTAAGAATAAGCCATAAACTGATCTATAAACATTATTTGATTATGTTGGTGTTAAGAATCTGAATATAATATAAGTTTTCGCAATAAACGTATTTATGGCACTAAAATGACTAAAATGCCCTTTTCAGCATTTTAGAAAGAATAAACATGGTTTAATCATCAATATGATATATTCACTGATGTAATATTATAAGTAGGACCTTTTGGGATGTTCATTCAGATTATAACTTGAATGAGGGCTTAAGATTCGTTAAATGCCGATAAATGACTAAATTACCCTTTTTCGCATAAATATGACTTTAACCAAACTTCTTATAGCCAAATCTTTTTACTTACTGATTAAACATGATAAATAACTTATTTTGGTTATATAAAGCAGGTTCTAACCTCAGTTTATCATGAACATCGATTAAACGGCATTTTAGCGACTCTTACGCCTTTTTGGCGCATAGTGTGGTTAAAAGCCATATCCGTGAGCCGAGACTTGTTACCTACTGATTTATAAACTTACTTTCACCATAATAACAGTAAGTACAAGTTCCAAACTTAGAATCCCAAATTTGGCCTCAAAGCTATGTGTGAAATGACTAAAATGCCCCTACGGGACATAGTTTGCGTCGAAGCCGTCAAACACACATATATTGATATCCTACTGTTATAACATTATAAAAAAATATATTTTTACTGAATATTAAAGGTCTTGACATCAGATTCCTAATTTACATCTTTTATAAATAATAAAATGACCAAAATACCCTTTTTAAAGCACAAATCGGTTTTAAATATATCTCGGGCCTATCTTTGCAAATGCTACTGATTTCCTAACATATACTAAACATATTTTATTATGGAACATATATATAACTCGTACGGTTACCCGGTTTTGTAACATTTATGAAAAACGGGTTCAAAACCCGCTTCGTTTAATAATCAAGCATTCGGTTAAAAGTTCGTTGCGTATTGATTGTGCCGACCATTTTTAAACATCTCATAATTAATAAATATTATAGAAGTTAAAAACCATAATTAATAAATAATAATAATAAGTAAAATAAACTTAAAAATAATAAATAGAGTCGCTTGGTCTCGAACCCGGGTCTCCCGCGAACACACACACACATCACACCACTCCACCACACACATCCTTTGTGATATATGCTTAAACAAATATCACTTAAAGTAAAACAGGGAAAGTCAAAACCTGTAAATCAGCGCGCCCAGAACTCGCAATCGCCGGAAAAACCGAAACTCCGCAAATGTGGCTATTTTCCTTTGACTGAAACGCGTAAACTGATTTCGACGTCAGTTATAACCGTTGCCTAACAATCAATTTTAGTCAAAAACCGTTTGAAATCATTGACCGCGAATCTTGACCCCAAAATCGAACCCAATCGGCCTGTCCCCCTATAAATACCCACTCAAACTCCTTGTAAACATTTCGCTCCGAACCGCACTCTCTTTCTGAAGTTTTAATTCTTCCAAAGCTCGTCGCCGGAGATCTTCGCACTCGCCGGAATATCGCCGGAATCGCTGATCAGAAAACCGCATTTGTTCTTCAGACGGTATAATTGTCTAAACCTCCTTACTATCTCTTGATTGATAATTTAATTGCTCAAATCAATAATCAAAACTGTTAAATCAGTTCATTCAGTTGGAAATCGCAAATCCGGGTCGACGAAACTTGCCGGAAATCTGAAGAAAACTCTCTGTTTTGGTATATCATATTACTTAATCTTTATTTTTCTATTCTATTTCAATCGAGTATAAGTTTGTTGGTCGATTAAGCAAAACAGTCGGGTTCACTGTTCTGTGTTTTTCTTAGTGAAGAAGACGAAGCCTAAGTTGTGTATTAATGTAATTAAAATCGGGTATATAACCGGGTTAGACACACAGTCCAGCGGTGGACTGTGTGCAAATATAAAACACGCGTCCCGGGTTCGAATCACGCATGTTTCCGACTTTCTAAAATAAAACCAACTTTTTTAAAACCTATTCAGATCAATTCACAGTATATATAAGAGGAATATAATCCAGTAGCTAAGCAGATTAGACACACAGCCCAACTGGTTGGGCTGTGTGCACTCGAACCGAAGGTCCCGAGTTCGATTCCGGGTTTCTGTAACCGGTTCGGCCATATTAAATCATTTTTAATAAAAACTAAATAAGGTTAAAGTTAGTTAGTATATATATATAATTAAAACATAGAATATTTCGGGTTAGACACGTAGCTCAGTTGGTAGAGCTGCTTGCACGTATACGAGAGGTCCCGAGTTCGAACCTCACTCGCCGCCTGGAATACATGCTGTCTGACCGGTCAGACCCGATCAAACCTGACAAAGTCAACCCATTTTTTATTTATTTTTGTTTATTTATTTAATTGAAAAATTATTTAAAATACTTAAAAATAAGGTTTTTAAAGTTAAAATTTTGCATTAAACTCACAAAAATAAATCTAAAAATCTCATTAAAGAACACTAATTAAAAATAATATTCTCAAATAAAATTTATTTATTTAGTCGAATCATGTCGTTATTATTTAGGTTAGTTTTCCCTCGTTGGTTGAATCATAATATTCGTGCGCATTCATCGTCATCAAGAAACGCATCCACTGTGAGTGAATCTCTACTAATTCCCCGTTTTAATCATGTTTTGGGGTGTATCATGTGTCGTACTATTCTTTTATTTTATTTAAACACTTGTGCATACGTCATATCCGTGATCAAATGTGTACCAATTGTTGTGTGAATTATATGTAGATTGAATTTTATCATTTCAGTGCACGCATTTCATTAGGCCCATCAGTTCCCCGTGGGATACGGGTTGAGCATCAGGAGCCTCATTAGATCGGCTTCGTTTGATTGAGCCTTGATCTCAAATACATCATCATTCATGTCATATACTCATCCAAAGTGGTTTGTGATTGTTTATATATATATATGTTTGCTCACATGTGATTAATGCACGACTTTTCTTTAATAAATAAAACAAGAAATTAGTCCACAATGTTTTATCAAGGTTCACTCGCCAACTTTTATTGATCCAAAATCTCCCCCGTTTTTACACATGATACAGGTGATCCAGCCGAGACAGGAAACACTTAGGATGGCCTAGAAGAATAAACCAGCTTATGCTATGGAATAAATTTATAGTTTCATTTTCCTTTGTAATTGTATGAATTTTGTTTTGGATATTTAAGTTTGTAATTTGAATTTAATAAATATGAAACATCTTAGTAAATATCATGAGCTTTGGTGATAACCCAATTATGCCCCGACTTTTATTCCGCTGCGGGTCGGGGTGTGACAGGTTTCGCTTATACGCATTCGGCTAAAGCCTACGTAACTAGTTTACGTATTTTAACCGAAACGGGTTTAACTTTGTCCATTCTTTATCAAAATCCAGAATGTTATTGGTTTACCCATATCATACAAGTTTGCATACTTGTCGGGCCCAACTAACATTCTATTCCAGTCACCGCTTAATCTAGCGTAGTGTACCGTATCATATTTTTTTAGCATAAGACTAACCGGTTCAAGTCTAAGACTTAATTAAGGACCCGTTAACATTCTAATATTGGTTAATAATGACCATCACTCCAGACTGAACGCCTCCCGGTAAATTGCCTTGTACTTGCTTTTGGAACTACGACTGAGCTTGGAACTTTACATACAAACAACTCAGGTAAATACTCTTAACTTATTTTCCCTATACGGGCTTGGGATACGGTAGAATACTACCGCTTGGTCGGGTATGGGAACATGTTTTATCCAATTGTGGTAATTAACTAGATTCTTACATAACCCGTTTTGATCTGTCTTGTTTGAAACTAAAACATTGGGGGTGGGCTTGACCGTGTCTGGGATATCCTTGGCTCACTAAATTGGTAGTGGCCACGACAATATAGCATGGCGTGTAGGCATACACTGGGAAATTGCTATATGCTTTCTGTGTGAAAGTTCAGAGTGGTGTGTCAGTCGATCATGTCTCGGTTTCTGTACTGGGCCCCATATGTAAAAACCAGCATGTAAATCTGTATACAAGGTCATTTGTACTATCCCAAGTTATCTAAGAAAATGTGCCATGTGCGCTTAAACCATTTTCGAAAAGATTTTCAAAATGAGTCGGTTGAGCGTATTTACCAGTGTAAACTGACGTATTTTCAAAAGTTTAAGTTACAGGTGCAAGTACGTAATAGGCCGGGAGCTGCGAGGCGAATACCGAGGAGTTGCGTCCTTAGGACTTGCCTGTTTGTAGTCTGATATCATTTGTATGTCTTTGCGATCCGCCTGTGGATCCTATTGCAAATCTTGTTTGTATATTGTATTTTGAACCTTGGACACTTATCGGTTTGTAATAGTTTATCTATCTAATGCCTTCCGCTATGTTATTTTATAATTGGTTATGCTGATATCAACTTTACGTCACGATACTCCCCACCGGTAGACACGTGGTTGTTGGGGTGTGACATCCACTCAGTCAAAACAAATTTCAACCCCATCCCATGAGAAACCAACTTCCGAATCAACGCGTCAACCCCAAATTCAAGAGCCCAAGATGGCGAAAGACCACAGCCAACGGTCCCACCCCCGCCGAATTTAGACCACCTTCCTACTTTAGTAAACGAAGGATAATATTGGTTAGGCGTTTCATCAAAAAAAGACGGGTTTGTCTGTCAGAAAACCATGTGACCATCCCACAAGAAACCAACTTCTGAATCAACGCTTCAACCCCCAAATACAGCCCAGGCTGTTCATAAAGCTCGCGGCTCGCAGCTTGGCTTGTAGCTTGCTCGAAAGAAGCTCGAGAGAAACTAGCTAAAAACTCAATTTGAGATGATGTGAACCAAGCTGGCTCAATTTGTAACCGAGCCCAGCTCAAGCTATGCTCAGCTCGTTGGCTCGTTTAACTCCAATGTAAAGCCCAAGCCGAGTTTAGCTGCCTAAATTAATTTCGAGCTTGAGCTTGACCTCACCCTGGCTCGACTTGTTTACAACCCTACAGCCCAAGATGGCGAAAACCGCAACCAACGGGTTTCTAAAAAAAGATGGGTTTGTCTGTCAGACAACCATGTGACCATGCCAAGATCCATCATATGGGTTGGCAACAATCCTTTACTAAGCCATGGTCAAGACCATAAGCTTTGTTAATCACGCTCTGGTCACATGGTCCAGATTCATCAACCAAACATGGGTTTCTGTCTTCTTAGGAATCAAGAATACAGAGGTACAAGCCTATAAAACAGATCCTGTTCAAGCAAGATCGTGCTTCAGCGTTTGTAGGTGGTCTTTATATACAGCTGCTCTTTTACACTTTGCAGCGATGTGGGATGACTGGAATTAAACATGTTCAGAAATTCATATACATTGAATCCTTATTATTTAGGTATTTTTCTTTTTTAAGATTTGAGCTTCCCTATTATAGCAGTTAAAGAAAGAGTTTGTCTAATTAAGAGCTTAGTTGGATAATAGTATTTGCTTTCTATATAACATCAATATAAAAAGTATTATAACATGAACCCAAATTAAAAGTTCTGCTTCCGCCACTGCAGGACGTCTAAACGCCTTTGTTTCGTTTAGACACCGCATCTGCATAAGCAATTTGTCAAGGCGTTTGAGCATCTCGGTGGTGTTAACAAGATAACGCTTTTTATGAGTGTTGTAGAATTAACGCGAGAGAATGTCGCAATCCATCTTCAGAAATACAAGCTTTATCTGAGATGGATGAATGAATAAGATTCGGTTATCTAACGAATGATGTTAAGAATAATATAAAGTTACCAAATCTTGTGGTGCCATTTAAATTTATCGGATTGTTAGTAGTACTTGTTATGGGTATTTTTTACATATCACATAATCCTCTTCAGTCATTTCATCCACCATACAAGTTCAAAAAAAATTCACATTTAAGACTGGGGCTCACACTCTATTGCTTTTTCATGAACACTCCATGTGGCCTAAGATGAATGTTACCAAGACTACACGGTGTGGGTGTGGATGAGCGGCGTTGATGCCTTTCCAGCCCGCACACACCGCACCCTCCCCGGCGCTGTTAAAGGGGCGGCAAGAATTTTATCAGCGTGGAGGGTATAGTGGGAGACGACGTGGCCGCTTGTGATTGGATGCAATTAAATATTAATGTTTTTTTATTAATATTAATGTTTTTTTATTTAAATTTACAGATTTTTTCAACTTTTAAAAAGTCATAAATAGTTTTTATAGGGTCCTAAGTCCTTGCAGGTCTGGCTCAAAAATTTTTAGGCCTAAGGCTTTGTCCATGGGTGATCGGACCCGACCTAACCTTTTATTAAAAAAGCTCTCTCTTTCTTCCACCTACACCCAACCTTACTTAATTTTTAACATACACTCACAACATATCCCAACCTAAAAATATATATGTTTTTAAATAACTCTCTTTTTAATAAAATTTATATCAGATGTTAAAAAAAAAACCAAATATTTAGTTTTTTTTAAGTTTGAATATTATAAGTTATTTGAGTTTATAAGTTATTTGAGTAATTAAATTATTAGAGGAATTAGTTTGCGTTGCAACAAGTTATATTATGATATGTGGCATGAAGACCACACAAGTTTGGGTTGTCAACTTAGGTTGGTGTGGATGTTTATTTTAATTTTTTTAATTACTTAAACTTTTGTCTTATTAATGACTAGTGTAAGGGCCCGGTTGATTCATTGATTTAGAACATTACTAAAAGACCCTTGAAAGCTTTTTCTTCACAATCGATAGGGATTTTTATATATTTCTCCCTTCTAAACTGTCTTATTACTAATTTTCCCAAACCAAAAAAACAATTACATATTTCCCTTTTTTTAAGAAATTACTGACTCAACATCCGCTTCCCTCTGTCGACTAATGAACATCGCTTCCTGCAATCGACGGAACATCGCTTCCTGCAATCGACTGAACATCATTCATTTGTTCCTCTTCGACTGAACATCGTACCTCTTCCTTGAACATCGCTGAACCTAGTGTTTATAGGTTATAGCACGAACAAAGTTAAATGCCTTACTATTGCTTGATTTATAAGACTTCTTAGTTACCAGTAGTAAAATCATAGCATCAAAAATTAGTAAATTAGTTTATATAATAAATAAAATTTAAATAAATGGGTAATGATTAAAAAATGAATTGGATGAGATGAAAACTAGTAAAACCATAGCACAAAATTAGCACCCTCTGCCGCCCCACCCCATCCTGAGCCCGCCATTGAAGGGGCGCTAAAGCCCTCTCGCCAGCCCACTAACGGGCAAAACAGCAGCTGCATGTAGGACCCATTCCTTTTCCACCAATCAGATTTCCTTCTCTTTTGATTTTCTTTTTCTTTTTTATATTGTTTAAAAGGGGCTTTAAACCATTGCAAGAATGTTAAATGGAGGGACTTTAAAGCCCCCTATGTGAGGTGGCGTCTACGTGACGTTGATGTAGCGTGAGGGGCTTTATACCACACCCTACAACCTTAGTGAAAAAAGTAAAGGAAAGTGGTGTGGTGATATGTCAGTGAGGTGACAGTTACTTTATAATGTGACAATGATGTGGAGTGAAAAAAAAAAAAGAAACCGTAGTGGATGACTAAAGTGACTTAAAAAATTGAGGCCCTTTTCGTAAAAGAAAAAAAATGCTAGATCTTATTATTTATATAACCTTAATGTCAACAATTTTAAACGCAAAATCAACTACATATATTTTTTAGAATTTGAGACCTTATAGAAATATAGACCCAAGCTCTTGCTTTATTTCACTCTTCCTCCCACTGGCCTTGATCCCTTGACCCTCCCACCGGCCAACCATTCTGTATAAAGGCAAGGGAGTGGTTAGAAATGTTAGGGTCCATTCCAACCTATGAAAAGGAGTCTGATAAATGAAGATTTAAAATGTATACTTATCCAAACTATTAATAATTAGTTAAAGTATTTGAGTCTTGGTTTAATTGTTTAGTTTGAATTTTGAGTAAAGTGTAACTTATAGCTCTGTGGTTTATGTGCAGTATAAGGTTGAACTTTTTCTGAGCGTTGCATGAGCCCCTCTGTTTTACTTTCTTTTTTTTTTTCTTTTGAGTCCCTCATGCTAATACTGTCACTACATTTTACTCTTCCTTATAAAAACCGGTGAGTTTATTGTAAAAGAATATTTTTTTGTCAGAATGATAAGAAAGAATCTAAACCATTAGATCTTTAATTTAATGGTTGAGATCTTGATAGCAATCTTGTACATAATGTTTACCATTAAAATAATTAATTTTCTAGATTAAGGATATAAAGGTAAATTTAACATTTTTAAATTTAGAAAGTCACATGCAATGCACATGCAAGTTCCCCTTTCTTTTTTAAACGTCAATAACTAGTTAAAAAAAAATTACACTTAATAACGAGTGTTTTTTTATCTTTAATATGAGGAGTAAATTACAAGTTTTGTCCTTTATGTTTACATCAAATTGCATATCCTTTTTTTCAAAAGTTTACAATCGTTGTCCGGTTATAAAATTCAACATCTCATCTCTCACTCACTTCCCTCTTCAACTCATCAACCCTAACTTCAAGATCTTCAACTTTAGCTCTCAAATCAGCAATCTCTTCAAGATTGTCATCAATTCCTCCTGCTGCCACGTGTGACGGTGGCTAGCAAAAATCTCAACAACCCTTGCATTCGCCTTTGAATCCTCTTTTCTTCTTGAGTAAAGCTGATCAAGCTGTCATTCAGCTTGTAGTAGCTTTTTGGTGAGTGATTTGTTGTGGGTTTGTAGTGATGGGATCAGAGAGAGTGAGTGTTTGGGTAGGAGGTTTAAGAAGATTGCGAAACTTATGCCAAGATTAGAGGAGATTAGGTCTTTGTGGGTTTGTTATGTAGCCATTGATGGGTTGATATAGAAGGGTTTTGGGGTGGAGTTAAGTGGAATGATTGTGGGTTTTGATTACGGGTGAAGTGAAAGAATCCATGGAGTTTGTTTGTTTTGTGTTGGATGGTGTGCAGTGCAGGCTTTTGAGTTTTGCCCTTTTGTAATGGCTTTGTGGCTGAGATGTTGAGAAAGTAGGTGTAAATGTTGTAGTGATTTGGGTATCTGGATGTTAATGATTTGGGTATTTGGATGTTGATTTGGAGATGGTGGTGGTGATAGTGGTGTTGGCGGCGGTGAAGGGTGGTGGTGGTGGTGAGAGAGAGAGAGAAGAGAGAGAGTGAAAGAGAGGGAGTCTAGAGAGAGAACTGAGAGAGAGCGAGAACTACATAGTTTGTTTTTTAATCTTTGTGATATTTTATATAATAGCCCCTTATTATAATTTATTTTACAGAATAGTCTTTGGGACGTGAACTTACAATAGTACTCTCGTGTGCCTTGCACATGACTAGATTTAACCAAAAAATCTAAATTGGGTTTGGCCTAAAGAACATAACGTGCAAGATTTTGGAAAGTTAAGGACACCGCCTGTAAACTTTTGAAAAAAAGGACAACGCCTGCAATTTGATGTAAACATAAAGGACAAAACTTGTAATTTACTCTAATATGAGTACCATATTGTTATACTTATGTAGAGAGAAAAATTATGTTTCGATTGGAACACCATGGTTGTATTACGATTCAAGTTGTGGTGTTTTCTGGAATTCGTATGGTGTTTTATACGAATTGATGATGAATTCCTGAAATAACTGATGAATTCGGTTACAAGATTGTATATTTCATTATATCTTTAACTAGGTTAGTTACCCGTGTGATACACGGAGTTGAGTATCAAAAATGATGTAACTAAAAAACATTTAAAAATAGAAATAGATAGGGACATGTGTCGTCACCATAGTCTTTCTTAATTTTCTCACACTTTTAGTCTTTTTTATAGGATCCTCTACCTATAAAAACACTGATTTTTACCGTTAGGAAAGATTTCTTTTGATTTTAAAATCATGTAAGATTAGAAAGATTCATTTCTTTTTGAAAATGTTAGATGCTTTCGCAAAATAATTCTGCTCTAATCAATTTAATTTATTCCTACTTGTGTTTCTAGATGGATCAAGGTTGGGTTTTATGTTTACCAGTACGGTAACTCATGCGTTGTGGCAGAGCCTACAAATTACAACGCAATACTCGTTTTCTGTTAGCTTATCAATTCTCTTACGATATATTGTATTGTGCTTATGTTTGTTTCTTATTCGTAACATTGGTGTGCTCTATCTATGACACGAGCCTTACAGAGTTGGATTAAATAATAAAGTCAGATAAAAAAGATCAATGATTATATTTCCAAATGAAAACTCCATTATATCATGACTGACATGTGCTTAATTTGAAAAACTCAACGAAACACATGTAGGAACCGTTTGCATATAAATAAATTAAAACAATTTTATTAACTGATTACAATACAGAAAACTAAAGAAAGTAGAAAATTACAATATAATTACAACCGAAATAAAGAAATACAAGAACCAGAGGAAGAAAAAAAAGAAAACGTTTGGCTGAGGGTTGTGTTTAACATAGGGCCCTTAAAACAAATTTCGAGTCTCCTAAGAGAACTCGTTTTGTTTCCCAGGGTATAACAGCCGGAGCAGGTAGTACTGTCAGAGCTGGCTCAATGACCCGAAGAATACCTTGGAACAAAAAGTGTAAATATCAGAAGTAAGTAGAGGGAAGTTTGCATAAGTTGTTGCTGGTGTATTTCTGAGCTGGTAGTGATGTTATATTTATACTACATCCGTGATGAAACAACAAAACCGATTTAAATGAGAGAATTAAATTGCATTAAACGTCTTCAATGCACTTTAATTCTCAGTCAAAACCATTGACTCGACTGTTTCAAATGCTGAAGTGTAACTGCTCTGTCATTAACTTCTGGGAAGCTTCTGCACGTGTGGCAGTCAAACTGATGCGCGTGCGCCATTTTGGCTCACTTTCCTGCGCGAGTCACCAAGTGTGTTACCCTTGTGCGCGCACGGCACGTCACCAGTAAACCTGTATGGTCACGCCACACAGTCGCGCCATACTAGCTCACTTTGGTGCGCCCGTGCGCGTCACCAGGGCACTCACCCAGGAGTCCGCGCCCACTGACCTGGTCACTCCCTGGTCATGCGCCACCATCATGTACCCGTGCGCCACCCTTCGTGCCACGTCTTTGGCCGCCTGGTCCTTGCAACCTCTGTGCTGAGCCACACACGCATGGTTAAAAATACAAAGGCGGCTCTCAAGCGCCCATCGCGGCGTTGCGAGCTTGCGAAGTGCAAAGTGCGCCATCAAAGCGGCCATCGCCCACGCCACCCACGCGTGCGTGTGCGAGTGCGAGTTAGGGTGCTCTGCACCCTTCGCGAGTACACTAGTGTGTGCTTCCATGAAACATCAATGAAGGAGTGTCTCTCCTTAAATACCCCTTTAAGTTTCATCCCCCCTCCTATGTGGGACAATGTGCCACTCTCCCTTTTATTTCAGCATTCAATGTTCCAACCACCAAACTTTGAATATCGATATCTCATTCATCTTAGCTCCGTTTTGGACGCGGTTTGGTTCGTTGCGAAGTTCTTCCAACATAGAACACAAAAACACAATTATATATATATATGTATGTATATATTAACCTCAGTTTATAATATACATTTGCAGTCCAAAATTAGGAAATATGCATTTCTTATATTTGTGAAAAATGTTAATTTCACAAATTTCCAACAATCCCCCACATGAATGGAAATCGATCTTCACTTACATGTTTCAACGATATAATTCGACAGTTGAGTATTGCAAGATAGGTAGGTTGTTACCTTTAAACCTTCTTTTGTGAAGCATACTTAGCTTACTAGAGGTTTGTAAACACAATGTCCTTGAATAGTCCTCCGTTTGTGTAAACGACAATACACTTCACACAATACTCTCCCTAATCTGGCCAACCCCTCATTGCCATGTCCTATTATGGTCCTGGAACACTTGCCTGGTTCTGCGAGAGCTCTAGGATTGCGCACCCCATAATGCCATTCGAAGCGACCCTACTTCTTTCTCACATAGGTGATTCCCATGAATCATTAAAAGCATCATGGTTATTTAAATTTCCTGAAATCAGTAACCTTAATATGCTTAACCTCACATAAATGTCAATGACTGGAATGGGCTAGGAAGTATATAGCTTCCTTTTAATTGGTTTTGGGGTACTCCCCCACAGTGACTTCGCTATGGTAATATGATTAAGTTGTCCTATTGAACATAGATCTTGGGATCTCCAGTCAACTAGGTTAGGTTTCCCTCATATTTCCATTTGTTTCCACGGGCTTTAGTCCCATTCCTATTGATGACGTTTGAACTAACTCTTTGCTTAAGCCTTTCGTAAACGGGTCCGCAATGTTATCTTTTGATCTCACATAGTCAATTGTGATAACACCCGTTGAGAGTAGTTGTCGTATTGTGTTGTGTCTAAGTCGAATGTGTCTTGATCTGCATTGTACATTGCGCTTTGAGCTCTACCGATCGTTGATTTGCTATCACAATGTATACATATGGCTAGCAAAGGCTTTGGCCATCTTGGAATATATTCCACAAACTGATGTAGCCATTCTGCCTCATCTCCTGATTTATCCAAGGCGATAAATTATGTTTCCATTGTGGATCTTGCTATAACAGTTTGCTTAGATGACTTCCAAGCTATAACCGCTCCTCTAAGAGTAAACATGTAACCACTTGTTGATTTGGAATATTTGTTATCCGAAATCCAGTTTGCATCAGTGTAACTGTCACACTCGGATTTCCACGTGTATTTCGGTGGGCCCGGCGGGGAGTATCATGACGTAAAGTTGATATCATCATAACCAATTACAACACAGAGCAACACAACGGAAAGCTTGGAGTAAAATACAAACTATTACAAACCATAGAGTGTCCAGAGTTCGAAACACAAATATAAAAACATATACATGGCTTGTAATAAGATCCACAGGCGGATCAGATAACATACAAATGAAAATAGACTCTACATGCACTTCTATAAGGTCGCAACTCCTTAGTATAATTGCCCCGCAGCTTTCGGCCTATTACGTACTTGTACCTGTAACTTAATCTTTGAAAATACGCCAGTGTACACTGGTAAATACAATTAGCCGACTCATTTTGAAAATCTTTTCGAAAATGGTTTAGGTGCACTAGGCACATTTTCATAAATAACTTGGGACAACACAAAAGACCTTGTATACAATTTTACATGTCCATCTTTTACATATGGGACCCAGTACAGAAACCGAGACATGGTCGACTGACACACCACTTCTGAACTTTCACACAGAAAGCAGATAATAATAGCAGCTACTGATGTATGCCTACACCAATGCTTAAGTCGTGGCTACTAGCACTTTAGTGAGCCAAGGATATCCTAGACACAGTCAAGCCCACCCCCAGTGTTTGAGTTTCAGACAAAACAGATTAAAACGGGTTATGTAAATTTAGTTAATTATCACAACTGGACAAAACATGATTCCATACCCTACCAAGCGGTAATAGTTTACCGTATCCCAAGCCCGTATAGGGAAAATATGTTAAGAGTATTTACCTGAGGTTAAGTCTTCAAGAAGTCAAAAACTCAGCCGCCAATCAAGACAAGCACAGGCAAAATTTACCGCGAAGGCGTTTAGTCTGGCGTGATGGTATTATTAACCAAATTAGAATGCTAACGGGTCCTTAGTTGAGTCTTAGACTCGAACCGGCTAGTCTTACGTTAAAGCAAAATGGTACGATACGCTAGATTAAGCGGTGACCGGAATAGGATGTTAATTGGGACCAACAAGTATCATGACTTGTATAATATGGGTATACCAATAACATTATGGATTTTGATAAATAAATGAGAAGGTTAAACCCGTTTCGGCTAAATTACGTAAACTAATCACGTATGCTTAATTGTAAGCGTATACGCGAAACCGGGTAACCGTAGGATTCATATACATGTTCCATATAAAATACATTTAAAATATGTTAATAAATCAGTAGGTTTCCAAAATACAGGCCCGTAATGTATTTAAAACCAAATTATGCCTTATAAGGGTATTTTGGTCATTTTATAATTTATAAAAGAGGTTTATAAAGAATCTGATGTCAAGGTTCATAATATACTGTAAAAATACTTATTTTTATGATGTTATAATAGTAGGATATCAAATATATGTGTGCTTGATAGTTTTAAACTAAACTATGTCCCGTAGGGACATTTTAGTAATTTCACACATAGCTTTGAAGTCATAATTGGGATTCTGAGTTCGCGACATGTACTTACTGTAAAATTATTGAAATTAAGTTTATAAATCAGTAGGTAACAAGTCTTGGCTCATAATTATGGTTTTAAACCATACTATGCGCCGAAAAAGGCGTAAAAGTCGATAAATGCCGTTAAATGCGATGTTTAAGGTAAACTGAAGTTATGACCTGTTTTATAAACAAAAACATGTCATTTAACATATTATATCAGTAGGTAAAAGATTTGGTTATGAAAAGCTTAGTTTAAGTCTCTTTGCGCGAAAAAGGTAGTTTGGTCATTTATCGGCATTATACGAATCTTAGGCCTTCATTCAGGTTGTAATCTGAATGAATATCCCGATATGTCCTACTTATCATATTACACAGTAGGTAACAAATTTTACCAAAGAAATTATGTTTAAGTCTTCTAAAATGCCAAAAAGGGCATTTTAGTCATTTTAGGTTATAAAGTCGTCTTTTATGAAAACTTTGGTTCATGATCAGAATCTTGACATCAATATAGTTAAGTTATATTTACAAATCAGTAGATAACTTGTTCATATGTCTACAAGTGTTTAAAACCTTGATTTATATAAATAGGGACCTTTTTGCAAAGTTTAAACATAATCATGGAACTTGCATAAAAACTTAGATTTCTAATAAACCATGTAGTGTAACCTTAGAAGGTTATACTATACTTAAACATGGTCCTAAAATGACCTAAAGTCAGTCGCCTAAGTTGCTAATTCGGGTCAGAACTGAAAGTCAAAGCAGAAGTCAAGCTTTGCGACTTTCGGTTGCGAACCGACTCTCGACTGAGACTTGACGAGTCAAATCAGTTTTTATAAGTTCTAATATTTATTTTTAAGTTTGACTTTTGTTGACTTTTACTTTGACTCGTCAATTCGTCAAGAATTCGTGGTAATCTGGAGGTGCCCTTTTGAGGGATTAACACCTACCTTATTACGATCACGTAGCCACTTTCGTTATGATCAATGGCTGGACCATCATGGTCTTAGCTCAAAGTCAAGGCGTTTTTACGTCAAAACTTTGACCTTAGCTTAAATCCTAATGAAAAAGACTTAGCACGCATTGGAACACTTACACAAGGTTTAGAGGTTGCTAAGAGCATAAGAGAATGCTTCAAAATGGCCAGGAGCTCCTCTAGATGAACTTGGTGAGTTAAAGTGATTGAAGGTTTGTTGCAACTCACAAAAATGCCCATCTCAAAAAGCTATGGAGAAGCCAGGAGGGGTTGCCAGGTGTTATAGGACGTAAACAAGTGTCCCTAGACGTGGCAATATGAGGGAAATGGTGGCATTGGCGAAAAATGTGGCAGAACATGGCTCTGCCATGTTTCTGTTCGCTGGCAGGTCTTGCGGATCGTATGGCCTAGGCCTTGCGGTCTGTAAGGCCTACTGGCGCCCACTGTTTTAAACATGGTTGCGGACCGTATGGCGAAAGCCTTGCGGTCCGCAACCGCCTTCCATAAAATTGATATTTTGGCATTTTTGCTACTTTAGCCCCTCGACTTCCATTATTCACATAATGAGGATATTGTATATCGTTTCAACGACTTTGGTCCCTCCTGTTTCACCATACGACATACGAGGATTATCGGGACACGTGTCGGAAAGTAATTGGACGTAAAAACACGTAGTGTTACAGTAACCTTCGATCACTGCTGGTTGTCGGTTATAATGCAGTCCATAATCTCTTGTCTATCTTATGTATCTAAGCATTCTTGTTATACTTTTCCAATGTTCATGACTTGGATTGCTAGTGTATCTACTTAGCCTACTCACCGCGTACGCTAAGTCGGGTCTTGTACATGTCAATTTTTATATGGTCTACGTTTTGGTATACATTTTGTTTTACAACAAGTTGGGTCAAGTATAATATGTTTTCATTAGACTGTATAAATTCGACTTACTTTACGTTTCGGCGCCACCGCAACGCGTGGTATCATTTTTAACTGAAAAAAACATAAATTTTGTACTTATTTTATGTACGTGTCTGTATAAGTTCGAGTAGTGTTCGATGTAAATTTCTTTCGCAAATAAGTCGGATCATATCTAATATGTTTTTGTGCTTATTTTTTATGTACTTCCTTAGTTTATCTACGTTTTGACGTAACTTTTGTTCAGAAACGATTCAGGTGTTAACAATAAAAATCTGAGTTACTTTACATTTGATACCCGCCGCAACATGCGGGGAAATTTACTAGTTATAAATACGTAAGTCAATCCAAACATCCTCTAAACTAACCTTTCTATCTTCTTCTCCAACTTCCAACTCCCCAAACGCAAATCAAATCCATGGCGGCCAAACGCTCCAACGGTAACATCAACAACCTCTTCTTCGTCTTCATCACTATTCTACAAATTAACATCTAACTTTCTCTTCATTGCAGGTGCTATCCTCGAAGACCTACGAACCGGATTAGCTGAGTTCGAACTCGTATCCTCTCCGGTCACCACAATCGCCACTAAAGTTTCTCGTAGTTCCGTACAATCCGTTGTTGTTACCGATCATACTCACCGATTCTTCGCCCGAATTGGACCACAATTGTATGTGCACTGCTAGTTTAAATAGTTAGTTTTGTTGTTGATTTGAAGTTTAGGTTAATTTGAATAAGGTTGTTGTTTGTGAAAAATTGTTTGCTTTGTTTGTTCTTAAACTATTTAGGAGTTGTTTGTTTAGCTCAGACCTCTTGCTAGTTGAGCACTTAATGGTTAGACTGTTTGTTTCGCGAGAAGATGTCTTAATGATTTAGACAATTGCCTCTGAATGGTTAAGACCTCTTATCTGAATTGGTCAGACATTTGCCTCTTAACGGTTAAACATTATACTAGCTCTTAATGTTCAAACCTCTTACTGGTTAAACACTTAATGGTTCGGACCTCTTACTGGTTCAACACTTAATCATTCAAAAGTTGCCAAACAGCCCCTTAGTTTGTGAAGCTAGGGCATTAATAAGTGATTTTACACTCCATTGAAAAGAAGAGGTCGGTTTTAGGAACAAACACGAACTTAACATTTAGTGAATTGTTTGTGTTAATTGTTCCGCGAGAAGTTTGTATAATGAACATGTACGTTCGATTATGCTCATTTATTTACGTTCGTTCATTTATGTTTATGGATGGATGATTTTTGGATGAATCGTGATGGATTTTTTGGTAGAATCATGATGTAATATTGAATGAATCATTTACATTTGAACCACTAATTTAGATGTGTATCGGACTTGTTCGTTTGTGTTCATTTATGTTCTTTACATTTGTTCAGTTATGCCCATTTGTGTTTGTTTACGTTCATTTATGTTTGTTTGCCTTTTTAACAAATGAACATGAACGGATACGAACATGTTCAGTTTCTTAACGAACATGAACAAAAAGTTTCATTCGATTACATGTTCGTGTTCACGTTCAGTTAAAGCTAAATGAACAAACATGAACATACCCTCGTTTGCGTTCGTTCGGTTCGTTTGCAGCCCTAGTCAATTTGATCCATAATTTGGTAAATTGCTACTGTCACATTTGTCGAGAGCTTAGTTTCATGCTCCAATTGAGCTGCTGTGGGGATAGAATCTTCAAATGCCCTAATTTCTATTTATTACAATTATTATTTTTTTAAATTAGGGAAGTTTCACCAGCGTTGAGCAAAGTGGAGAGTTTTAGGGTTCACAGAGTTACCGGCGATGGACGCTGTATGTTTCGTGCTCTGGTACGATATCTATGGCCTAATAATTCTTTAACTTTAATACGTTTAAAAAATAAACAAGAAATGAGATTCAATAGAATAAGATTTGAAAATTGAATTTTATTGTAGGTTAAAGGAATGGCTATGAACAAGAGCCTTACCCTTAGCCTCCGAGAAGAAAGAGACAATGCAGGTTCGTTATTATAATGTCACAGATGGTTGTTAAATATTATTTTTGTGGTTTTATTTTTTTGGTTAAATGTTATTACAACTTCTGCCAAAAATTTTGTGAGAACTTATGCTGTAGATGAACTACGGATGGCGATAAAAGAGGTGTTATGTGACAATGCCAAAGAAAGACATCAATACGAAGAAGCGATAATTGCAATTACAGTTGACGAATCCTTAAAACGGTTAGAATAGTGACCATTTACTGCACAAGAAATTCAAGATTTGTGATTTGTTAATAATGTTATTCAATATATATGCTTGTAGTTACTGTCAACGCATTGTACGGCCAGATTTTTGGGGAGGAGAGTCAGAACTACTGGTTAGTATCTTAATATATATTTTTTACGCCTTCTTTTTCTCTATCAATAAAAAAGAAATATAATAAATTCATCAATGGGGTTAGGCCTGTAAACGAACCGAACGTTCATGAACTATTCGTGAACTTGTTTGGCGAGAAGTTCGTTTATTTAATAAACGAACGAACATGAACACACGTGTTGTTCGTGAACGTTTGTTTATGTTCGTTTATGTTCATTTATTTATGTTTGTTCGTTTATGTTCGTTTCAATTTAAATACATATTAGTTATATTCATATAAATAATATTAAACATAAAAGGAACTTCTAACTACTTATATAAATATAACTAATTGGTTATTCGGCTTTCTAGTGATAAAATTGGGGTTTCCAACGGAATTTATCGTAATTAATCACTAATTTATATAAAAAATTACTTTATATTCATTTATGTTTAGTAAATTATGTTCATTTGTGTTCATATATGTTTCTTTAATCATGTTCATTTGTGATGTTTATTGTTTGTTAAATTATGTTCGTTTAGTTTGTGAATTGTTCGTTTAGGTCTTAAACGAACACGAATTTTCTTATTAAACGAACATGAACAGAAAAATGTGTTCGATTATATGGTCGTGTTCGTGTTTGGTTAAAAGTTAAATGAACGGACATGAACATGCCTCTTTTCGTTTTCTATTGGTTCATTTACTGGCCTAAATGGGGTACTTTTGATTATTTTATATCTGCCTTTCGTACATCACAACAGACAAATTAATTATGGTTTTATCTTCTTAATTAATGTGTTTTTCTTCTATGTGGTGATCTGTTTATGTATGCTCCGTAGGTACTCTCCAAGTTATGTCGTCAACCTATCGTTGTCTATATACCCGAGCATGAGGTATTAATCCTTTAAAAAAAGATATATACTTTTCGAGCCATGTGATTTGTTATGTTGAAAAAAGCTTCCGATACTTGCAGCATACAAGAACTTATCACGGGTCGGGTTTCATACCCATCGCTGAATATGGAGCTGAATTTGGCAAGAGTTCGAAACAAGAAAAGCCCAAGAAAGCTGTGAGGCTTTTGTACAGTGGAAGTAATCATTATGATCTACTTGTATAATTCTACTGCATGTTATATTAGTCCAAAAGTTCCTAACTTTTGGTAAGTTTAGAAGCTGAGTAACAACCTAAGAAGGGTATTTTTGACATTTGATTGATTTTATTAGAAGTCATTGTCGACTCGGATTGTTGTTTTCATGTGATGAGTTACAAGTGAAACAAATAAAGACCCGATTTTAAAAGGTGATACCCTCTCGTTAAATGTGCGTTTAACTGCCCATTTACATGACTATATGGCCGTTTAACTGCTCATTTACCTGGCTATACGGTTCAAAAGGACCCGTAAATGTTGTATATGGAATATAAAAGCGACGTATGTATACACACCGGTGACACTAATCACATACTACTACTAATTTAGTGTTATACGCTGTTTAAAAGGTGCAACCTTCTTGTTAAATGTCTGTTTAAGTGCCCGTTTACATAACTGTATGGCCGTTTAACTGCCCATTTACATGGCTATACGATCGTTTAAATAGAAACTACGTCAGTTTAACCCGGAATGACAAGAACAAAAACGTTAGTATAAATTCATAAAATGAAAACAAATACCCTGTGTATGTGATTTGTCCAAAAATAGAACTTTTTACTACAATCAACAACATAAAACACAACATTTTTTTGTGTTTTTGGAATTGTCACAACACAAAAATAACAAAAAAATTCTGTTGAACAAAATAGGCTTAGAATAGGTTGTAGTCATCATCCCACATCGGTATAAAGTGTAAAAGAGCTGCAGTATATATAGAGCAACTACAGATGAAGAGGCATACCTTACTTGAACAGAATCTGTTCTATAGGCTTGTATCTCTGTATTCTTGATTCCTAACAAGACAGAAACCATGTCTGGTTGATGAATCAGGACCGTGTGACCAGAGCGCGTGATTAACACAGTTCGGATTGTCATCATGGTTGTCCGACAGACAAACCAATCTTTTTTATTTTATATTTTTGTTGATGAAACGCCCAACCAGTATTATCTTTCGCTTACTACAGGGTAGTCGACATTTGGCTGGGGCTGGGGCTGGGACCGGGACCGTTGGTTGCCGTTTTTACCATCTTGGTCTGGTCTTGGATTTGGGCTTGAAAACCCGTACCAAAACACCTATCTTGACACGAACCAGGTTGACCCATTATCCAACCCGCTCCATTTTCTCATCCAGACATATCAAGTTGGCACTCATGATAATGGCTTGGTTGCACCATACCTCTGATGTAATGTAAATTTTGAAAACTAAAATCAGAAAATGGCAAAAATAAAAATAGACTATTAAAACATTTTAGGATGATTAATTTTTTTTGAGTTATGGATGGTCGTTTCACCCTTCTTCCGCGTTCCCATCGGTTCACAAACGAGTCATCTGATCGAGTTATCACCCTTGCATCAAATATGATCTTTATCGAATAATAAACCTGCTTATATATATATATATATATATATAGATAATCTTACTTGACTTAATCAAACATAAAAATAACTGACCCATTACAAATAATACTAACAGTCCGTTAAATTTAAATAACGCCAAATCTTCTGCATCATCCGTCTGAGATATAGCTAACTTTCTGAAGATGACTTGTGACGTCCTCTAGCGTCAATCCTTCAACATCCATTAACTGCATTATCGTTTCAGGAACCACATTGTTAAGACCACCGAGAAGCTCAACAGCGTGGACAAATCGCGCTTGCAGCTGTGGTATCTAGACGAGAGGTCGTTTATATGTCCTGATGGATGAATCATAAACTGATTATTTATTAAAGGGTAAATTACAATAAACCGTGATGGTTTACTACATCTTTTTTACAATTAACTTTTTTCAGAACGACAAACTCACACATCTGCTAATTTAACTCATAAATTTTACATCAATGTCCACCACAGGCAGTGGTAGACCCAAGAATTATTTGTTGGGGTGGATGAGTGGTTCAAACATATTTTCAGGGGGTGCGATCGGGTTTTTTGCCTAAAAAATACACTAATTTTTTTTCAAGGGTGCGCCCGCCCACCCTGGGCTTCACCTAGGTCCGCCCCTGACCACAGGACTAGAACCCTCATTATTTGGTGGACAACACCTTCCTACACACTTTAGTACCACCAGGCTACAAGTCCTTTGTTCTTTTTTTTTTTTTTGACACACAAGGCTAAGATCAAATCGGACCAATTTTTAAAGAGATTTACAGAAAATTTATAAGTTTTGAAAATTGCTACACAAATGTTTTCTTTATTTATTCAAAATGTGCTTATAAAATGAAAACACATTTGTCCAAAACTAACACACATTTTGATACAATCAACAAATTTAAAGTTAAACCCATTATATTTTGTTTTCTGGAATTGTCACAACATATAAATAATTGAGATTTCAGTTTATATGGTTTTCTGTTTAGTTTTTTGAAATTATTATTAATATAAAAAAAACATATAGAAGAATATGCTTATCTATATTTGTTCATTAAAATACCAAAGTAACAAATTACAAACAAGTGGAAGGTAAACGGGCAACAAGCTGCGCCGCAACCCCCTTTTGAATTGCAAAACCAATCCTACTAAAGACGAAACGGCCCTTAAAGGTTGAAAGATTACTATTCACAACCTGTTGGACCCTGTTTAGAAATTCCACAGCCTCTGGGGCTAGGGACCCAAATGTATCAAAAGCGAATGGGATAAACACGTGTTGATTCTCTAAACAAGCCTTCTCGTGTTTAGCGACCTAGCCTGATTCCGCCTTTAACGCAGCCTGGCCAGCAACAAACCCATTATCCCTGAGTCCAACAAGAGAGGACACTCCTGTAAGGTCCACACAAGCGTGTTTTCCCCTAGCCCACCCAAACACAAGAATATCAGCTGGCCGAAGAGTAGACCTCCCATCGAGCGGATCCGTTAGAAAGTTCATCGGAGCCTCCTTTTTCGCCGAAATCCCTGCCCGCTTTAGAACATCATAGAGAATATCCCTTACCAAATCATGTCGGTATTTAAAACCAGGCAACTCCTTACAATGGACCGCATGTTCGCCAAAAGTATCTAAACAAGCCTTGCGACAAACTGGGCAGGGCTCATCAACCGGAAATAGAGGGATCTTTAGCCGGTACTTAAGAATTGCTCGGTATTCCACTGCTGACATGTGTTGGCCTAGTCCTTCAATGGGGATAACTGTCAGAAAATCCTGAGAATGAGGTGCCCGGAGACAATCAAACACAGCTTTCTGACGAGGGGATAGACTAAACTTCCTCCCAAACACTGGACATTTCTACTAAATAGGGCACTCGCCAAAGCATTCTGGGCTTTAGGGGGGGGGGGTGTCCTTATTAGAGAAACCACCAAGATCAAAATCCGGAAGGGATATGTGCATGCAATCCAACGCGCACACATAATCAGAATCTAACCCAACAATACCACAGTCTCGAAGAATGTGGTCCTGTAAACTCCAAGATTGCGCCCTCGAGGCCACAAAAGCATACATGGATACATCCTCAGCCGAACATAAACCCAAACCCCCAAAACGGGTCGGGAGGGATGCAAGCCTCCATTGAAGATCCCCAAAAAACGGACCCCCGCAAACCACGATATCCTCGATAGCTCTCCGAAGGCCTTTGTCAAAAACCGAAACAGCCTCCCCAACAAATGTGGGTTGGCACGTTCTGAGGCTAAACAACAACTTAGCAACACCCATGCAAGAGCGCAACAAGAGAAGCTCGCATTGAGGGTCCCGCAGATGTGGAAGATAGCTCATCAGATCCACTGCACAAGATGCCCTTTTCACGGCCAACCTACTGATGAAACCCGCATCGCGACTAACAGCGCCCCCGAGGAGTTTGACACCCGACACCGGCCTCCCAATCCCACTAGGAAACAAACCCTTTTGCTTCTTAACTCCGTTGGACGATGGCCAAAAAACTTCTGTTTTCTTAATGTTAAGTTGAAGCCTCAAACAGGGCTCCATAGACCTGATGATTTCTAAAGCTTTAGCCACCTCTTTAGCATCACCTATAATTGTACCATCATCCAAGTACCAAGCATGGAAAAGTAGCTTGCATCTATCTCGTATCTGATGAATGAGGGGATGCAAAACTAAGGCAAAGAGAAGAGGCCCCAAGGGGTCTCCCTGTTGAACCCCAGTGCTGGACCAAATATGATCGTTTCCGACATATAATCTAGCCGACTGTCTATATAGAAAATCCACTCATAAGGAAATGAAGGGGCATCTGGTTCGAACTTCTAACAAAAGGGCGGTTCTATCCACTAAGTTGAAAGCATTAGAGAAATCAACAGTAATCATGGCTAACGACCCATCCGTGTGGAACACATTTAAAAACCTGTTCGCACTATGGAGCACAGCCTCCGCCCCGCTAGGAATACCCACCCCAAATTGAAAATCACCAAGATATTTAGCCATCTCTTTCCCGACCCCCCTCATAGCCGCCTTAGAAACTAACCTCCTCCAAATTGCGCCCACGGCAATAGGCCTAATCCCGTTGTCCGGTTTAAGTAAAGGCGTGAGTACCCACCCCAAATAGGTTTAACTAGAACCATCCCACATCGGTTCAAAGTGGAAAATTGCAGCAGTACATATAGACCACTTACAGAAGTTGAAGCACGACCTTACTTGAACAGGATCTGTTCTATAGGCTCGTACCTCTGTATTCTTGATTCCTAAGAAGACAAAAACCCATGTCTGGTTGATGAACCAGTGAGCATGTGACCAGAGCGTGATTAACAAAGCTTCATGGTCTTGACCATGGCTTAGTAGAGGTTCGTTGCCAGCTCATTTGATGGGGTTCTTGGCATGGTCACATGGTTGTCTGACAGGCAAATCCATTCTTTTTTTTTGTTCCAGATACTCGAGCCAATTAGTTAGCTACGATCGACCCTAGGGATGTTTATAAACCGTTTTTACACCCGAACTGAAAGAATGTGATTTACTTTGGCCGTTTTAAAATATACGGTTAGGTTCTTTATTTGGTTTTAAAAGTATTACGATACAGTTTGGTTTATGGTTTACCCAAACAACTTTTCCAGTACGGTCTCTCTAAAGCCGTAGTTGCTGGTTCGTCTAACATCATTATATTGTAACGAACTAACGATCATGGGTGAATATTCTTCTGAAATATGACCACAAGGACTAGATACATGCTTGCATAAAGATTGGAACTATGATGCAAAACTAGCCATGACAACGGCTTCTCCGATACAAGAGTCCAAAGCATGCAAACCGTAGATCGTTTAAAATTATATCAAACTAACAAGCTATAAACCGTCACAGAAAGCTAAAAACAGAATAACGACTACATTACTCTTGACCATGTCACGCTTGTCTTGTAGCCACCCATACCCCATTCCACCATGACTCGAATCACCACCATGAAAATTGCCGAACGGCATAGTTTGAGCCGGAAGTGGTGGCGGGAGTGACATGTTTGCCGCCATGACACCACCGCTCCTTTCATCATTACCATTCACCCCTTGTGATGGCATACCTCCTTGAAAGAAACCACCTTGATTCATCATCATAGAAGGGTCAAACGGTTGACCATTCGGTCCAACATTCCATGGTTGCGGATAACCTAATAAACTCCCGTAACTTTTTTATACGTGATTTTTTTAAATTACACCATAAGATCGAGTGTTTTATTATCTTTTTAACGAGTATACTATTGCTATACTTTTGAATAAAAACAAATGAAATGAACTGGGTGTTCGTGAACGTGGGTGTTTTTATGGAGTTTTCAGAAAACGCCATAAAAAATGTTCAACGTTATAAAAACACCTAGTTCAAAAAATGCCATGAAATACTCAGTTGAAAATGCCATAAAATACCTTGTTAAAAACATCATGAGAAACCCAGTTGAAAATGTCATAAAAACACCCGGTTCAGAAAAAAAATAACGTCATAAAAAACCTAGTTACAAACGCCATAAAAACACTTAGGTAGTGTTCGTTTCACAGAATGAAATGGAATCTTGAGTGAATTGGAATGTTGATTTCACTACTTATTTTGTTGGTTTCAACAAGAGAATGAATTGGAATTGAACAACAAGATAACAAATGGAATCTACATTCTAATACCATCCAAATTTCACGCCATTTTGAAAAACAAACACACCTAAATTACAAATCAAATTTCCATTTCTGCGCGAATTACCATTCCAATTCCATTACAATCCATGAAACGAGCACTACCTTAGTTCAGAAAAACACCATGAAAACCTCAGTTGAAAAAGCCATAAAAACAAATTGAAAATGCTCTAAAAACCCAATTATTTTTTTTACAAAAAGTGTATCAATAGTATACTCGTTGGAAAGATAAAAAAACTGGATTTTATGGTACAATTTTTTTAAAAATAATCACGTATAAAAAAGTTATGAACGTTTAAATATTATGGGGGGAAATGACATGTATTAGCATGTGCACCTTACTAGGATCTTCCCATTTTACCTGTACTGGTAATTCTAAGATTCCTACTATTTACAAAAATGTCACCGCATAAATCTCAGCCACAAATCACACTGATTTTGTAACTAAGAATTGTTCTCGTGGCTTTCACAATTTTTAACTGTTTTCACAATAAAGGTTAGGAGTTGGCTACAAAGTCCAAATTTCTTAAAAAGTGTAAAAAGTCACAGAACACCAAAATATGAACAATAAAACACACCCAAAACTCACAATTAACAAAAAGAAGATTACTAAAACATCATATACGTGGGTTTTGTTTTGGATGATAAAGTTCTGATTATCGAATAACAAACATTATTATTTATGTTGATTGTCATATTGTGTTTTATATTCATAGTTTTACGATTATGTGTATAAGTTTTTATGGACTATTGTGGTTTGAATATGGTGTTTTAGTAGTCTTCACTTTATTATTTGTAGGTTTTATGTGTTTTATGGCTAAAATTTAGTGTTTTATAAAATTTTCGAACTTTATAGGAAATTTATACTTTCTAGCCAAACCTCACCCTATATATGTATATATATATGGGCAGGATTTAGGGAAAACGGTGAAAAGTGTGAAAACGGTGAGAAAGCCCCTCAGCCGTTGGATCAAAACAATCTATGGATAAGAGTGACCCGATGGCGTTTTTGTAAATAACATAAACTTTCGAACGTGGACGTGCTTCATTAAGGGCAAAAAGGTAAATGTGCACCTACAAAAACCATACAATACGGGACCAAAACATATATACTTCCCAGAGAAACCTCCCAATTCAATCGAAAACGCGAAAACCCTAGAAAACGCGAAGCAACAATATTATGGCGTCGAACCATCAAACAAGATCTAGAGGCAAAAAACAGAGTGAGTTAACTTCGATTCATATTATGCTAGTTTAATGATGTTTTTGGCGTTTTAATTTTATCATTAATTGCAGTTTCTATGGATGAGGGATCCGGGAAGTCGCCTGCTCCAAAACACCAAAGAAAAAAACATGGTACGGATGATTATTTTTTATAATGTACAGTTGGTATCGTATTGTTGTTTGACCGTATGAAAACGCCATATATCACCTGAGATTGTCTTGTTGTACAACATAAAACGCATTAAATTAAACTTGTTTTATAGGCAAAGAGGATTTAAGGGTAACAATAAATGTGCACACAGGCAAATCCCAAAACACCAATAAGAGGAAGTTCTTCTGTCAGAATGTTGAGGTTGACGAAGAACCGTTTTTTCAATTCACTGGAGCTAGAGTTTGTTAAGAGTGAAAACATACAAACTTGATTGGTTGGTTTATAAATCTGAATAAAGATCAAAGGCAGGCAGTAAACGACATGGGATTTGGTGTTGCGCCGAGATAAGAGGGAGTCAAAGAAGAGTAGAGCATGCTTGTCGCCTTATATCAGGAGGCAAGTGGTTATTAATGCACCAAGGGAGGCACAAGAAAACGTCATTTCCAAGTACATATTCACTGGATGCGGAGATTATGAGTATGTATATTCCTTTATAGTAAAACGCCATGTCTTGTGTGGACATTGTAAAGGCATAAACTAGTGTAGGTTTGCGTCTGTCTTGGGCTTTTGGATGTAGGTTGGTTCTATATTAGTTATTGGTCTAATAGATGGTTTAGTAGTCATTTGGGTTCGGGCTTGGCCCATTGTATAAGGGCTTCCTATGCCAATATAAATAGGAGGTTTCTTAGATGTTTTTGGTGGTTATTCGTTGTTCTTGTAATCGCACAAATGAGTACCAGACGATTTCAATAGTGTGCTCGGTTTCTTGAATCAATACAATTTGCTTTTCAATCTTCTACATCTTGCTTGTAATTCTGCTACTTATTTGGTGTTTGATATCTGATTGTATAGTTCTGGGACTTACAATTGGTATCAGAGCCTAAGTAGTCTTGCGAAGGCTCGGTTAGATCAGATATCTTGAAGATTGTAAGCTGTTTTGCTGCTGTGTATCGCCGAAAACAGGTCTGATTTTTACTTGATTTTAATTGATTTTCAAAGATTATTTGTGTCAACCGTTTTCTTTGGAATCAAAGTGTGCGAGTCATCGTTTTTTCTTTGAAAACCTTCTTGTGTGTCTCGTATATTTGACACAAGAAGTGGATCAAATTCATAAGAACCAGAAATAAAATTTTGCTCAGAATTCAAGTTCATAATTTTTTTTTAGTTGTGTTCTTAAAAAATTTGCAAAATTTCTGTTTTTGGTCAAAATTTTCATAGAATTCATTGAAAATCTTGGATTTGATCAGTTTGATAATTGATTAATTGTGTTTGCAAGGTTTTTGGTATGTTGTTGCAGGAAAATCCTCAAGGAAATTCGAAAAATTCTCACCAGATTTCTCGGGATTCGGTTTTGTGAGTGTGCGACTGAAATTGAGTCAATCTGTTTTGTTTGGGCCTGTGAAAAAGTGTGCGAGTCCAACACAAGTGTACGATCAAACTGTGTGACTCAGTTTGGACTCTACGATTAGTGGTGAACTGGTTCAACTGTGCGTCTGTTTCAACCTTTGTGCACTGTGCGACTGACTGTGCGATTGATTGGACTGTGCGACTGGGTTTTGAACCTATTGTCTCAAACTGTGTGATTGTGGACTGTGTGATTGGACTGTGCGATTGTGGTCTGTGTGATTGGACTGTGCGATTGTGGACTGTGTGATTGAACTGTGCGAGTGAGTGTGCGATCCAATTGAACTGTGTGTGTTAGCTGGAGCTTTGGAGTGTGCGACTGAATTCTGACCATTTGACCTGGACTATTTGACCGACATTGGACTATTTGATCTACATTAAATTTAAAAAAAAATCTGAAAAATTCCTTTAACTGTTAATATTAATTTTAATCTTTTAAATCAATTCTAACAGTTTATATTTTTCAGAAATGGATCAAACTAACCAGATGTCGTTAAATGACAAGGTGATAAAGAACCAGGATTTAGATAATACCATCGGAACAAACAGCAAGATCCCAAGATTACATTTGGGGGATTCCTTCTCAGAATGGAAATTTGGATTCTCTCATTATTTAAAGATGAAGGAACCAAAGGCATGGAGATCAATTTGCAAAGGACCAACTGTGATTACTTACATTCTTGATGAAGAAAGTGGAACAACTGATATTAAACTTGTGTCAGAATATGAAGAGAAAGATTTTGAAATAGTGGAAAATGATGAAAAGGCATTGGCTATCCTACATGCCGGTTTGGTTCTGGAAATAGATATAGGTTTTCGTGAAGCCAAATCCGCTAAGGAATTGTGGGAACAGCTGCTAGCCATATATGAAGGAAATGAAGAAATGAAAGAAAGCAAAAGAGAAATACTGATGAAAAGGTTCAACGTGTTTAATCATTATCCGGGGGAGACTCTAGAGAATCAGATGCAGCGATTCATTGCCCTGATAAGTGAAATGAAAACTCATGACATGATGACTGAAAATTCTATCGTGAACAAAAAGCTGTTAAATGCTCTTCCACTAAACTGGGATACCAATGTTACTTTAATCGAGAGAACCAAGGACTTGGGTCGCATGTATTTGGCAGAATTGATTTCTTTACTAAAGTCATATGACATGGATGACAAGCAAAGGTTGTATAATCATACCTCAAGCTATAACAGTGCAGGACTATCACCAAACACTGCATTTGTTTCACAGCAAGGGACAGGATCTTTTCAAATGGTTCCTTCTAATCCTCAAGGTCCAGTGTTTTATCCTTCGGATATGTCAACCTACTCAAGTCACCTGAACCACATAGCTGCTGTTCCTACTCAATCTGCTCAAACTCCCGTCACATCTGTTCCTGCTTCAAACTCCACACAAGTTTTCAAAGTGACAAAAAAATTTAAAGAAAATATGGCACTTACGGCTGGAATGATGAACTGCTATAATGCTTTCGTTGCTGGCTGACTACATTGGGGGAAATGAACTACATGAGGTTCATCCTGATGATGTTGAAGAAATGGATATCACTTGGCAAATGGCGATGGCTGTTTTTCGCGCGAAGAACTTTGTTAAACGAACCGGGAGAAACAAATGGGAAGCGGCAAACAATGAACTTGGATGGAACAAGTCAAAGCTTAGATGTTTTAATTGCCATGAGTCTGGTCATTTTGCTCGTGAATGCCGTCAACCAAAGAGGGAAAGCTCAGACTCAAATGTGACTGTCACCGTCAGCTCTGCATCAAGACCATCACAAAACACATTCTCCACTTCGAATTTGGGAGTGTCTTGTCCAGCTCCCATTGTTCCTCCTAACTCACCTGCCAGAGGATTAGATTCTGCTACTAATCCAAACAACGCATTGGTGGCTCAGGAAGGGGGAGGATTCAATTGGGCAAACCAGATGGCTGATCTGAACATAAATGAAGACAATGTCTATCACACTCTCATGGCATTGATGGGTGATTTCTCTCCATCTATTACTGAGGTACGTGTAGATAATATATGTTGTACCCAAGCTTGTAGAGATAAGGTAGATGGTTACAAAGCTCAAGCTGACTCACTTGTTATGCAACTGCAAGTGTCCAAATCTGATTTATATCAGATTAAAAGGAAATTTAATGGATACAAGGATAAGGTGGAGGCGCAAAAGCGTGATATCCAAAAGTTGAAAAGTGATGTGAGTCAAGAAAGATGCAGATATCTCCACTTCAAAGATTTGTCACAAAAATTAACTGTTGAACTTGAAAATTTAAAATCAACTTTTGAAAATACAGAATTTAATTTTAAAAAATTTGACGTGTCTAGTGAAAAAGTTGAAAAAATGATTAACCATCAGTTAAAATACAGTAAAAAGGGAAGTGAGGAACAAAGGATTGGGATTCGTATGCATACCTCCATCATACAATCACAATTATTCCTCAATTCCCATGGCTGAAGAGGAGACAGAGAATCTACCCAACATGGATTATGGGAAGAAAGGGGACAAGAAGGTTGAATCTGAAAAACCTAAAAAAATAAAAATTTGATAATACTGAAATCATTTTAGACAACCAGGCTTATCAGAAGAAGTTTATTCGACCTGAGAATGTGTCAAATCACATTGAAATCCAAAATTTTGAGAATAACGCAAAAATTGATAAATGTTGGAAAATACAGAATCATGCTTTTCTCAAAGTTCACCTCAAAATAGAAACTCAAAAGGTAGAGTCTGATGTGAATTTGAACAATGTGGGGTTTGCCATGATGAAGGGGTTGGCTGACTTCTTAAAAAATTATGAAAGTGACAGACAAAGTGAATCAGCTACTTCATGTGGTTCAACTTGCGACTCCACTGAAGCAACTAGTTGTGAGAAATCAGAAATAGTTGAATCAGTAAAGTCTAGTGATGAACAACATAAAGAAGTTGAGTCACCTCAGACTGAAATTGAGTCTGATAAAATTACTGAATCAACCGTTCCTTCTTATTTAAGTTGTGATTCCTTAGAAAAGACTGATTGTAAAAATTTAGAGTCAGTCAATTCAATAGAATCTAGAAATAAATCATTTGAAATAGTTGAATCAGAATTGACTAATGAAGAGTCAAAATTAGAGTCAGGAGCTTCTGTTGATTTAAAGTGTGGTTCAAGTTGTGAAAAGACCACAGAAGCCTCTGATTCAAAGGTGTCACCACAAATTGAAAGTGACACTACGATATCAGGTGACACTATTTGTGAGAAAGTGAATGTTACTAACCTTGTTGCTTCGAATGCAGACCAAGTAATTGTTGAAGATTGGGTGGATGAAGATGATAAGGATGATGTTGATGCTTTTGATTTGAAAAATAAAATTCAGAAAAACAATGCTTTTATTTCTGAACATCAAACAATATTTCAATTTCTTATGATGTTTTGGATTGTGTGGGCTCTGTGTTTAAGAGCGACAAATGTTCTGACATTTATTTTGGTTCTATTTGCGTGGATTTGAATTCTGTTGTTTTGCCTAATAAAGTTGATAAATCTAAAAATTTATTGGTAAAACGAACTAAAGAAGTTGGTGAGACAAAATACATTCCACCAAAATCAAAATATAATCTTGTTTGTAAAAACCAAAATAAACATGTTT
This sequence comes from Scalesia atractyloides, assembly GCA_947069175.1. Lineage (NCBI taxonomy): Eukaryota > Viridiplantae > Streptophyta > Magnoliopsida > Asterales > Asteraceae > Scalesia > Scalesia atractyloides. The sequence goes on along the minus strand of CAMTDV010000006.1, from coordinate 5,155,960 downwards.
CGTCTGTATCTCAGGATCCACACAAGTCCTTAAGTTATGCAAAGACTGATGGATCTCAAGTAAAGCCACATGTGAAATGACAAATATGTTACACGTGTGGCATTGCTGGACACATTGCAAGAAATTGTCAGCACCGTGCTGATAAATTCCAAGAAAGGGAGCATCAAAGGGCTCCAAAAGGGAATCTCAAAACTTCAAAACATGGGAAAATTCAAAAATCAAAACCTGTTGAAAAGATGAATTCCAAGCTGAAGCCTTGTGATGATGGCTGGAACAAATCTAAAGAAATAAAAACTAAAAACATCGTTTCTGTTTCAAACTGTAAACATAATTTGTCCAAGGCATTCAAGAAATTGGACGTGCCTAAACCAGTTTGGAGGCCGAAACGTGATGTTCCAGTTATCTCTTCAAAATCATCATGGTTCAATGATAAACTTGTCTATTCTAAAGGATATTTGGTTTGGACACAAGTGACATATGTCAATGAACAAGGTGTACCCACTGTCACTATGGGTTGGGTACCAAAATCTAACTGATCCCGCGTGTGTGCAGGAACGGCTATGGAGGGCTGTCATTCGACGTTGGGTCATTGACAGTGGCTGTTCCAGGCATATGACTGGTGACTTATCCCAATTATTCGATCTTGAAAATTTTGATGGTGGGTATGTTGTTTTTGCGGGAGGAGAGAAGGGAAAGATCACACAGCGAGGCACAGTAAAGAATGGTGATCTCTGTTTCAAGGAAGTCAATTACATTCCTGAGTTGAAGCACCGTCTGCTGAGTGTCTCTCAGATCTGTGACAACGGTTACTCTACTCATTTCACTAACAAACACTGTTTCATTCTAAAGCCAGGAATGGTTATTCCTGATGAATGGATTTTGCTGAAGTCCGATCGTATAGGCAACGCTTATGTCATAGATATGAATAAACCACCCACGGAAAGCGTTGCCTGTTTGTTTACTAAAATCTCTAAGCACAATGCTATGTTATGGCATCGTCGTTTAGGACATTCAAACATGAAAAATCTGAACCGTCTTGCAAAACTGGGGTTGGTAAGGGGTCTACAGTGAAAGATTTTATAACTTTTGAAAAATGTGTTTCATGTGCTAAGGGTAAACAACATCGAAACCCTCATTTTCCTAAAACTGTTAACACGATTAATAGTGTGTTGCAGCTCCTTCACATGGATCTTTTTGTCCTGTGAATGTGCTTAGTCTATCAGGAAAGTCTTACTGCTTGGTGATTATTGATGATTATTCATGGTTTACTTGGGTTTTCTTCTTAGTAAAAAAGTGAGACTGTAGAAATAATCAAAGGTTCATAATCTTCATGGAAAATCAGACTGGCAAGAAAGTGAGAGCTATTCGAAGCGACAATGGAACCGAATTCAAGAATGCTGAATTGAATTTCTTCTGTGCTGATCGGGGATTTCCAGACAATACAGTGCTGCTAGAACTCCTCAACAAAATGGTGTTGCTGAAAGAAGGAATCGAACCCTGAATGAAGCAGCGCGTACGATGTTGTGTGATTCTAAACTCCCAGTCTTTTTCTGGGATGAGGCTGTTAATACTGCGTGCTATGTTGAAAATAAGGCACGCATGAAGACACCTCATGAAGTGATGTTTGGCGAGAAACCCTATGTTGGGCACTTTAGAGCTTTCGGTTGCCCGTGTACCCTACTGCATTTGGAATCTATACCAAAGTTTGATGCTAGGGGAGATGAATGCTACTTCATTGGTTATGCTGGAAAAGCTAAATATGAAAATAAGACTGCTTACAAAGTGTACAACAAAAGGACTAGACAGATTGTTGAGTCTTTTGACGTACAGTGGCACGAGGAAAATCAAACTGATGCTGGAAATGGGCCATTTACTCTTTATAACTATGCTTATCTTTTTAGATCTTTTGGAATTCTTGATGATCCTCCTGTTGTTCATGCAGATACCTCGGGTCCTTTAAATGCTGGTTCTCAATCCTCAATTGTTCCAAACGAATATGCAGAAGAGGGAGATGTTGAATTTGAAAGGGATTCCACAGTTGTGGGGGATCACACAACTGCAACTTCATCTTCAACATCTGATGCTAAGAATCCAAAAGTTTCTAGCAATGCAAACGTTCTTTATAAAGGCGGGGGAAGCATCAGATTTGTCTGATAATGAGGATGCATCAAATGGTTAAACAGACTTGTTTGATGGTCCCATTTCTAATGAATTTGTTGCTGATGGATCAGAGGAGGAAGAAAGTGTTGATCAGAATGAATCGGTGGTAGTTGAGAATCTAACCAATTTGCTACCTACTGGAACTGCTCCTGAAATTGCTATTCCTACAAGTGTTCAGTGTGATCAACCCAATGAAAATGTGATTGGCCCTGTAGGAGCTGGAGTATTGACCAGGAGTCAGTCAGGTGTGATCAATAATTGTCTGTTTTCATGTTTCATCTCACAAATAGAGCCGAAGACAATAGATATGGCTCTTCAAGAACCTGGCTGGGTAGACGCAATGCAGGACGAGTTGAATCAGTTCGAGAAGTTGAAAGTGTGGAAGTTGGTGCGTTTTCCTGAAGGAAAGAAATCACTCGAAACTCGATGGGTCTATCGAAACAAACGAGACGACAGTGGAGTGATAGTTCGGAATAAAGCAAGACTGGTGGTTCAAGGGTTCAGTCAGATTGGGGGACTTGATTATGATGAAGTGTATGCTCCTGCAGCCAGATTGGAAGCAATACGGATTTTTCTGGCATATGCATCTTTCATGGGATTCAAGGTCTATCAGATGGATGTCAAGACGACCTTTCTTTACGGCAAAGTCAAGGAAGAGATTTATGTGTCACAGCCACCTGGGTTCATCAACACACAGTGTCTCCATCATGTTTATAAGCTTGCCAAGGCCTTGTACGGGTTGCATCAGGCTCCTCGTGCTTGGCATGCTACATTGATGGAGCATTTGCTGGCAAATGGATATACTCGAGGTGTCATTGATCAGACAATGTTTATTCGAAGGGTTGACAAAGATCAAATCTTAGTGCAAATCTATGTGGATGATATCATCTTTGGATCCACTAGTGACGCACTGTGCAAGGAATTTGAGGAAGTCATGAAAAAGCAATTTGAAATGACTGCTTTGGGAGAGCTGAATTTCTTTTCGGGTTTGCAAGTTCGTCAAGATTTCAAATGAATTTTGATTCACCAAGGGAAATACGTTGACGAGATTATTGCAAAATTCAAACTTCAGGATGCAAAATCTGCAAACACTCCAATGGCAGAAAGACCAGTGATGACTGAAGACCTGGAAGGAGAGGATGTTGATTCGACGCTATATCGGTCGATGATTGGTTCGTTGATGTACTTGAAGGCTAGTAAACCAGACATCATGTTTACTGTGTGTCAGTGTGCACGATGTCAGGCTTCTCCTAAACTTTCTCATTTAATGCTGTTCAGAGAATCTTTTGATATCTCAAGGGCATCTCCTTTTGATTTGTATGCTTTCTCTGACAGTAATTTTGGAGGTACAGGTATGAACATGAAGTCTACTTCAGCTGGATGCCAGATTCTGGGGGATCGCCTCATCTCCTGGCAATGCAAGAAGCAACATACTGTCTCTCTGTCCATTGAAGAAGCTGAATATGTAGCCGCTTCAGCATGTTGCTCTCAGGTTATCTGGATTCAACACCAGCTAGTCGATTACGGTTTGAATTTCTCCCAAACTCCCATTTATTGTGACAATGATGTAGCTATCCAAATAGTGAAAAATCCGGTATATTTTTCAAAAACTAAGCACATTGCCATAAACATCCATTTCATACGTGACTCTTTCAACCAGGGACTCATCACCATGAATTAGATTCATACTGATGACAATGTCGCAGACATATTTACAAAACCGGTTGATAAACCACGTTTTCTTGCTCTTCTTGAACTTCTAAAAATGGTCGATTTCGAGGATTGAACGTGGTTACACAAAAATATTTTTTTTCGATCCAGTAAATTTGTTTCATGAATTGTTTTAAGCAAAAATTTAGGGGGATGATGTCTCTCTGAAAAATACAAAAACATTTGAAACATCAGAAAAATACAAAAACATTTGAAAAATCAGAAAAATATAAAAATAGCTTCTTTTGGCTGTTGCTGAAAAATCTGGGAAATGAAATAGTTTCACTATGTGGATTAAGGCTGACTCATGTAAGACAAAGATTGAAATGGTTTGACTCTAGAGCGATATGTTGGTAGACTTTATCCTGATGGCTGGATTCCTTGATTGGTTTTGTGCAGAACATTAATATTATTCAATGACCTCAAGAAAGAACATCACATGGAATTAGACATGGCTATTTGAATGCGTGTGGGACGTCTCGATACACACAATTTTGTTCTAGTTCTGAAATCTTTTCTGACCAACTCGTGTATCTCCTTTGTTTTGCGTGAGCAAAGACCTGGAGGTGCTAGGCAAAGTCAGCTTTTGTTTTGCGTGAGCAAAGACCTAGCTGTACTTTGTCGCGCTATAGATCAATTACACCCGAAAGAGGCCCTCAAGTGCCCAAAAGAAACCCGAAAAAACCTATATCAAATTGAGAAAACTCATTTCATCTGTATATTATATCCATCTTTGCTACGATCTATTCTGTTCTCTTCTTAATCTAGTCACAGAAAAGGTTCAGAATCCTAGAACGGGCTTGTGAAATATGTGGTAGGGAAACTGCACGTATGATAGTATGTTCGAATTATGATTCCGGGATTTGATTGTAATTGAATTGAATGCTCATATAAATTAAAATGCAAACAAGATAAATCAGTTGCAGATCGTTATATGAAAAAGGCCTAAGGAGATAAGTTTAAGTGGATAAATATACTGGCAATCCCTCAGATCTTCCAGAGTAAATTAGTGTTGATAAATGTAGTCGAGCCCGAAACTATGTGATTTGATCCCGTAAAATAATGTGTGCAAAAATGGTATGATTGTTTTATTAATTTTGTAAATATTATTTTATTGTAGATATCGTAAATATTTTGTTATTATTTGAAAATTGTGACATGTTTAAGAATCGAGAAAGACCGTATCCTCATAAAAGTCTTTGCACGAATTGCTTTTAACAAGTTTTAATTTTTGGATTCGAGCCGGGTCCATAAAATCTCAACAGTGTTTGGAAAGAAAGCTGTTGGGCCAACCGCATACTTGGTGGGCCCCTTAGTTTGAAAAAGTAAGTGTTTGGTGTATAGGATAGTGTGCGACGACTGTTATAATCATTCAAAAGTTTTTTGAGAACCTTTCAGTCGCACTTCACCATTGTTTTGTTCCACATCTTCTTTGTTGCTTATACTGTTCAAGATCCTCTGATTAACATGTCTAACCAAATCAAAAGGTTAGTGTGTTATTTCGTTTGATCGATTTCTAGTGTGTGCAGGTACTGTGGATCGTATTTAAGGATTTGAGATGTGAATTGAGGGTTAGGGATTGATTGAACTCAGATGTAAAAAGTTTATATTTTGATCAAAACCCTAATTTCTGGACGGAAAACATTGATTCGAAACTCTGGAGTGTCACCGGAAGTTGCAGAGTAGCCGGAGATGATGGTCGGAGGGGCACGTGAACTTCACGCGCCGTCTAGTGTGATCGCACACTAGATATGGACCGTTATGCCCCTCGCACACTACTGAGAATTACCAGAATACCCTTGCAGAGTGTGCAAGGTGTTGGTGTGTTGTGTCTGGACATTTTTGTCCCTCGCACACTAGATGAAATTACCATTATACCCCCCGCACACTTGGATATTACAAGTGTGCGAGTCAAAGATGCTTGTTTGACCAAAATCAAGTGTGCAGTTGACTTTGTTTGACCAGAAGATTGTGCGGTTGACTTACTTTGACCGCACAGAGTGTGCGATCTGGAATATTATGAAATAAACCTTGAACTATTGTGTTTGGACAAAACTGACCCCTCGCACACTCAAGGATCACTCGTACACTCCCACTTGAATCGCACACTGGTTAATGTGCGGGCCTGATCCAGTTGTTTGGGCCCGGTTTTTTTTGACATGTGAATGGATCCATGTTTTTATTTGGTTATAATTTCGTGATTTGTTAACAGAATAATCTTTGTAAGTCTGTTTTAACATAATGAAATTATTTTCAAATAACTTGATGTAGTTTGACCAAGTTTATGGTCAAACTCGAGTATTTGGATTCCAGTTTATGATTAGTGTGACTAATTCATCTCGTTGGATGCAGATGCCTGAAAGAAAGTTGTTACCTCTTACATTCCAACTTGGGAGAGAACAATGAATGTCGCTTGTTATTTGACAGAACCTCTGTGTGGACATGAAAACTACAAATGTAACATTCGTCGTAAAAGGGGTTTCAAAACCCGTTTCGTTTAATAATAAAATATTCGGTTAAAAGTTTGTTGCGTATTTATTGTGCCGGTTATTTTAAATATCTCCTAATTAATAAATATTTTAGAATTTAAAAACCATAATTAATGAATAAAACAATAAGTAGGTTAAATTAATCTTTAATAATAAATCAAAAAGTAAAATAAAAAAATAAAAAGGGGTAGCCGGGTCTCGAACCCGGGTCTCCCGCATGTTCACACACTCACAGCACCACTGCACTACACACACTATTGTGAATGAAACTGAAATCAAATTAAATTTATACTAAACCGAGCAAGCCTGCAAATTCAACGATCACAGACCGTAACCGCCAAGAATTCAAGGTTGACCTAATTTGCGAGTGATTTAAGATAACTGATGTTAAAACTTAATACATAACCGAAATACGTTTCAATTAGTAGGAAAAACCGGCGAAATCATGATGAAATCAATAACCCATAATTTGGGTTTCGAAACCGAAATCTGTGTTGTCTGTTTACTCTATAAATACCAATCATTTCACCCCAGACGAATTCGCTCATTCTCTCAAACTCTCTCTCAATCATCACTCAAACTCGCTAAAAGATATTCTGCTTAAATAAACTTCGCCGGAAAAAAATTGGAACTCGCCGGAGTTGGTCACCGGGATCATCGAAGTTCTAACTTCCAGTGGGTATGAACCTTTAAAACCTTTCTATGTTCATGTTTAATTCCATTAGTTTGCAAACCAGTAACCAGAATTTTTAAAATATATATAACGGTCGAGTTCAGTTCTGGAAAATTTCTCATGAGAAAGATGAAGTCGATATAGTGTTTAAATATAAATAAAAACGGGTATTTAACCGGGTTAGACACACAGTCCAGCGGTGGACTGTGTGCAATTACAAAGCACACGTCCCGGGTTCGAGTCGCACATGTTTCTGATTTTCTGAAATAAAACTAACACTTTTTAAACTTATTCAGATCAACTCATAGCATGTATATAAAATTAATATAATTCAGTGTTTATGCGGGTTAGACACACAGCCCAACTGGTTGGGCTGTGTGCACACGAACCGTAGGTCCCGAGTTCGATTCCGGTTTCTGTAACCAGTTTCGGCCATATTAAATCCTTTTTAATAAAAACAAAATAAAGTTAAAGCTAGTTAGTATATATATATAATTAAAATAGAGTTTATTTCGGGTTAGACACGTAGCTCAGTTGGTAGAGCTGCGTGCACGCATACGGGAGGTCACGAGTTCGAACCTCACACGCTGCCTACAATTAAACCGGTTGAACCGGCCGTTGACCAGTCAACCCTAGGAAAAAGGGTAATTTTTTTAATTAAAAATCCTTTTTATTTTCTTTGAAAATTAGTTAAAAATACCTCAAAATAAGGTTTTAAAGCCTAAAAATTTGCATTAAATTCACAAAAATAAATCTAAAAATCTCATTAAGAGCACTAATTAAAAATATTAATTTCAAATGAAATTTATTTATTTATCAAATTATTACGTTATTATTTTGGTTAGTTTTCCCTCGTCGGTTGAATCATAAATTCGTACGCATTCATCATTATCAAGGAACGCACCCACTGTGAGTGAATTCTTACAAATTCCCCTTTTTATTCATGTTTTGAGGTGTATCATGTGTCGCTTTAATTACTTCGTTTATTCAAACTTGTGCTATTACCATTATATGATCTAAACGTGTGATGTAAATATTGTTTGTTGTGATGTGTGTTTACATTTTGTCAAGTTGCGTGCAAATGATTCATTAGGCCCATCAGTTCCTCGTTGGAGACGAGTTGAGCATCGCGTGCCTCATTACATCGGCTCCGTTTGATTGAGCCTTGATCTCATTGTTCATCATTTGGTGTGTGCGTATGCATTAATTGATCTTACGTGTTTTGTGATTAAATTTACATATACGTATACTCATATGTGGTTATGCACCTTTCTATAACCAATATAACAATTCGTTCAAATGTTTTCATAAGATTTACTCGCCAACTTTTGTTGACCCAAAACCCTATTTTTTTTACACATGATACAGGTGGACAGGTTGAAGCAAGGAACACATAGGAAATTGCCTTAGAAGAAAAATAAAGAAGTCATGAAAAATGTATTTGAACATGTTGTGTTTGTAATTTCTTCTTTAAAAGGAAATAATAAATATAAAACTTTATAGTAAATGTCATGAGCTTTGATGAAAACCCAATCATGCCCCAACTACCATTTCCGCTGCGGGTCAGGGTGTGACAGATTGGTATCAGAGCTTTTGACTATAGGGATATAGGATAGGTTATTAGACACTTAGAGCCTATACTATAGTTGATTAGATTTTAATTGTTTATGTGGTTATACGCAAACTCATGATGTTTATTTGTTTCGTATTTATTACACACACAAATGCATGCAAACACTTCCACTATCATTTTGTGTGATACTTAATGAGTTATACTTGTTGTCAAACATAACATGCTTACATATACATTCATCACGCATATTTCAATGTTCACATATTCAAATCATCCTCATATTTCCTTTATTCAAGATTTTGTGGCAATTTTCGTTTTTCAATCTCATCAAAGTGAGTTCTACGACGGGCATGTAGTAACTGGAAGGGTACAAGTACCGGTAGTCGAAACGTCCTGTCTAGGTTGGCAATCGTATAAATCCGATATAACGGACCAGTTTGCCTACCTGGGGACTAACGATGAGAGTACGAAGGACCTATTAGGCCAAAGCATGCCACACCAAACGTCGTTCGAACTAACCCTACTTTGAGTTGTCATTGTGTCCATACCAGGACACCCTCCGACCTTATACTTTGCTGTCATGTTTTACGATTTTCATTCGAGTGAGTGTTAACAGGCCAACACCAATATGAACCCTACCAGAGCCCAGTAGTCATGGGGGCCCACATGACTACCAAGGCCAAGTAAGGGGCATATGGGAGCCCAAACATGAGCAAAGCCCAAGACATCCTATGGATGTAGCAAATTAATTTTCTTCAATTGTTTTGTGAATGTTCATTTCTAAATACGACACATGACACCTAAAACGTCAAACTCATACTCTCGATACGTATTCCCTGTAGATGTCTTCTAGTCTCTCTCGTAGAAGTATGAGATCAGGAAAATCCCGTGAGCGCATGGCTGCCCAAATCGCTCAACAAATGGCCGCCGTAATACCCAACATCGTAGTTCAAGTTCAACAAGCCCTTACCGCTAATCCCGTCAACCCAATCAACCAAGAAGATCAAAACGTTGTCAACCCTCCCCCAAATACCACTAAATGCACCTTCAAGCATTTCAAATCCTGCGATCCTCCAAAATACGAAGGGACTGAAGGTGTCACCGCTCTCCTCCATTGGTTTGAGGAGATGGAAAACACTTTTCTCAATTGCGACGGCCCCGATGATCGCAAGGTGCGATATGATACCGGTCGTTTGTTCGGAGTAGCACTTACATGGTGGAATACAGGGAAGGGCAAGCGAGGTGCTGAGGATGCTATGACCTTGACTTGGGAAGAGTTGAGGGAGATCATGACGAGACGTTTCTGTCCAAGAAGTGAAATCAAGAAATTAGAAGATGAGTTCTACTCTTTGAAACAAAAAACAAGAGATTCCTTGAGTTGAATCAGATGGTCCCCAACTTGTTCACTCCCCTCTACCGTTTGATCGAACACTACATTCGAGGTCTCCCTTCAAAAATTCATGACCCTGTAATAAGTACCACACCTGCAACTTTGGAAGCAACAATGGAGTTAGCTACAGAGCTCACCGAAAACCGCATACGGGAAAGACTTCAAGGAGGAGAAGAAGAAGGATAAAGCATCAACCGAAACCTCAAACTCAACCCAGACCGAATCCTCTTCTCAACCCACTTCTAAGAGAAAACGAGATGGGCAGAATTTCGCTGTCACCCAAGACAATCAACCAGCTCCACAAGCCGTACCCCTCCAAGCTATCCCAATCACTCAAGTAGCACCCAACTCTATTTACCCAAATAAGAAACCTTACATTGGACCTCACCCTCAATGCAACACCTGTTTTTATCACCATCCATCTACCGTACCTTGTCGACTGTGTGCTAATTGTGGGCGTTATGGTCATTTGAGCAAGACTTGTCGCGCCCCTCAAAACCAAGCTTCACCCCCTACCCAAAACATGATCCAATCATATCAACAACCTCAATACCCCATAGTTCCATATGTTCGAGCTTGTTTTAATTGTGGCGACCCTACCCATTTTAGAAACAAGTGCCCTCGATTGGTTAACATCATAAACGCCCAAGCTCAAGCAAACCCAGTTAACCAAGCAAATCAAGAAAACATAACCACTAGGCCACCAGCAAGAGGAAGAGCTTACAACATCAACGCCAATCCTGTTGAAGATAATAACGGCCCAAACGAACCACCCAACTAGCCTTCCCTCACCAAGAATCAAGACTCAACTCCAACCGTCTAGTTCTTATGTTTTCTTTATGTTATCTCAATCTTTACGTATCCCAGTTGTAAACTGGGAATTTATGTATCCAAGAATTATAATGCGAATTGATATTACAGTTTTGTTTTATACTCATTGATTTAACATTCATATCATCATACATCTAGACGTATCTCGATCCCATCATTTAAAGAAGTTGGGTTGTGTCTCACTTTTACATAGACTGGCCCCTTCATCATAACAAACGAGAGAGGTACTGTCATCATTCAGTCATGTATCCTTTCAGATTCGAGACTCAAGTTTTGGCTGTTGTGGTTGTTTTGTAGATTTTAGAGTCACATGGAACTAATTATAACTTACTGACAAAGCCAATGAAAATTTGAGAAGAATATGGTGGATACGCCGCTGGTGCTTCCTATATATAAGTATTATTGTCAAAGGGTCAAAAGCATTGTCAGGCGGTTATGAGAAGTTCCGTGTAGGTTTTAATATTGTCATGGATGAAGTTTTTATTTTGTGATATAACCTTATCTTTTCAAACGTATCAATTCTCTCAAAACTCTTATGCATGAGATCATACCTAGTCAATCAACTCTGTTTATCCATGTTCCGGATTTTTATACTTTAGGCATCAAAAAGCGATTCCTGTAGCAGGGTATTCAACCATTACTAGGAACGTTACCGCCTCAAATAAAATTTAAACTCTCACCCTCTTTTAATTATGTAATTGTCAAATTAAAACACCCACCCTTCAAGTCAAACATACCACTACTACTTAAATTTCGGGACGAAATTTCTAAAAGTAGGGGATACTGTAACATTCGTCGTAAAACGGGTTTCAAAACCCGCTTCGTTTAATAATCAAATATTCAGTTAAAAGTTCGTTGCGTATTTATTGTGCCGGTTATTTTAAATATCTCCTAATTAATAAATATTTTAGAATTTAAAAACCATAATTAATGAATAAAACAATAAGTAGGTTAAATTAATCTTTAATAATAAATCAAAAGTAAAATAAAAAAATAAAAAGGGGTAGCCGGATCTCGAACCCGGGTCTCCCGCATGTTCACACACTCACAGCACCACTGCACTACACACACTATTGTGAATGAATCTGAAATCAAATTAAATTTATACTAAACCGAGCAAGCCTGCAAATTCAACGATCACAGACCGTAACCGCCAAGAATTCAAGATTCACCTAATTTGCGAGTGATTTAAGATAACTGATGTTAAAACTTAATACATAACCGAAATACGTTTCAATTAGTAGGAAAAACCGGCGAAATCATGATGAAATCAATAACCCATAATTTGGGTTTCGAAACCGAAATCTGTGTTGTCTGTTTACTCTATAAATACCAATCATTTCACCCCAAACGAATTCGCTCATTCTCTCAAACTCTCTCTCAATCATCACTCAAACTCGCTGAAAGATACTCTGCTTAAATAAACTTCGCCGGAAAAAAATTGGAACTCGCCGGAGTTGGTCATCGGGATCATCGAAGTTCTAACTTCCAGTGGGTATGAACCTTTAAAACCTTTCTATGTTCATGTTTAATTCCATTAGTTTGCAAACCAGTAACCAGAATTTTTAAAATATATATAACGGTCGAGTTCAGTTCTGGGAAATTTCTCAAGAGAAAGATGAAGTCGAGATAGTGTTTAAATATAAATAAAAAAGGGTATTTAATCGGGTTAGACACACAGTCCAGCGGTGGATTGTGTGCAATTACAAAGCACACGTCCCGGGTTCGAGTCGCACATGTTTCTGATTTTCTGAAATAAAACCAACACTTTTTAAACTTATTCAGATCAACTCATAGCATGTATATAAAATTAATATAATTCAGTGTTTATGCGGGTTAGACACACAGCCCAACTGGTTGGGCTGTGTGCACACGAACCGTAGGTCCCGAGTTCGATTCTGATTTCTGTAACCAGTTTCGGCCATATTAAATCCTATTTAATAAAAACAGAATAAAGTTAAAGCTAGTTAGTATATATATATAATTAAAATAGAGTTTATTTTGGGTTAGACACGTAGCTCAGTTGGTAGAGCTGCGTGCACGTATACGGGAGGTCACGAGTTCGAACCTCACACGCTGCCTACAATTAAACCGGTTGAACCGGCCGTTGACCAGTCAACCCTAGGAAAAAGGGTAATTTTTTTTAATTAAAAATCCATTTTATTTTCTTTGAAAATTAGTTAAAAATACCTCAAAATAAGGTTTTAAAGCCTAAAAATTTGCATTAAATTCACAAAAATAAATATAAAAATCTCATTAAGAGTACTAATTAAAAATATTAATTTCAAATGAAATTTATTTATTTATCGAATTATTACGTTATTATTTAGGTTAGTTTTCCCTCGTCGGTTGAATCATAAATTCGTGCGCATCTATCATTATCAAGGAGCGCACCCACTGTGAGTGAATTCTTACAAATTCCCCTTTTTATTCATGTTTTGGGGTGTATCATGTGTCGCTTTATTCAAACTTGTGCTATTACCATTTTATGATCTAAACGTGTGATGTAAATATTGTTTGTTGTGATGTGTGTTTACATTTTGTCAAGTTGCGTGCAAATCATTCATTAGGCCCATCAGTTCCTCATTGGAGACGAGTTGAGCATCGCGTGCCTCATTACATCGGCTCCATTTGATTGAGCCTTGATCTCATTGTTCATCATTTGGTGTGTGCGTGTGCATTAATTGATATTATGTGTTTTGTGATTAAATTTACATATACGTATACTCATATGTGGTTATGCACCTTTCTATGACCAATATAACAAATTCGTTCAAATGTTTTCATAAGATTTACTCGCCAACTTTTGTTGACCCAAAACCCTATTTTTTTACACATGATACAGGTGGACATGTTGAAGCAAGGAACACATAGGAAATTGCCTTAGAAGAAAAATAAAGAAGTCATGAAAAATGTATTTGAACATGTTGTGCTTGTAATTTCTTCTTTAAAAAGAAATAATAAATATGAAACTTTATAGTAAATGTCATGAGCTTTGATGAAAACCCAATCATGCCCCGACTACCATTTCCGTTGCGGGTCAGGGTGTGACAACAAATCTATGATCGTTGGCCTAAATACTTGCAGGTTAGCTCATGCTCTACGAGGAAATCCTATCATACATGAAGATTGGATCAAGGAGTTTTGGGATAATGCTTCAGCAAAGAAAGGAGAGTCTATGATAAAGTCAAAGGTTCAAGGAACAGAGGTATCAATTGCTGAGCATGATATTCGAGAGGTATTATTGTTTGGAGATGAAGTTACCGATCCGGTTGAGTATTCGAAGGAGAAGGTAATGGAGGTGTTAATTAAGATGTTCTATGAAGGAACGTGTCCTCCAGTTATTAAGAAGTTATTGCATCCTTATTGGAGGTTTCTAGCTCATGTTTATTTGGTGTGTATTAGTGGGAACAAAAGTGGTCTGGACAAGCTTACTATGAAACAAGCATCGGGAATGGTATCATTAGTTGAGGGATGGAAATACAATTACTCGAGGAGTGTATTTGATGATATGATGGTGAATGTGAAGACCATAAATGAAAAATACTGGTATAAGTTTCCAAGATTTCTTCAATTGATTCTAGAAACTAAGTATCCAAAGTTGCCGCTGACTGTGAAGACCTTTGATATAAAGATGATAAATCACATGGTGTTTTCTATGCTCAATCAGAAGTCTCGAGCAGATGTTCAGGTGATGTATCAGAATAGAAGGCCGTTAGAAAAGTTTGGATGTTTGCAGAGATTCAGAGGGAGGCACCTGTTCAAATGAATGCAACAGTGGATGAAGAGCATGATGTTGAGATTATAGATGCTCCTCCTGGGTCAACTGAACCGATTGAAAATGTTGACTTAACTGGTGTTGAGAGCGAAGATGATAAAGATGAGGATGTGTTTGAAGAAAACTTGATGAATGAAGCAGAAGTTGATGAAGGTGAAGGTGTTGAGAATGAAACAGAGGTTGAGACTGCAAGCCTCACAGCAGAGATTCCACAAACTGAACAACCATCAGATGTGAACCCTCCTCACACTGAATCGGTTACTTTTCAAGTTGCTGATGAAAGAGTTCTTGAAGATCCAACGGCTGATCTTCATCCTAGGAAACAAAGTAGAAGGTATCCTAGGATCAGCCGTGTGGAGAGTGAAGCAACAATCACAAGTTTGAGCCCAGTTATGCCAGTAATTCTAGAACCACCTGTTACTAATATTTCTGGAACACCTGTTAGTGATGCTTTTATTGAATTTTACACTAATCCAAGAGCTGTTGAGTATATGCCTGTTCCAAAACCAGGTGAAGGATCAAGCAATGCTGTGTCTGGTAATACTCCCTCTGATGATCAAATACTTAAGGCTGCAGCATTGTTACAACAAGCGGTTAGAGAGCATGCAGAATCAGAAAAGGCTTCAGGGAAGAAAACTGTTGAAAGTCCAAATAGTGAAGAACTGTTTGGTGATATTGATATTGGTGCGGTAATGCGAAGGATTACTGCTTTAGAAGAAGATAAGATCTTTAAGGATGTCCAGATTGAAATGAATCAAAAGATTCAGGAGCTTGAAACGAATCTTGGATCTCTTACTTCCATGTTCATGGATATGAAGCAGAAATTGGAGAGTAAATTTCCAAAAGATTTTGGTGAACCTCCAAAGGAATATACGGCAGAAGAGAGAGCACAACAAGACAAAGAGAGATAGGAAGCTATGGATAGATACATTCAGAATCCACCGAGAGTTGCAAATCAGAAGCTGAAGAAAAAGGAGATAATGATGAGAAATGTTTCTGCTGAAAAGGATTATGGCTATCAGGAGATGCCTGACAGGTTTGTTGTGAATGTGGGTCGAGATAAGTTTGAACGTGTTGGGAATCATTCTGGAATTCGAAGCTGGGCATACAACGATGAGAAAGGGATGTTTTGGTAACAAGGAAGAACGGGAAGGTTGAGTATTATAACTCAACGAGTGCTTTCGAATCATGAACGCTGGTTGATTTACGAGAGTTAAGCAATGCTTCTCATCATGATCAATGTCGAAATCCAAACTGCAAGATTGGGTGGAACTTCTACAATAAGTTGCAGGAACAAGCAATGGTGAATTTTAAAGATATGAAGTTTCAGCCATCTTTTGGGAAGACGCATAATGATGTGTTTGAGAAAGACAGTCAAAAACCTGTTAAAATTGTTGTGTGGCCTCCTACGAAACATGCTAAGACTATTCCTCTGCTCAAGGATTTGCCAGATGATAGCTTGAAGGATTTTAAGTTCTGGATATATGATGCAACTACTGGTGAAGCAGTTATAGTTTGTGAGTATAATGGGTACAGAATTTCTGATGTTAGGGATTTAATGCGTTTTGGTGAGAGAGATATACAGGTGTTGGCTAGATCCCAGATACAAAGTGATACTGGGTACGAAGTATGTGCCAAGTCGTTCACAGGTGGTGTAGCTCAAGTGATTGCTCTGGGGTTGTGGTCGGGAAATAGAAGCAGGGTCGAGACGCAAATATTTGGTCCATACGTTGGAAAGTATGTTTCAAAAGATGACTTGATAAATAAGAAGCAGAAGCGAAAGTGAAGCTGGATCTCACAAGACGACACAAACCTAGGGGGATATTGTAAAGGCATAAACTAGTGTAGGTTTGCATCTGTCTTGGGCTTTTGGATGTGGATTGATTCTATATTAGTTATTGGTCTAATAGATGGTTTAGTAGTCATTTGGGTTCGGGCTTGGCCCATTGTATAAGGGCTTCCTATGCCAATATATATAGGAGGTTTCTTAGATGTTTTTGGTGGTTGATTCGTTGTTCTTGTAATCGCACAAACGAGTACGACGATTTCAATCGTGTGCTCGGTTTCTTGAATCAATATAATTTGCTTTTCAATCTTCTACATCTTGCTTGTAATTCCGCTACTTGTTTGGTGTTTGATATCTGATTGTATAGTTTTGGGACTTACAGACATAAGTGAGATTAACTAAAACGCCATGTCCTTTTTTCTCTCTCTTTTGCAGTAGTATAGTGTTCAAGATCGATGGAGTGTCAGAACTCCAAAGGGTGATGGCTGAGAGCATGAGACCAGAATTGTATGCAAACATATGCATTATTATAAGTTGGGGGCATATCCTGAAGTACGAAGAAAGATACAAGGCTCCTAAATCACCCTCAAGATTATTTTGCACACAAATAATGCTGGTAACTCTTTAGCTATATTTAATTGATGCAATTATATTATGACTTTGTTTTGGTGTTATAATGTCATTCATCAAAATTACAAAATACACCCGCGTATAAAGAAACAGACAGTTTTCGATACAAAGATTTCAACAGCAACATGGAATGCGTTTTACAACACGCGCATTTCAAAGGAGACAGCAAAGATAGAAAAAACTACAATATGAGGTGGTTTTCATGCCAATATTATGCGAAAGACATTTCTATGTTGTCTGCTTCAATATAAAACAAAGCAGAGTTGATGTATTGGATAACATCGCTAAAAAGGATAACTCAGCATCAATGCCAAGTATGGTGGATGGGTGGAAAAGTTAGTAAGTATTTAAAAACTTTGTATATAAAAACTATGTTGACAAAAATCCATAATAATATATACAAAAAATGTGAAACTGCATCAAGATGCCTTTGCAAACTACTTACGTATTCAAAAACACCCGAATGCTGAAATCATGAAGACGGCGCCTATTATCAGGCAAAAGATGGATTGGAGGACAAAGAAAAACGTGATCGACTGTGGGATTTTTGCAATGAGGCATATGAAAACGTATATGGGGCAGTTGACTGGTTAAGGATGTGGTCTGGCAAAAGAAACTGCACCAAATGACCTACAACAAAGTCAGCTAAATGACCTCAGGATTAAATACATTGCAAAACTCCTGCTGCATGGAAATAATGAAAACATAAAAAAGGTGCTCAAATCTTTAAAAGAATTCTTGCAATTAAGGGCAGCAAAAGTTAATCAATTGTATGAAACAAGATTCAATAGAATAGAACAAAGGATGGCAGACTATGTGGATTAACATAAACGCCATGAATTTCTTTCTTTTTTTAATTTCATGATGACTAACGTATATGTTTTAGACTATTACATCTATTTATTTCTTATTAAAACGCCAGGATAAACAAACCATTAGTTGTTTATTAAAACGCCATAATTCAAATAATTTACAAAATAGTAAAACCTAAAAAACGCTATAATGATAAAGCCATTTGTTGAAATAAAAAACAATAACGATAACTGATTTAATGTTTTCCGAAAACATGTTAATAAAACGCCACAACTTGAAGAATTAACAAATAACAAGAATTGATGTGTACAATTAACAACTAATCGGATAACGCGAAATAGGGTGTAAATTTGAAAATCAAACGCCATTTACCAAAAATATTGCTTTGAAAATTTGAAAATAAAACGGCAATGAAAGAAGAATAAAGAACAACACACGATATCTAATGGACTTTTGTTTGAAAATGAATTATAACGGCAACTATTACGCGGACTTGAACAATGACAATTATAACACCTCGTAAAAATCGTGACTAATTAAGTGACAACACGTGCCCCTGTTCCTATTTATGTCTATTGTTGACTAGGAGGGATTAAAGATGTCAACATGCTGAAACTATGCCTCTGAGTGACCCTTTATGAAGTCCGTACTCTCAAATGAGCCACTGGTTGGACGAGAGGGACCATTTGTGCATTTGTTTGAAAGTTAGACTTTGGAGGGATTAAAGGTGTCAACATGTTAATTTATACCTCTGAGTGACCCTTTAACGAGCCAGGAGCTTGACGATGCTCGGTTATATTCCCGGGTATGCCAAATATTGGCTTTGGAGGTCTAAATATGCTTTTAAGGTGTTATATGAGGGTTTGGATGTCAAGGGACTAAAAATGACAAGTTTTCACAGTTAAAGGGTGTCTCGCAGGCCGCGAGAGAGGCCACCTTGTCTCTCGCGGGACGCCAGAGGCCACCGCCTTGTGCACTTAAAAACAATTTTGAAATATTTTCAAAATTTGTCGGTTATTTGTATTTACCAATGAAAACTGACGTATTTTCAAAAGACTAAGCGCAGGCTGCAAGTACGTAAATAGGCTGGAAGCTGCTCGGTAAATACTTAATAGGAATTTGCAACTCCTAGCATTGAAGCCTAGAGTCTGATCTTAGAATCACTTTGTACATTTTACGATCTGCATGTGGATCTTTATTATAAACGTCTGTAATTTCGAACATTTGAACATTTACGTTTGTAATAGTAATCTAAATTCAAGACTTCCGTTGTGCTATTTGTGTTGTTTGACTATGACGACACCAATCTTATGTCACATTACTCCCCACCGGGATTTGCTTGGAAATTAGGGGTGTGACAACAATCGTACCCCGCATACCATTTAGCGCACCCATTCCACGTGTTCGAACGGGATCCGTTTTCACCGTTTTCATACTTCCAATCATTTTTTCCTGATCCCGTTTCTATACATATAGTATATTACATATTTTTCAGTATTTAACTCATATAATACACAGAGTATTATGGTATTTCAGTGTTAATAATCATCATAGGCGGATATTTATGATAAATTCAAGATAACCTCTATACTAATAACAATATAATTTATCGTTATGGTTTTTCAATTGGTGAAAGGACGGGGATCCATGTAAAGCAAAGAAATAAAGAAAAAGTCAGTTGTGAATGCCTATTGCCTTTTAGGTTTACCGGATTTTCTGCTGCTGTCAAAAAGAAAAAGAAACTAAAAAAGTCGAAAGAAAAAGGGAAAGGGGTGGACCTGTATCTTCGTCATATTTGCTAGGCAGCTTCGCTTCATCTCATATAAAATATAAATACGTCATATTCAAATTCAGAGACTCATAATACTTTGCAAAATGAATCCGGACTATCATCAAGCTATGTCGTTCTCATATGGAAGTGCGCAACCACCGTCTTGGGGATCTGTGAGGCCACTCGTGGCTCTCAAACATCCAGTGTTGCTACAGGAAATCACAATTTTTTTGGTCAACCACCGTCATTTACCGACGTACGAGGACCACAGGCATCTCAAACCACCTCTTCATCGGTCAATGGATATCAGTTTTCTGATGCCAAATCACAAACTGTTGGTGGAGTTGAAGAGGAAATCAGCAGCTCTCAGAATGACCCGTACAACCTTTCTGCATTCAGGCCATGGGTGGACCATAGGAACTAGGGGTGTTAATGGTCCGGTTTGAACGGTTTTTAAGTCAAACCGTAAGCCAAGCCGTTAGCAACGGTTTTTGATAATCGAAAACCAAAGCCAAACCGTTGAAAAATGAAATCGAACCGTTACTTACGGTTTGGTTTCGGTTTGATTTCACGGTTTAAGTAGAAAGTTTTAATATTTATTAACATATCCATGTCTAAACACAGAAACACAAAACTAAAACAAATAATTGGTCAAAATATAGGTAGCTCACTAATGTAAACCAAAATATATAACAAAATCTACGATAATACTAAAAGATCATAATCCTACAGCTAATTATTTGCAAATTGCGTACATAGAAGCAAAGTGTAAATGATACGAGAATTAGTGAATTGAAGTTATCTACTACACCTTAATTTCATACAAGCATACATCCCATTTGAATTAATTCTCTTATTAATTTTTAATGCAATATAGTTTCACACACACAAACACATATATATAATATTTAAAACAATATAAATAATAAAGTCTTACGGTCCGGTCTGGTTTTATACAGTTGGTTTTTGGTATAAACCGTAAACCAAACCGTTCGCTATGGTTTGAAAATTTTCAAACCGACCAACCGAAAGTCAAAGAAAAAACCGACCGCGAAACCAAACCGATGACCGGTTTGGGCGGTTTCACGGTTTGAAATCGAACCATGAACACCCCTAATAGGAACCGGCCGGCTAACCTTTCTTTATTGAGGTATTTATGGTCATTTCCTTCTTTGAAGTGTTGAGCTTCTCTATTTTGGCAGGTAGGGTTGTGTTAACGTAAAAGGTAAATGAGTGGTTTAGGTTTTTGGAGTGTGTGTGGAGTTGGGAGTTAGGTTCTTTTTTAGGGTTTTGGGTTATGAACATGACAAAAAATTCATACGAAGTGTACGTGACTAGGAGACGACGACAACTGATATTGATTTGAATGATAATTTAGTCTTTCCTCACTTGACACAACTTTCCCAACTGATTTTTAAACGGCTATAACTTTTCATACGTTAATAATTTAAAAAAAAGTATCAACGAGCATTTTATTCTCTTTAATTCGAGCATCATATTGCTGTAGTTTACTTAAAAAAATTTAAAGGATTTTGAATACCCATTAGTCTATTACGTAATTACATGATATTAAATACTCAGCACATGACGACGTGATTTTGAATATCCATTATGTGATTACACATTCAACATAAATCATTACGTGATTACACATACAATATAAATCCGTTACGTTATTACACATTCAATATGATTTGTTATAACTAATGGTATTACAATTATGCTTATTACATGATTACACATTCAATAATAAGAACTTCATTGTTTATGCTTTATTACGTGATTAAATCTCTAATATACCGCGTTATGTGGTTATTATAGGATGATTTGGCTAATTAGTTTATCCTTAATACGTAGTTAGACCTAAAATATTATGTATTTCATATGGAATATTATGTATTAGATGTTTTTTACGTAATTCGCCATCACTCAGTGTAGTTTCACATAAAATACCATAATAAAATCGCGTAATCACGAAATTTGTATGCAAAATCACGTAGTCACGTAATAATACATAGTCAACTATTGTTATGTTATCACATCGTAGGGTTTCAAATAAAATACTATAGTAAAATCACGTAACGGGCATTCATAATCATGTATTCAATATCATGTAATCACGTAGTCATGTGTTATGTATTCAAAATCACGTAATCACATAATGGGTATTCAAATCTAACTTTTTTAAGAAAAAGTATAGCAATAGCCTCCTCGAATTAAAGGGAATGAAATGCTCGTTAATACGGTGTAATTTTTTTTAAATATTAACGCATGAAAAAGTTATTGTCATTTGAAAATCAAAGGGAAGTAGTTAAATGTGAAAAGACTAACTTACCCTTTCTCTATTGTAATTTCAATTGTTTGAAACTGGTATTCATATCATTCTCACGCGCTTATCTAGTCCGTAGATCTTCCAATTTGATGGTTGTCATCGTCGCGTAGACTTCGTACAAAGATACCGTCTTGTACGGTATCTAGACTTTTTGTTTGTATTCACACTGGTTCTCATGATCTCTCCTTAAAGCTAGTTCTCGCATGAAGCCTACCATATATATATATATATATATATATATATATATATATATATATATAGGGAGATGATCATGAGAAAACTACCTATAAATGAGAAAACAAAAAAACTAACTAAAAAAACCTAAAAAACATGCCATCTTTTACATTTTTTGTAATATTCGTAAAAAAATTGAATCCTAAAACCCGACCCGTTTTTGTAACTCGATCCGTTTTCATATTCCACGTAATTTTGTTTAATGTTTAAGCAATAAAATGTCTTGGATTCTATGTTTTGATCATACATGTTATCATATCTGGTGATTTATAGTCTTATACATGTTTATACAACCTTGTAAATTAATTTCCATGTATTTTGAAGCAACCCTCCATATCTCTAAGGTCTAAAACTAAGGTTTTCCTTAAGTTAATCAAAAACTTTGGAGACTTCGGGTACATACCTAGCACATCATATCCTTACCTTCTTATCATCCAAACTTCATTATATATATGCCTTAAGATAAGACATTGTGTTTTGGAGGGTTTAGATGTAAATGATAGCAAAGAAGCTCTACATGTCGTATTCTTAGTTTTGTCATACGATGACTTTCGGGTGACTTTCTTTCTCCATCCTTGAGCTATCATTCTGGTCCATTCAAAGCTCCAAGATATACTTGATATACTAAGGATCAAGTAGGTTCAAATTGTGCATAAAACTGAGCTCCAGCGTAACGGGATTCACAAACACAAGTTTTAGAACATAACCCTCGACCCGCATCAAGACCCAAGGTTTAAGCCCAATTCTCGACATCATGGATGTTGGATTACTCTCTTCCATATGATAGTACTCTGAAATTAATGGACGTAGGCGAAAACCGTGCGCGAAACAGAGTTATAACGAAGCGGGAATCGTGAAAACAAGTTTGGTGTTTGTTGCTAATTTGAAAGACGCGAAAATCTTGTTTTAAGGTCATCCCACGTCGCCCCAATCACCAATTTGTGCTCCTTTCACACCTATAAATACCCTTGCTTGGTTCTTTATAGCTTGCAACTCATAGTTTGAGTATAAACAAGTGGAATAACCAAATTTGGTGGCTCCACAAGCACAATACCCCTTTGGGTGTGGTGTGTAATAGTTTTTATTTCCACTTTCGACGAGGAGGTGCCGCCCTTCAAGCTCTTCTCATTGTAAAGTTTTTCTTCGAGGTAATTTCCCTTTCTTTGTTCTTTTATTTTCTTATTTTTGTTTTAATATTCATTTATTTATTGCTTTCTTAGTTTAATTAGTTTAGTTTAGGTTCTTAGTTAAGGAGCATTAGGCTCGTTAAGGTAGCCTAGTTTAGGCTTGCCTTTAGGCTTGTCGTAGCCTTGTAGAGGTTCGTTAGGCTTAACGAGTCTAACATATCATGTTCGTTCATTTAGCTATGCCTAGCATAACGTTTACTTTTTTTTGTTGCATTCGTTTGTCTAGCTTAAATCACACTTATCAATTGGATTTTCTCCTTATTCTCGTGCGGTTTTTCACTAAGGATTAAAAATGCAAACACTGTGAGTGAATTCTTACAACTTCCCCTTTTTATTCATGTTTTGGGGTGTATCATGTGTCGTTTACATATTTTGTTTATTCAAACAATTGTGCTATTACCATTATATGATCTAACGTGTGATGTAAATGTTGTTGTTGTATTGCGTGTTTGCATTTTTGTCAGTTGCGTGCAATTCATTCATTAGGCCCATAAGTTCCTCGTTGGAGACGAGTTGAGCATCAGGTGCCTCATTAGATCGGCTCCGTTTGATTGAGCCTTGATCTCATTGTTCATCATTTGTCATGTTTGTGTGTGCATTGATTGATAATATGTGGCTTGTGGTTAGATTTACATATGCGGTTACTCATATTTGGTTCATGCACATTTTTATTTAAATAACCAATATAATTAATTCTTTCCAATGTTTAAATAAGATTCACTCGCCAACTTTTGTTGACCCAAAAACTATTTTACACATGATACAGGTGAACAGGTTGAAGCAAGGAACACCTAGGAATTTGCCTTAGAAGAAAAATAAAGAGTTCATGAATGTTGTGTTTAGAACATGTTGTGCTTGTATGTTTATTGTAATTTCTCCTTTAAATTGGAAATAATAAATATGAAACTTTATAGTAAATGTCATGAGCTTTGATGAAAACCCAATCATGCCCCGACTACCATTTTCCGCTACGGGTCAGGGTGTGACATTTTTTATAAAAAATGCTACTTCTTATATATAAAAAAACCGTTTTTCAGAAGAAAAAAAAATTGTACTGCACATATGCATTATATGCGTAGAGTTAGCTATTGAGTTTAGTTTAGCTTTTATGGTCAGTTTTTTTTTGGAGGTTTAGGATTATGATTAGGTTTTTGGGTGTGTGTGTGTGTGGGGTGGGGGGGGGGGGTTGCGGGTGGGGGGTTTAGTTTTTTTAGGGGTGCAGATTGGGGGGTTTAGGTTTTTTTTGGGGTACAACTTTTTTTTTTAAATAAAGTTTTTTTTATATATTATTTGTAACGATTTTTAATAAAAAAAATTGGTATGTTTTTTAGGCTTTTTTAGTTTTCTCATTTAAAGTAGTTATTTCATTATCCATCCCATATATATATATATATATATATATAGGATTCGGTTCAAGAAAGAACCAATCCCAGTTGCGAGAATATGAGAACTCCTATCATCCAATAGTATATTTACACATCACCCATAACCAAATTAAATCAAAAGGGTATTTGTCTTCTATTTAAAAGTCAACATGTCACATCTTTTCTCTCTCTTCTATTTAAAAGTCAACATGTCACATCTTTTCTCTCTCTTCTATAAACATGAGACATCTATTGAGTCGTGATTTTTGGGGTGATTTCGTTTGGTAAGATCCTCAAATTTCGTAATCCCGAAATCGGGGTGTGTCGGGCGTAAAAAGATGTTTGCCGTAAAAAAAAAT